>QLOH01000787.1:0-417497 GCA_026901365.1 Sesbania bispinosa | reverse complement strand
TGTGCACCACCGTGTGCACAACTTTGATGACTCACGCTAGCAGCCACCAGATAGTATATGTTAATCCCCAGCCTCCAAAGTTTTCCTGATAGGTTAGCAGTTAGCTAGATCGAATTTATGCATTGTAGATTTTGGTTTCTCATTCTTGATCGTCCACTGCGAATGAATATGAGGTAAGATGTCAGCAGTGTGTTTTTTCTCATTTCAATTAAAAAATTATTGAATAAATTAAATTTGGTATACTCGATCTCGAAAATTATATATACTAGCGAAAAGACGGGCACTTTCGTACCTCTCTTTCTGCATTTCTTTTTTTTTTACGATCACTCTCCCTCTTTCCTCATCTTTCTAGTCTGAAGTCTATCTTTCTACATTTTTTAGGCAGTTATTATTTTTATTAGGTGATTATTGGTTAATGTAACCGTAAATTAGTAAATCAGGATATAAAATAGGGGTATAATAGGAATGGAAATGTGGAAACCAAAACTCCCCTATTCTCTTTATATATAGTATAGATTTAATGCATCAGATCAGACAATGGTCAATATATGGAGCTCTGTTGGGTATCCAAGTCTTGTTTTTTTTTTGGTCGAGCGGAATCCAAGTCTTTAAGCAGCTCCCTTAGATTTGTAGTAGCTCTGTCGTAGTGGGCTTGGCCTAGGTGTATTGTTGGACCTGGGTCCTTTTCTTCTTAATGCATCTTATTTAATTTCCGACCCAAAGAAAAACAATGAAGTTCTTCACAAAAAAACAAAAAAGGAAAGACACAAAATGGGACAAATGACTTCATTTAAATTTTTCTCATTTTGAATTGTAAAGTTGGGCCATTCCCTTGTCCTTATTTGGGTTTATTCATTGGTGCTAATCTCAAAAGGATAGCAACTTGGCAACCTGTTATTCAGAAGGTGGAGCATCGATTGTCCGAGTGGAAGGGGAATCTTTTGTCCTTTGGTGGTCGCCTTGTTCTCTTGAAATCCATTTTGAACTCAATCCCGATCTACTTTCTTTCCTTTTTCAAGGCTCCCACAGGTATCATCTCTCAACTCGAATCTTTATTTAAAAATTTCCTTTGGGGAGGGGATGATGAGCATAGAAAACTAGCTTGGGTTGCTTGGGATGATATTTGTAAAGCTAAGAAATTTGGGGGGCTAGGTGTGAGGGACTTGAGAGCTTTTAATTTGGCTCTTCTAGGGAAATGGAGATGGCGGTTTCTAGTTGAGAGAGGGAATCTGTGGAATAGAGTCTTAACATCTATATATGGTGAGCCTACTGTGAGAAAGGAGTGTGGGAGAAGGGAGTGTTCTTCCTGGTGGTATGATCTTTGGCATATTGAAGATTGTGAGAGGACATCAAGTGACTGGTTCATTAGTAAGTGTACTAGAGTTGTGGGGAATGGTCGGAGTGTGTCTTTTTGGAGAGATCCATGGTGTCTACCAGTTCCATTTTGTGAACGTTATGGTAGGCTATTTTCCACTACCACAAATAAAGAGGTGTCGGTGGCTGAAATGGTGAGGCTTAGAGAGGATGGTTCTGAGTGGTCGTGGAGTTGGTGAAGGCAACTCTTCCAGTGGGAAATATCTCAGTTATCACTTTTGCTGTTAGATCTGAGCATGGTCCAATTGAATGATAGGGTGCCAGATGCTTGGACTTGGTCAACAGATCCTAGTGGTGTTTATTCTGTCAAGTCAGCTTATCAAATAATCGTTAATGAAAATATTTCAGTTGTAATACCTCTACACAAATTTATTTGGTGTCCTCTGGCCCCTTCCAAAGTCTCTTGTTCTGCATGGAGGGTAATGATAGATCGAATCCCGTCAAAGGCTAATCTGGTTAAGCGGGGAATAATTCAACTTTCTGATGCTGGATGTGTATGGTGCAGACATGATTTTGAGACTTCTTCTCACTTATTTTTGAATGCCCATTTGCTTATCAGATTTGGATGCTTTGTCTTGATTGGTGTGGTTTTCAGTCAATTCTATCTAACAATTTATTGGTCACTTTGAGCAATTTATGGGTCTTTTATTGTGTAATGACAAAATGAGATTGAGGTCTTCAGTTATCTGGCTATCTGTCTTATGGAGTTTGTGGTTGACTCGGAATGAAGTTGTTTTCTCCAACAAGTGTTCAACACCACTTGAGCTTTTGGATTTGATTAAACTACGCTCCTGGACATGGTTGCGTGCTAGAGATAATTCTTTTTCTTATGCTTTTGTATGCTGGTCCGAGGAACCTGCAGCTTGCATTAATTTGCCTTCTGTCTCAGGATAATGTCCTGGTATTGGCTTATGATTTGGATTGACTAGTGTTTAGGTGGCTAATATCGTGGATTGCTTTATATGTTTAGGTGATATATTATGTATTTTGGTAGGTGTTGTTGTTTTTACACACCTCTCCTAAGTACCTTTTGTATTTTGGGTTAGAGTACCCCTTGTACTCTCTATTAATCAATTTCTTTGCTTAGCAAAAAAATTTTTTTTTCTCATTTTTTACCATTTTTTTTTCTCATTTAAACATAAAAAACAATGAAGTTTTTCTCATTTTTCCATCCCTTGTAACTCGAAACTCACCATCTTATTCTTTTTCTTGATTTCTTCATAATTCTTCCAAGTTCTTTTCCTTCTTTATTCTTTGATTACCTGAAATTTAGACACAAAATGGGATCAAATAACTTCATTTAAATCAAGACCACTACTAAAAATTTGATAATTAGAGAGGGGAAAAATCCCTCTCTAAACGGTCAAAATTCCCTCGCTAAATGCTTAGCGACAGATTTTGTGACGAATTCAAAATTCGTCGCTAAAAGTGGCGTCACTAAATTTTTGTGAGGAATTTTCAAAATCCGTCACAAATAGAGAGGGAATTTTTTCCCTCTCTAACGTTTGAAAATCATCACAAGAGAACTTAAGGGAGGAAGGTCAAATTCCGTCGCTAGTTGTGACGGAATATAATCCGTCGATGGATTCTGTATTCCTCACTAAACAGGACATGATTTTTTTCCTATAAATTATTGTGTAATTCATTAAAAGTTTTAATAAATATTTTAGACAGGGAAAAATTTTCTTCCGACCCTCATAGGGAGAAATATCCAACACAAAATAGAGAGTCAATGATTACAAATCCATCTTAAAGAGGGTTGAAAGTCACAAATTCATCTCTCTTTAGAGAGGGACACAAAATTCCCTCACTAAAATAAGATAATGTGTGGTCCATAATAGTTGTCTAATTGGAGAGGAAAAAATTCCCTTGCTAACTAGAAAGGAAGAAGGGTTAAATTCATATCTACTTAGCGATGGAAAAATAAATCACTCTCTATTTAGAGAGGGATTTTATTTTCCCTCGCTAATACAACATAATATGAATTCCATTTTATTTAGTCAGGGAATAAAAAATCATTCTCTAATTAAAGAGTGAATTCAAAAACCCTCGCTAAATAGAGAGGGATTTATAATTCCCTCACTAACACAAATCCACCATATGCTAACTCTCTTAACTCTCTATTTAGCGAGGGAATAAACAATCCCTCTCTAATCAGAGAAGGAATTCATAATCCCTCGGTAACACAAATCCACCACTATTTAGCGAGGGGTAAAAAATCCCTCTCTAACTAGAGAGGGAATAAAAAATCCCTCGCTAAATAGAGAGGAATTTATAATTCCCTCTCTAAATAGAGAGGGATTTAAAATTCCCTCACTAACACAAATCCACTATGTGTTAACTCTCTATTTAGCGAGGGAATAAATCCCTCTCTAATAGAGAGGAAAAATTCCCTCACTACTTAACAATTAACATCCATCTCCATTTAGAGAGGAATTTCAAATTCCCTCTCTAATTATAGAGGGAAATTAAAATCTGTCACTAGTTAGCGAGGGAAACATAATTTCCTCGCTAATTTGAGAAGGAAATTTTCCCTCTCCAAAGAGTTGTTAATTTTGTGAGGGATTTTGTGACGGACAATTTAGAGAGGGATAAAATCCGTCACAAATTTCCTCTCAACATTTTTCATAGAAATTTAGGCAGGGACTTAGCGACGGAATTTTAGAGAGGGATTTTTCCCTCTCTAAATCCGAACTTTAGTGACGGATTTTGGAATCCGTCACAAAATTCCTCTCAAATAGAGATAAAATTCCCTCTCTAAAACCAATTTTTTTAGTAGTGGACTTAGAAAACATATACTTAGATTCAATAATTCTTAAATTAGGAGAAAATAATATCAAATAAATACAATTAAAATCATAAGTGCCATAATTAGATATGCAAATTTACTAATATTTGACACTTTTAAAAAAAGCAGTCCTACCAAATACTATAACATGCAAATTTGCTAGCCTCATTAATGATTTATCAGAAAAAGTGACACCAAGTTTAATTTTGAAGTACAAGATTTCATTTATTCCCATTGAAGATTGTCGTTTAAAGCGTGTCATGACGTTATGTGTTATACATTTATAACAGATCAATCCCTCACCATGACGTGTCCATCTATCCAATATGCCTTGAACACATCAGCCCACATTAACTTTTTTTTTTCTTTCTCCTTTCTTAATAAACGGGATTCAAATTCAATTGATTCATAAATAAAATTTTAAACTTACACTCAACCTTTTAATATTTATTTACAATGATTTAAGATTATCATTTCATCAATAAATAAAATAAACAACACAATGGTAGATTCATAATGGGAAAAGGATTGTGCATTTACAGTGTAAAAAGTTTTACACGGACGATTAATCACAACCCTTAATTTATGGTAAGTTTGTTGATTTTACTAATTAATATTTTAAAAGTCATATAAATGACGAATCATGATTAAACGTCAGTGTAAAATACTAATTAAACTCAAAAAATAATTCACTAAGGTTAAACTAGGATAATTTGCATGAGATATTTACAGTGCTCCACTATATAAAAAAGAAATTATTTTAATTTTTATTTTATATATTGTCGTAACAAGCACGTTCTCTCTCAAACTTGGTCACCATCCAATCCAAGTCAACCCCATTTGTTGTAAGCAGTAGTTTTTCTCTGTTAGCCCCACCGTTTCCACGAAGACAGAGAGAATTAATTCCTATGTTGTTGGGTCGAAAACACTGAACACATTGAAAAGTGAAAGCTAAGATGAAGATGAAATCAGAGCGTGTGACATTGGTGTTGGTGAATCTGGCAAGTATTATGGAGAGAGCTGATGAGGCTCTGCTTCCAGGTGTCTACAAAGAAGTTGGTGCTGCTCTCAACGCTGATCCCACTGCCTTAGGTTCCCTCACTCTCTTTCGATCACTTGTTCAAGCCTTATGCTACCCTCTTGCCGCTTATCTCGCCACGCGTCACAATCGTGCCCATGTCATAGCTCTTGGCGCTTTTCTTTGGGCTGCTGCAACATTCCTTGTTGCCATCTCCTCCACCTTCTTACAGGTATATCCTCGATCACTTCTCTCTCTTTCAATTTTGCCTATAACTTTTCTGGTTATTGACATAGTGCCAAATCCAAACAGGCTCCTAGAAAGACATCATTTATCATTACATCATAGAAAGACCTATAAATATTAATTGTTAGTTTGTTACTAAGAATTACTCCAAGATTATAATTTTGTATAAATACAATTCACCCCTGTTTTCTAACTCCTACAACTTGTTGCATAATATGGATCATTAGGTGGCCATTTCAAGAGGTTTAAATGGGATTGGACTAGCCATTGTAACTCCAGCAATTCAGTCCCTGGTTGCTGACTCCACCGTTGATAGCAACCGTGGCATGGCTTTTGGGTGGCTGCAACTAACAGGTAACTTGGGAAGCATCATTGGTGGTCTCTTCTCTGTTCTTATAGCCTCCACATCATTTGCGGGTATACCTGGTTGGAGAATAGCTTTTCATCTTGTTGCATTGATTAGTGTCATAGTGGGTATATTGGTACGCCTCTTTGCTAATGATCCACATTTTCCAAAGAGTGATGGCAGAGCTGCATATCAGACTCCAAACAAGTCCTTTTATTCTGAAATGAAAGAGCTAATAAAAGAATCAAAGTCAGTGATGGGAATTCCATCATTTCAAATAATTGTAGCTCAGGGAGTCTCTGGATCATTTCCTTGGTCAGCATTGACATTTGCCACTCTTTGGTTAGAACTAATAGGCTTCTCCCACGTGACAACAGCATTGCTTTGGACCCTATTTGTAGTTGCTGCTTCATTTGGGGCTCTGTTTGGAGGAAAGATGGGGGATATTTTATCCCAACGCTTACCCAACTCAGGGAGAATAATGCTGTCACAAATAAGCTCTGGTTCAGCAGTTCCTCTAGCAGCAATTTTGTTGTTAGCATTGCCTGATGATCCTTCCACAGCCTTCATGCACGGTCTGGTTTTATTCATCATGGGATTGTGCATATCCTGGAATGGTCCAGCCACTAACAAGTAAGTATCAATGATTGTCCTTGTTTATAATTTCTTTCAATTTAGAATTCACAAGATTTATTAATTGGGCTTTAACAAATAACATAAAACTCATTACATTTGCTTAGAATAGTCTCAGGTTGCTTCAAGTGATTTGATTTTCCTTAAATAAGGTCTCAGCATGAAAAAAATCTCCACGGATATTCTCTGATGGAGGAGGATATATGTGATTTAAATAAATAAAAAATAGTCTCATTTTTTTAATAAAATAAATAATCTCCATTAAGATGAATGTGTTAGCTATGAAGAATTAATCTTCAACTAATGAAGTTAAATAATCTTGAACTAACAGCATGGACAGTCCAATATTTGCAGAAATAGTCCCTGAGAAGTCTCGAACGGCTATATATGCTTTGGATCGTTCTTTTGAGTCTATATTGGCGTCTTTTGCTCCACCTATTGTTGGAGTTTTGGCTCAACATGTTTATGGTTACAAACCAATCCCAAAAGGATCATCTGATTCTGTTGAGATAGAAACAGATAGGGAAAATGCTGCTTCACTCGCTAAGGCACTTTATACTGCAATTGGTATTCCTATGACTATCTGTTGCTTGATTTACTCATTCCTTTATTGCACATACCCGAGGGACAGAGAGCGAGCAAGAATGGTTGCATTAGTGGAATCAGAAAGAAATGCAGCAGATAGAAGAGATCATGGAAGACGACACAAAAGAAGAATATTGTGAAATTCATGTTTTAGAATCAAATGGACTGAATGGCAAAGAAAGTAGCAAGATTGACAATGACATAGATTGTGATTATCCAAGGGAAGAGAGCATAGAGGTTGATGATAATGATGAGAAAGTTTTGCTGTCACGGTAGTTCACTTTTGTAATAAGGAGAGCGGAGGTTCATTTGATAATTGATAATTCATATCAGTTGATAATTACGGGGTGAAAAGGTTTTACAGCAAATCAGAGATAAATATTTGAGTAAATCCAACATATATGTGATGGGGGACGAAAACAATAATGGACTATTTCATTAATTCGTAACTAATCCTAATTATTATGCATTGAATAGTCCATATATAATTCTTGAGGAATTTCAGACTTTAGACTATAATGATATTTTTTTTTTGAGCAGAGACTATAATGATATGAGTCTATCATTAATCATAGAAGAAGTTACACGGGGAATATGATAAGATATTCCTTTAGAAGGAGTTGTGTGGTTTCAGAAATTGAAAGAAAAATGGGTCTAATTTGGTGATAATATTGAGGCCCAAGCAGTAATCCCCGGCCCAATATGTAGTTTCCTTTTCCTTCTATCTTTACTATTTCCCATGTACCATAAAAAATATATACTTTTAAATAGATTTTCAAGACACGGTTCACTTAAATTGCTTTAAAAATTTATGGAAAATCATTTATTATTTGCTGCTCACTTGATTAAATAATGCAAATTCAACTAAAGTTGTGCCTTAATGTTTGTGAACACGAATATTGATTGCATGCTACCACCAACTTGTTCTTTTTTATTAAAAGGAGCACCACCAGCTTGTTCTTTTGTTACTACTAAATAATAATAATATTATTATTATTATTATTATTATTATTATTATTTACAGGAAAATAGTATATTATTATCGGCACATGCATGACAAATATAATAACGTATTTTGTGAGCCTAGACTCTAGAATTTTATGTATTTTGTGGTAAATAGCTACTAAGCTAACCACTCAATTCTATAATCAAACTCAACATCGATCAGTTAAAATTATGAATTGTTTTGATTCCTTTCCTTAAAAAATAAAAAAATGATATCTAGTTTTAAGTACGAGGATGGATTTCTTTCTAATTGAACTAGTAACGGAAATTTATTCCATATACAAAAATTGAACTTGAGACTTTACTTAATTGTTTACATGATACGATGACATAATTAATATTAATTTGTTGGTTTAATTGCACTATTAGTCCTATGTTATCATTAATCTGCGATTTTAGTACCCCTACTTTTTTTTGTGATTTTGGTTCCCTATTATTTCAAATTCGTGATTTTGGTCCCTTTAACACATACTTGAGAAGTATAGAGGGACCGAAATTTTGAACTATATCGCGAATTTGAAATAATAGAGGACCAAAATCAAGGAAAAAAAGTAAGGAGACCAAAATCGTGGATTGATGATAATAGAGGACCAAAAGTGCAATTAAGCCTAATTATTTTCAGACAGCACAAGAATA
Organism: Sesbania bispinosa; assembly: GCA_026901365.1. Lineage (NCBI taxonomy): Eukaryota > Viridiplantae > Streptophyta > Magnoliopsida > Fabales > Fabaceae > Sesbania > Sesbania bispinosa. The sequence goes on along the minus strand of QLOH01000787.1, from coordinate 408,866 downwards.
ATACTATTCAAAATTTTTGTAAAAGATTTTTGTATATTATATTGTAATTATTTAATTAATGAATGAGTACTCATGTATAGAACATAAAAATAAAATATAATTGAAAGTTGTAATCATATTTAATTTTACATAAATAATCAAAATTAATGTCTCTCGCATTTTGTGTATATAATATAGACATGGGGGGACGCACGCACATTAACATTTAACATATTCTCTGTGTCTAAACTTTGTCTCCATGCCGATCCAAGTCAACCCATCTCCCTGTTGGTGTTGCCCCCCACCATTTTCATGTGTCCCTCCAAAGACAGAGCGAGTTCCTGTGATCTTGGACTGAACACATAGAGATCACAAGTCAGAAAAGCTGTTCATTGAAATTAAAACTAAGATGAAGATGAAATCAGAGAGTGTGACATTAGTGCTGGTGAATCTGGCAGGTATTATGGAGAGAGCCGATGAATCTTTGTTACCAGGAGTCTACAAAGAGGTTGGTGCTGCTCTCAACGCTGACCCCACTGCCTTAGGTTCTCTCACTCTCTTCAGATCCCTTGTCCAAGCCTTATGCTACCCTCTTGCCGCATACCTCGCCACGCGTCACAATCGTGCCCATGTCATAGCTCTTGGTGCTTTCCTTTGGGCAATCGCCACATTCCTCGTTGCTATCTCCTCCACCTTCTTACAGGTATATCCTCACTTCCCCTTCCAATGCTATATATCCTTGTTTTCTTATGTTTTTTATTTGTATTATTATTAGAAACAAAGTGCCAAATTGGTAGTAGTTGGTCTGTTCTCTAGTAAATTGGTCCTGAGTTTTTTAACGGTAATGCAGTTTAGTCTCTAAGAAATAGAAAACTCCAATGTAGTTATCGACTTCTTGTTTTTTCTTTCACTATAGTCCAGCTGTGTGTTTCTCGTTAATTTTTTTACGACGTGTCATGTTTAGTGACACTCTGACTCATTATTTGTCACTGTAGTGTCCACTACGGCACAAAACTGATGTGGTTTTGTTAAATTTGTAGTTTAAAAGACTTCAACTCCAACCGTTGTATGCTTCCCTATTTTCCTTTTTTCTGTCTTCTCTCCATTTTTCATTGGAAAGTCTCAACTCCAATGGCGTTATTTTTGTGCCCCGATGGCAAATAGTGTGATATAGTGTCACGAAACGTGATACATCATAAAAAATTAATGGGAAACATACAGTTGGACTATAGTGAAAGAAAAAACAAAAAGTCAGTGACTATATTAAGATTTCTTATTTCTCAGGGACTAAACTGCATGACTCTAAAAAAGTCAGAGATCAATTTGCTAGTTTACTCGTTTATTAGGATTCGGGCAAGGCTATTCTCATTAACCACGCGTTAATTCTTTTGTTTATCTAACATGTATATATAGTTGTTTCACTTGTTTGAATTTGTAATTTTGGTTAAGAAGACAGGCAGAAGTCTTTTTCTTTTTTTGTTAATGGTTTTTGAGGCATGATTACTTTTATTATGCTTTTGATGTACTTGTTTGTTTGACAAAAGAGAAAAACAAGAAAATTTAGTAGAAAATTAGTACTTAAAAATATATATATACATAGAAATGATATATATATAATAAAAATAATGTATAATATTACTATTTCACTTTTTATCGACGATTCTTAGATTCCAATGTAATTAATATCAATCAGGCAAACAGCATGGTATTTCACTATTAATCCTACACTTAATAGTGTTATTATTCACAAATAATTGTAATTCTGTACAAATACGATTCACCCCTGTTTTCTAAATTCTAACTCCTACTTGTTACATAATATGAATTATTAGGTGGCAATTTCAAGAGGTTTAAATGGAATAGGACTTGCCATTGTAACTCCAGCAATTCAGTCCCTGGTTGCTGACTCCACCGTTGATAGCAACCGTGGTGTGGCTTTTGGGTGGTTGCAACTAACAGGAAACTTTGGAAGCATCATTGGTGGTCTCTTCTCTGTTCTTATTGCCTCCACATCATTTGCAGGTATACCTGGTTGGAGAATAGCTTTTCATCTAGTTGCACTAATTAGTGTTATAGTGGGTATATTGGTACGCCTCTTTGCTAATGATCCACATTATTCAAAGAGCGATGATAAAGCTACAAATCAAGCTCTAGACAAGTCCTTTTATTCTGAAATGAAAGAACTGATAAATGAAGCAAAATCAGTAATGAGAATTCCAACGTTTCAGATAATTGTGGCTCAGGGTGTCTTTGGATCATTCCCCTGGTGTGGCTTGACATTTGCCACTCTTTGGTTAGAACTAAAAGGTTTTTCCCACGTGACAACAGCATTTCTTTGGACTCTATTTATAGTTGCTGCTTCATTTGGAGCATTATTTGGAGGATGGATGGGGGATTTTTTATCCCAACGCTTACCAAACACGGGGAGAATAATGTTGTCACAAATAAGCGCTGGTTCTGCCATTCCTTTAGGAGCAATTTTGCTATTGGCATTGCCTGATGATCCTTCCACAGCCTTCATTCATGGTCTGGTTTTAATCATCATGGGATTCAGCACAGCCTGGAATGCTCCAGCAACTAACAAGTACGTATACATATGAGTACTGCAATAGTTTATTTTCTTTCCATTCAAAATTACAAGATTTATATATAGGCGATTTGATATTATATCATGATCAAATTATTTAAATTAAACACATAGCGTGTGTTTGATAAAACTAGCTGAAAAACTAATTAAAAGCTTAAAGTTAGCTGAAAGCTGAAAATTTAAAGCTAAGCTGAAAAGCTAATTGATTTGATTAAAAGTGTTTGGTAAAACTAGCTGAAAATGGTAAAATGACATATGATGACATTATTAATTATTAAATAATGATAAGTAGGGGTGATTGAGGGATAAACTCGTAATTAATTTTCAACTAGTAGCTGAAAATTGAAGTTTTTTTAAAAAAGCTGTCTCAAGTAGCTTTTCAAGAAAAACTAGTCGGTACCCAAAAAAGTCATCTTACCAAACACAGCTTAAAGGTTTCAGCTACTAATTTCAACTTTCAGCTAGCTGAAATGACTTGCCACACAAGTGTGTGTGTTTGATTTACCGTTAAAACTGACTAAACTCAAGTTTAGATTCCCCAATACAACTATTTCTAGTGTTGGAAACCTGAATTTACCGTGTTTAAATGTCAAACCAAACATTACCATAAATGATTTTTATGCACCTCCTATGGTGTTCTTTGAAAGTTAACAGTTTGGACAGTCCAATATTTGCAGAAATAGTCCCTGAGAAGTCTCGGACGGCTATATATGCTTTGGATCGATCTTTTGAGTCTATATTGGGATCCTTTGCTCCTCCTATAGTTGGGGTTTTGGCTCAGTATGTTTATGGTTATAGACCAATCCCAAAAGGATCATCGGATTCAGTTGAGATAGAAACAGACAGGGAAAATGCTGCATCACTGGCCAAGGCACTTTATACTGCAATTGTGATTCCAATGACAATATGTGTCTCCATCTACTCAATCCTTTACTGCACATACCCAAGGGACAGAGAGCGAGCAAGAATGGTTGCATTAGGGGAATCGGAAATGCAGCAACTAGAGGTGGAAGTGGAAGAGTGCACAAAAGAAGAATATTGCAAAATTCATGTATTAGAATCAAATGGTCACGAAAGTAGCAAGATTGACAATGACATAGATTATGATTATCCAAGGGAAGAGAGCATAGAGGTGGATGATGATGATGAGAAAGTTTTGCTGTCACGGTAGTTCACTTTTGTATTAAGGAGAGCGGAGTTTCATTTGATAATTGATAATTCATACTCCCTCCGGTACTATTTAGAAGACAATTCAGACAAAAACACATATATTAATAAAAGTAATTAATGCGTTGATTTGCAAGAAATTAGTCTATAAGATTACAAGTTTATCCATATTTAAAATTAAATGTCACTACCATGATAATTGTGTCACCTTAAAACATTTAATGGTCAACAAGGGCAAACATGAGAAAAAGCAATAAATACTTCTAGATTTGTGTACTTTGTCTTATAAATAAGACCATTGAAAAGTGTCAAACTTTGTCATATAAATAGAACCAGAGCGAGTATATACTAGTTAATAATTTCAGGGTGAGAAGGTTTACAGCAAATCAAAGATAAATATTTGAATACATCCAACATATAAATCGCATCAACCATCAATGTAAAAAAATAGAGAAAAGAGTATATAAGTATTACTCCTAATTTTTACCCTTTTGTAAATAGACACGAACTTTTATTTTGTCTTAATTAATTTTTAAATTTTCATCATTGTTGTAATATGTCATTTCATTAGCATGGAGTTAAAAAATTAATAAATATAATCCAACCCTTCAAAATTGTGTTTAAAATATTAAAATTATATAAAATAAAGTTCCAAAATTAAAAAAATAGAAAAAACTCTAAATTAAAAAAACACAGTCATATTTCACTTTTAAAATTTTAAATATGCTTGAAATTTGACATAATTCAAGAATAAAAAAATGTAAATTTTACTCTTTTATGTCCTTTTTAATATTTAAAATAAAAAATCTCGAAAGATTAAGATTTGTTATGGTAATTATTTAACTTGATATTAATGAATGAGCCTATTATAATAATGATAAGAATTTAAGGATTAATTGAGACAAATTAAAAGTTCATGGTGTCTTTTTGTAAAAAAACTGAAGTTGAAAGTAATTTTATACTCTTTTACAAAAAATAAAACGGAAAGAAATGTGAGTAAACATAACTATACATATGTACGTGGGTCCATTTTCTTTCCTAAATCATACCACTATAATACATTTTGCATAAATGGAGTATTTCATTAATTCGTAACTAAATAACTAATCCTAATATATTATGCATTAAATAGTCCATATATAATTCTCGAGTAAGTTCCGACTAAGGAATGATGTGTAAGGATACTCTCTAGTCATTCCGTCCTCTCCAGCCAAGTTTAGTTACCGGATAATTATGGATTTCGATTTCCTAGTTATTTCGTAGTTATTCAGTAGCTAAATTTGGTTGGAGACACAGGACGGCAGGAGATGATCCGGATCCATGATTTTCCTATCAGAAAGAAAAAAAGACTAATGATATGATTCTATCATAGAAGAAGTTACTATAGGGTGTTTACGATTCGGTTTAGATCAGTTTGGGGCAAAAAAACATTCAATCCGATCATTGCAGTTTTATCATTTCATCATCCGATCGATTTTGATATTTTTTCAAATCCGATCCAATTTAAATTGGATCGGTTTTCGGTTTTTTAAAAGCAACAATAAATATTTGATAAAATATTGATGTAATAGTAGATATTTTCTTAATAAAACTTATATTTATTAAAATTAATATAAAATTATATAAAAAGAACGACAAGAGACATAAAAATTAATTTATAACTAGTTTTATTTTGATATATTTATAAAAATATTAAAATGATATTGGATAATAAAATCATAAAAAATATATTAGTATATGTATTTTTATAAATATATATGTATACAAGTATAAATATATGATTATTTTAAGTAATAATATATGTATATATAAGTTCGGTTTGGATTGGATTGGATCGGTTTTCAATGTTGGATCCGAAACCAATTCAATCCAATAAAAAATTTCGGTTTTTGTGGTTTACGATTTTTTGGATTTTGGTTTGATTCGGTTTTCGATTTTTCGGTTCGATTTTTGCGGTTTGTATTGGATTGGATTGGATATGAACACCTCTAGAGTTACACTGGGAATATGATAAGATTTTCCTCTTTTTTTTTAGTCGGAGATAAGATTTTCCTTTAGAAGGAGTTGTGTGGTTTTATAGTTTTTTTTTCAAAGATCATTCATTAATAGATGTCAAATAGCACTTACAATGTTCGTAGAAGGCTAAATAAAGAGCATCACAATAGTGCACTACAAACCAAAATAATAAAACAAATCTAAATAATTTAGCAGTCACCTAAATAAAAACATAGAAGTCTTCTATTACAAAGAAATTTTGAAAGAGTATTGGACTTTTTTTCCTTTTACTTTTTTGTATTACTTTCGGATCAACACATATCCAAAAATAACTTAAAGCAGAAATATCTATAGCGCGCATCAATCGCAACTAGACTGTGTAAAACAGTGATGCAAAATCGAGCTCTATTGGTAGATATAGTTCACTTAAATTGCTTAAAAATTTATGGAAAATAATTTATTATTTGCTGCTCACTTGATTAAATAATGCAAATTGCAATTAAAGTTGTCCCTTAATGTTTGTGAACACGAATATTGATTGCATGCTACCACCAACTTGTTCTTTTTTTATTAAAAGGAGGACCACCAGCTTGTTCTTTTGTTACTAAATATATTATTATCGGCACATGCATGAGCAAATATAATAATAACGTATTTTGTGAGCCTAGACTCTAGAATTTTATGTATTTTGTGGTAAATAGCAACTAAGCTAACCACTCAATTCTATAATCAAACTCAACCTCAGTTAAAATTATGAATTGTCTGATTCCCTTCCTTAAAAAGTGATACCTAGTTTTAAGGACGAGGGATTTCATTCCAATTGAATGTTGCCGCTAAAAGTGCACCATGATGTGAAGTTTTTGGTGCAAGACCATATGTATCCTCCACGGGAGGCAATCCTATCGAGCCGGTAGGACCTTTATGGGCGGCAAAGCTCTCCCTCCGAGTATGGGCTCGAACTCGAGAGCACTGGTTAAGTTGAACACCCCCTTACCAACGGATCCACGTGATCGGTGGTCACCATGGTGTGAAGTTGTGAACACATATAGTTAGATAAATTATCGCCGTGCACATGGGCATCCAGTCATGCCACATTTATTTTTTTTTCTTTCCATCAAAATATTTAGTTTATTATGTTTTTAAATCACGTGTAATATATTTATATATATATATATATATATGATAGATAATCTTATTCAAGCAAAGAACATACACATCAACGAATGTTTATTTTTCAAATACAAGACTCGATCTCGAAACCTTATTCAAAAATATGTTTTTCGTCTCTATAGTTTTGGTCAACTTTAGTGTTCGTCTCTGTACTTTAAATCATGTGTTTTTTATCCCTAAACTTTCCAAACCCTCAAACCGTGGTCCCTGCCCGTTAGTAAGATCTGTTGACCTGATGAACTGACTGACAAAATCAGCCTCAATAGTGAGTCCCAAATTTCACCTTACAATTTTACCCGATAAAAAACCTAATTTCATAATTATGGTTATTTTAATAATTAAAAAATTAATAAAAAAAATTAATTAGATGAGTCAACTATTTGGGGCCCACTATTGAGGTTAACATGTAACTTTTGTTACTCAGCTCATCAGACTAATAGATCTCATTAACAATCAAAGACCATAGTTTGGGGTTTAGAAAGTTCAGGTACAAAAAAACAAAGGATTTAAAGTACAGGACGAAAACCAAAGTTGATCGAAATTATAGGGATGGAAAACATTTTTCCCTTAATTTTTTTCAGCATTATGTACAAGATTAATACTATTAAAAAAATTGTATAAGACTTTTGTATTATATTGTAATGTAATTAATGAATGAATACTCATGTATATAACCTAAAAAATAAAATATAATTGAAAGTTGTAACCATACTTAATTTTATATAAATAATCAAAATTAATGTCCTGGCATTTTGTGTATATAGATAGTATACATGGAAGGACGCACCCACATTAACATTTAACATTTACAATATTCTCTCTGTGTCTAAACTTTGTCTCCATGCCAATCCAAGTCAACCCCATCTCCCTGTTGCTGTTGCCCCCCATCATTTTCATGTGTCCCCTACAAAGACACAGCGAGTTCCTGTTCTCTTGGACTGAACACATAGTCAGAAAAGCTGGTCTCATTGAAATTAAAACTAAGATAAGATGAAATCAGAGAGTAGTACTGTGACATTAGTGCTGGTGAATCTGGCAGGTATTATGGAGAGAGCTGATGAATCTTTGTTACCAGGAGTCTACAAAGAGGTTGGTGCTGCTCTCAACGCTGACCCCACTGCCTTAGGTTCCCTCACTCTCTTCAGATCCCTTGTCCAAGCCTTATGCTACCCTCTTGCCGCTTATCTCGCCACGCGTCACAATCGTGCCCATGTCATAGCTCTCGGTGCTTTTCTTTGGGCTGCCGCAACATTCCTCGTTGCCATCTCCTCCACTTTCTTACAGGTATCCTTAACTATGCCACTACTCTTGTTTGCTTAATTATTATACTTTTGATTTACTTGCTAGTTTGAAAAAAAGAAGAAAAAAGGAAAGTGTGTTAGAAAACATGTATTTTGTTATTTAGTACTAAAAAAAATAGGATATAAAATGGCATAATAAAAATAATATATACCATATTACTGTTTCATTCCGATGTAATTAGTCAATAATGAGCATGGTATTTCTACACTTGATTTTAATTTGACATTTTCTTTTCCACTCACTTTTTATATATATACAGAAAGAAAAAAAGGTCATAATAAACTTTCTCTCCTTTTTTAACCGTAAAAGGAAAAAAAAACTAAATGTAATAGTAACATATTTATGATTGGAATTATAAAAATTATAATTGATTTGATTTAGAAATTAATCCAATTATTGAGTTTAGATATTATATTATTTATCATCATATATGAAAGAGAAATAGAATGGTCGCCGTTAAATTTGTTTTATTGCAGTGTTCTTGAAAGTGGATACCCAGACCATCAGGGACAGGGTTACAAGAATCTAGCATCCAAAAGCTTTGACAAATAAATTATGACATTTAACATAGTACACTTTATTTTTAAAAGGAAAAAATGTAACCTTAGATTATAAACAGTTTTGGTGGGTATAGTAATTTTGATTTTTTGATACACCAGAAGATAGAAACAAATTGTTGCTTACATCTGCCAAGTGTTTGTAAAATTTGCTGCTTACATTTCTATGAAAAGTGCAACAGTTACACTCTTCCCAGTGAAAAAATAGAACTTTGCTCACCAATATTAAAACTTGTGTTATAGATATAATTTTGTAAATATATGTCTGGTTCGTGTTTTCTTACTCCTATGTGTTGAATAATATGGATTATTAGGTGGCAATTTCAAGAGGTTTAAATGGAATAGGACTAGCCATTGTAACTCCAGCAATTCAGTCCCTGGTAGCTGACTCCACCGTTGATAGCAACCGTGGTGTGGCTTTTGGGTGGCTGCAACTAACAGGAAACTTGGGAAGCATCATTGGTGGTCTCTTCTCTGTACTTATTGCCTCCACATCATTTGCAGGTATACCTGGTTGGAGAATAGCTTTTCATCTTGTTGCACTAATTAGTGTTATAGTGGGTATATTGGTACGCCTCTTTGCTAATGATCCACATTATTCAAAGAGTAAAGCTGCAAATCAAGCTCTAGACAAGTCCTTTTACTCTGAAATAAAAGATCTTATGAATGAAGCAAAGTCAGTAATAGGAATTCCAACTTTTCAGATAATTGTGGCTCAAGGTGTCTTTGGATCATTCCCCTGGTGTGGCCTGACATTTGCCACTCTTTGGTTAGAACTAAAAGGTTTTTCCCATGTGACAACAGCATTTCTTTGGACCCTATTTATTGTTGCTGCTTCATTTGGTTCACTATTTGGAGGATGGATGGGGGATTTTTTATCCCAACGCTTACCTAACACTGGGAGAATAATGCTGTCACAAATAAGCGCTGGTTCAGCCATTCCTTTAGGAGCAATTTTGCTATTGGCATTGCCTGATGATCCTTCCACAGCTTTCATTCATGGTCTGGTTTTAATCATCATGGGGTTTAGCACAGCATGGAATGCTCCAGCAACTAACAAGTATGTATATATACATATGAGTACTGCAATAGTTTATTTTCTTTCTATTTTGAATTACAAGACTTATTAGGCTTTAGCAATATTATAACTTTATTTCCTCCTAGAAGTTCCCTGATCATTGATGGGGGATTCCATTACAGCCATAAGCATATGAGCCAAATGTCAAGCCTAAGAATCTAAAATGATACACTGACAGAATAAAACTAACAGCTTAATTATATTGCTGTATGAAAGGAAGGTTTCTTTCCATTCTGCCTTGCCCCTGTTGTTTACATAATGCTATGTTAACCCAAGGGGTTGGCCTAGTGGTAGATATGGGATGTTTGCTTTGGACTTTTGTCACATGTTCAAATCTTAAAATTGTCAATTTTTTAGAACTAACCTCTAAGGAATTTTCTTATGCATGAATTCCCCTGTACCAGTAGTCAGTTGATGGCCTCCATTAGATCAGACCAGGGAAATAAATTAATGAAGGAGTTTTCAAATACCTAGTCACCACATAATCATAACATTGTTGAAGTTTTTAGCTCTTAATTTTGTTAAGAGGGTGGTGTATCTCATGGCCCCATGTCATTGTATAACAGTTGTTACTTACCATTTTGATCTAAGTATACTAGCAGCATTTGTAGGAACAAAATATATAATAACAGTGATTAATTAATTATAAATCCATCAATACTTGTTCTGATTTCTAAACTCATACTGAATTAATGTGAAAGAAAGTATAAAATGGAGGTTGTTATAGACGCTTTAGAGATTATCAGTCATCAGACATAATCAAACATTTACCAAGAGTGATACATGCAAGAAAAACATTTTGCAACTAGAAGTAGCGACTAAAGTATTTTCTTTCATAGCGAATTCTTTACCAAACAAAAATATTACCCTTATCTTGTATTAAAATTCAAATGGGAAGAAAAGCAGCAGCAGGAATTGAACTTTAAACTGTTTGATCACAGGGACTTTATTAAATGAAAAACATGAATAGTTTTTATATTATATTTCTAACATATGCACCTATGGTTTAGTTTTCTTTGAAAGTTAAAAGTTTGGACAGTCCAATATTTGCAGAAATAGTTCCTGAGAAGTCCCGGACGGTCATATATGCTTTGGATCAATCTTTTGAGTCTATATTGGGATCCTTTGCTCCTCCTATAGTTGGAGTTTTGGCTCAGCATGTTTATGGTTATAGACCAATCCCAAAAGGATCCTCGGATTCAGTTGAGATAGAAACAGACAGGGAAAATGCTGCATCACTGGCCAAGGCACTTTATACTGCAATTGTGATTCCAATGATAATATGCGTCTCCATCTACTCAATCCTTTACTGCACATACCCGAGGGACAGAGAGCGTGCAAGAATGGTTGCATTAGGGGAATCAGAAATGCAGCAACTAGAGGTGGAAGTGGAAGAGTGCACAAAAAAAGAATATTGCAAAATTCATGTATTAGAATCAAATGGTCACGAAAGTAACAAGATTGACAATGGCATAGATTATGATTATCCAAGGGAAGAGAGCATAGAGTTGGATGATAATGATGAGAAAGTTTTGTTGTCACGGTAGTTGTTCATTAAGTTGCTCATTTGAAGAGGTCCTATATATCCTTGGAAACTAATATCTCATTTGATATTTTTTTAATATATCAAATTCTAAACTAGTTATATATCACAATATATATTGTACTCAATCTCAAATATTTATCGATGTGTGTCTTTTCATTATGCAATTTTTAGATTGGAAGTAAGATTGCTTTATTGGTTCCAAACTACAATTAAACGATTTATTTATATTCTAATAACAGTTTTTTTAACCTATGTAATCTTACACATGATAATAAATCAAAAGTGAAAAGATTTGATTGGAAATTACAACAATCACAACATTTAATGCACGAGTAATATCAACCGTTGTAATTTCAAATAAAACATTTCTATTTTTTATCTTGGGCAAGGTTACACATGTTAAAAAACCGCTTTTAATACTCTCTTCGTCCCAGTTTATTTGACGTTTAAGGTTGTGGCGCAGGAATTAAGGAACATCGTTAATGTTTTAAGTTTTATAAAAAAAATTTAACTACCTTTTATCTCATATTAAAAACACATCCTTTGAGAAAATACACCTTAACTAATGAATAAGGGTGGAATTGGAAAAATACAGGTAATGGTGTATTAGTATTATAAAATAACAATTAAAATGGGACAAAAATAATTGCTAAAACGTCGAGTAAATTGGACAGAGGGGGTATTACACAACATATCTCTTTTTTATCTGAACATATATTATTCTGGAAATACAAATTCATTAGCTACTTTGTTAATTTGAATTTTAGTCATAATTAATTATTCACACAATTCTATGTGGTGAATGGTGATGGCTAAAAAGGTCTTTTAAAAAAGATCAACTTTAACCTATTGATCTAAAAGAAAATTATTTTTTATAATTTATCTATATTGCCATTGTCAAGGAGAATTGATGATCAATGTGCATATCAATTTGGAGTAACAACACTTGAAGTTGATGTCAACATTGATCCACGTGAAGATAACGACAATGGTAATGAACCCACCATTGATATGGAAATGCATTATGCATAAAGTCGCGACTATGATGATCAAAGCGAAGTCCTTAAGGGAGATTCATCTAATATAGGGGTTGAGGGTGACTATGATGCAAATGTCGATCTTTCCACACCCCTTACATTTGTGGATGCTTCACCAAATTCAATTTCAATTTCTGGTGATCATCAACCACAAGAAATCGGTTAGTAGCAAATGCTAATTTCAATTCCCATGTTTTTTTTTCATAATAGCTAGTTTTTTTCTCTCACAGACCTACAATATTCACTTGTCACTCACCTGCACATGCACTCACGTTCACTCACTTACCTACAGTCACATTCACTCACATGGACATTATTATTCACTTATCTATCTCTCTCACACACACAAACTAATCATCACTTACATGCAGAGCTGACAATTCCGGCTACCTAGTCCGACTCGATACGAATAGTGGGCTTTATCAAGTTGGGCGAAAAAAACTCGGGAGTTATTCGAGTTTCTAAAATAAATATCAGAACCCAACATTTTGTGGGCATTTTTGTAGGTAGCTTGATTTTTTGTGGGTTTTACTGGCTATCCGACCTTTTTTACGGGTAGCATGCTTTTTATCGAGTTTAGCTAAAAAGCATGAGAGTTATTCGGGGCTTCTAAAATAAATGTCTGAGCCCTACATTTTTGCGGGCCAGCTCAATCAGGCTAACCCAATTTGCTCGATGTACTCACGTGCACTCTTTCATGGTCACATACACATTATACACACCTATCACTTGCACAGTTAACATTGTAACACACACAACACACATGCAAAATATTAAATTAATTCAACAATGCACTAAAGGCAATAAACTGGTTAGCGCCACCTGCTACATGTGAAACGCTTTTCCAGTTAGCGCCACCAAGCTAAAAACTACCTCAACATGGTAAATTTTTTTTTTCTACATTAATTTGGTAAATAATTTTTTAAAATATTAAAGTGGTTAAAAAGCCCAAAAGGACCAATTAGGTGGTAGAAAACAATAAGAGATGCATCCGGAAGCAATTGGACATGGTCATTTTTTTGGTTACAAATTGGACATGGACATGTGTAATTTGTGATATGCTACACGGTCGTGCATTTTTTTTGGGCCGAACACAGTCATGCATAATGAGCTGCACACCATTGTGCAATGTATTTGCATTCGGGCCTTGGCCCAATTTGTCCATAAATAGGAGGGCTTGGGAAATTATTAATATTTTCTTTACTTCATAATTTAAAAACATTTAAATCATTGGTTAAAACACTTTAAAATTATTCTATAACAAAAAGTCTAGTTATTTTGTAGCCTCTTGGCTACAAAACCCACTGAAATAAGCAAGTTATTGTCCTATGTGATAACAATTATTGATTCGTTGAGATTAGTGTGAACGCAAATGAACACTGCTACTAACAAGTGGATGGTTTATTTATTGATTTTATAAATCCAATCATAATATAAAAATGGTATCCATAGAACATAGAAAAAGCTCCTTTTATAAAACTTTATGTAACTCACAGAAAAAAAGTGCAAGTGAGTGAGTGAGGCAGCAATAGCTGCGGGTCCAGTAAAACCGCGTAGGTATAGAGCTAAATATACAAAGTCTCCCTACACCATGTGACTGATAGGTCTCCGTCTCCCACCACTTTGGCAGCACACATTTCCACTCTTCCCATTTGTTTCAGTTTTCTAAACAAGTGCAAAATTACAACATATAAAATCCCTTCACTACTACTAGTCTATTAATTACACACTCCCTCCTTTTGTTTCTCTTCCACAAATCAAATAAAAATCGCAGGTTGAGGTTGGTGTGGTCCAACCTCTATTTATATCTATATATTAGTACTATATAGCTAGATCTTTGGGAGCCTCAGGCTCTGCCCTCTAGATCTTGAAAGGAAGCCATTATACATTGGCTTCACCCACCAATGGCTCAGGCTCAGGCTCAGCTCTTGTACTTCTGCTACAAAAGAAAGGTACTCCTCCTCTCTGTTCTTCTATTCCTTTTCGTTTCTGTTTGCTCCAATGCATCCTCGGAACCTCAATTAGAGAGCACACAATTGTCTATTAATAGAAGAAGAATGTTGGAGGTAGAAAAGGAAGTGCAGGATGAGAAGAAGCCCTTGAAAAAGAAAACCACCCTCCAATCCACCAAAAACCAGACCAAGCTAATCAAGCCCAACAGTCTTTCTTCCAAAAACCAAACCAAAACCATCAAATCCAATATCATTTCCACAAAAAACCAAACCAAAACCATAAAATCCAATAACCTTTCCTCCAAAAACCAAACCAAAGTTACCTCTAATGCATCTTCCAAAACCAAACCCACCGACACTTTGCTCAAGAAAAAGCTCAATTCCACTACCTCCACCACTAAGAAGCTCAATTCCGCCACTTCCACCCCCAAGATCAAAAAGCTAAACTTTACATCAAAACCCCCCACCCCATCCTCATCAAAACCAAGCTCAAGCAAGAAATCACTGGATCTCGTGAAAGCAACTAACAAAACGACAAAAGCCACCGCCACCACTAAGGACAAGCAAACAAAAACAACCAAGGTAGATCAAACTCACGAAGCAAACAAGAAACTCCAGAAGACTACTCCAAGCCAACAACAAAAGAGCAAGAAGCCTAAGAAACAATCACCACCCATTTGGTTCATAGAGGAAGAAGAGGAAGAAGATGATTTGGTTTCAGAGTTCAGAGATCTACCCAACAAGTTTCACAAAACACTCATCCCAGACCTCGAGCGAATCTCAACCACTTCCAAAGCCTACATCACAAAAGCCAATAACGAAATGACAAAAGGGTTCAAACCTTACGTTGGCAAAAAATACGCACCAACCATCGCCACCATAGCTTCTTGTGCTTTCGTATTAATCCCTTTGATCTTAGTCTCACTCCTTTGTACCAGAATCAAAGCCTATTTCTCCATCCAGAAGATTGTGATCTTCATCCAAGTTTACCTCTCTATCTACTTCACCATTCTCTGTGTCTCTTCATTGGTCACTGGCATTGAACCTCTCAAGTTTCTATACTCTACTTCGCAGTCTACATATCTGTGCCTTCAGGTGCTTCAGACTCTGGCTTACACCTTCTATCTTCTGCTACTGGTGATGTACCTCATTCTTGTGTTCTCCACGGAATGTGGGCTGGGCTCCAAGTTTTTGGGCCTGGCCCAGATCTTTGTGGGTGTTGCTGTTGGGCTTCATTACTACGTGACGGTGTTTCATAGGGTGGTGCTGCGGCAACCACCTAAGACGAATTGGAAGATCCACGGGATTTATGCTGTTTGCTTTCTTCTCATTTGCGTGTTTGCTAGGGCTGATAGGAGGAAAAAGATTTACGTTGAAAATGATGGGGAAGAAGGCAAACAGAATTAGGTTACATGTATTTTTATTATTTTCATTTTTATTTGATTCAATTTGAAACTTTAGTTAAATAAAGCAACAAGGCAAGCTTGTTTTATAAACAGCACTTTAATTTAATGCCTCCTGATTTTCAGGCAAATCGAAATTTTCAGTTCTTTTGTATAATTGTGGTTAGTAGACAAAATGTTGCAAAATTTTTAGTTCAAACTTCAAAGGTAAAATGATTAAAAGAACAAAATTTTAAATTAAATAATTTAGGTCACACACTGATTGTCACATTAGATTAATCTGCTAGTAATTGAATGGAAAGATAACGGGATGATTACATTTGTCACAAATTAAAATTTAAGGGACTAAATTCGAGAGAGAAAAAAATTAGGGGATCAAAATCACTTAAATACTCAACTTGAGGATAAAAGTGTAATTAAGTCAATATCTTTTAAAAAATATTTTATTAGGGAGGGATATTATAGTAATTTGGATGGACCACCGACAATTTCTGATGCCAAATTGGCACATTGCCATGTGGGCGCTAGGGCAAAAGTGTCTTCGGCCTTTTGCAGCACCTGAACCCAGCTTCATTTTGCTGTCTCTTTCTCAAAGAAAACATCCTCCAAGTAGTTTATAATAATATAATTGAATAATAATATTTATATAATTTTTTCCTAATATATACGGATTATTTTTTTTATAAAATTATTTTTAACCATTTTAAACAATAAAATGCAAAAAACAATATAACTTGTTTGGTGGTAAATAATGTTATAAATTATAATTCAATTCAATTTGCACCCGTAAAAACTTGGAGTAAGGCAAAAGCCGTAACGTCATAATCATAATAATGTTATAAAATCACTGAATGGCTAATGTACGGGTACGAATAATTCAGATTCAGGCTGTCTGTACTCTTTTATGTCCTGAAAATACTTCATACGTATTTAAATTATCTCTTATGTTATTTTTATAAAAATATCTTTATTAATAAAGACATGTGAGTAATTAGAGAAAAGGAGAAAGATAACCGATAAATTTAAGAGTAATTTTTAAAAAATAATACAAATTAATAATAAATTTATTATGATAAACTAAAATAATCAATTTCCTTAATTTCTTTAAAATGGTTAAAAAATTATAATTAGGACCGGAATATATTAAACACAATCAATTAAATTTGTTTGCATTTTAGTTAGGTAAATAAAATCAATAAAAAAACCACTTTCATTAAACGTATTTTGAAATTGGTGATAATGTGATGTTATTTTTTTTTGAAAAAAAATTGTAGAAGAATATCTTTATCTTTATCTTTATCTTTATATATATAAATAGAAATGAGTCTGAAATTTATTTTGCCGCAAAAAAAAGGGCAATTTTGAAAAAAAAAGCAAAATTCGTTTTCAAATTTCAAATCAAAAATCTTGAAGTTTTAATTATATTTAAATATGCATCATATTTAAATATGTATCAGATTTAGAGAGACAGTATTTTGATTTTATTTGAATATAGATCGATATGTTTTATAAATCTGATTTGATTCTAAAGCTTATTTGATTTGAATATAGTTGTATTTTCTAAATTTGATTCTAATTTTGTATTAAAATAAATTAAAATCATGGATAAAAGCAATAGTTTGATTTGAGTATAGATAAATTGATTTCACTTTATGTGTATAGACCTGTTCTGATTCTAAATCTGATTTAATGTGAATATAAATATATAGGTTTTCTAAATTTGGTTTGATTTGAATATATATGAGTATTCTAATTTTGATTCTAAATATGATTTGATTCTAAATTTGTATTATAATAAATTATAATCAATGATTTGATCTGAAAATTTATAGATTTGCTTTTAATTTGTTTGTATAAATCCGTTCTCATTCTAAATTTGATTTTATTTGAATATAGATAGGTAGTTTTTCTACATCTGATTTGATTTGAAGTTAGATAGGTGTTCAAATAAAGATTGTAAATTCGATTTGATTTAAATTTTGATTATAATAAATTAATATATGCAAAGTTGATCTGATTATAATCAATGATTTGATCTGAATTTGTATTACAATAAATTATAATCAATGATTTGATCTGAATTTTCTGACAGTGGTCTCCTTACCATGTATATATATATGCAATGTTGAGTTCACTTTATCAGATTTTCCATAGGCTATTTGGAATATATCTAAACATACAAGTATGTTTTTTGATTATGCAACATTCCTTAATGTCATGCTTTCTTTACTTTTTTTGTTAGGTTTTATGACCTGATTTTTGTATTAAATTCTCTAACCTTTTATCTGTTTAAGGATGAATTGATGGATTTGATTCTTTTTGTATGATAAATTCTGTTTTTTCTTTCCAAAAAATCTGTTTCGTTTTGATAAATTCACTCGATAACATAATCCTATTTTATAAAAATATGTGAAAAAACTATTTGTCCTTCTTCTCTATTATTAATCCTATTTTCTGTTTTCATAGTTATCTTTTTAAATGTTTTCTTAACTTATTGTTGAAATGAAAAATTCACATCATTTTATGTTGAGTTATCAATTATGAAATGTTTTTTTAGGATGAATTGTTGCTAATGACTTTTTGATTACTGATAGCATGATGCTAATATTTTAGATTTTTTTAAGCATTAAATATTGATTCACTCATGATAAATTCCCTTTATAACATGCTTGAAGTTAACATGTGATTGTCATATATTTCCATGTCACAACTACCTAATAGGATGGCGAATAGATTTTCCTTGATCAATGAAATTAAAGCTGGGAGAGTTGACTGGAAAATTAAAGTAAGAGTGATCAGTTTGTGGACACCATATGATTTTAAGAATCCTGGAGTCATTTCAAGTATGGAAATGATTCTTGCAGATGAAAAGGTTAAATTTTATTCTGAAATAATCATTTCTTAACACTTTTTTAAAGAGGTTTAGTAATTGTAATATATCAACAACCAAAATTATAGACTCTTATTTAGAAACAATTTATAATTTTTCTTTCATTTCAGGGTCACAGAATTCATGCTACTGTAAAACGTGCATGTTTGGACCCACACCTAAACATGATTCAAGAAGGATTTACCTATGAGATGCGCAATTTGGCAGTTGGTCAGCCTGAGCTCAATTTGAAGACAATTAAACACAAATTCAAGCTCAATTTTATTCAATCAACAAGAGTTATCCCTACAAATGATCACCATATTCCTGTTAACAATGTTCAATTCCTTTCATTTGATCAAATTATTCAAGGTCAAGATGATGGCTGCTTATTTGGTAAGTATCTTCATATTTTTAGCATAAAATGGAAATTTTTTTATGTGCCAATTACTGATTTTTCACTGTTTTAATAGATGTTATTGGTCATGTTGTTGAGAAAGATGACATTAAGGAAAAGGACAAAGAAAGGAAAAAAAAGTAAACCGATTGATGTTGTCCTTGAGGATTTGGAGTAAGTACATTATAATAGAGTTGTTCTTGAGGATTTGGAGTAAGTACATTATAATAGAGGTTTATAATCTTATTCTTGCATGTGGTGTTTAAAATTAAATGTACCACTTTTCTTTCCCTCATTGTTCTTAATTAAATCACCCACTAACTTTAGCACATTTGTAATTTCAGCAAGAATCGTCTCATCTGCACTCTGTGGGGTAATTTTGCGGATCAAATGTTCAACTATCTGAATACAACAACAGATAACAATGATAGTATTGTTGTCATTTTGCAGCTTGGAAAAAGGAAGATATTTAATGGTAAATTTTTCTAAAATAGTTTATTATTGTATTCAATGTTTTATTTACTTAATGAGTTATTTGTATCTGATGCGTACATTTGTTTATCTTAAGACAAGTTGGGATTTCAAATGCTTACAATGGTACTAAATTGCTAATCAACCCGGATGTAGCTGAAGTAACTAATTACAAGGAAAAGTAAGAGCATGCCTGTTTAACTAAACTCAGTTTCCTTTTGTTATTAATTGATATTCATTTTTTTATCTTGCTTTTCATTATTATGCTCCAATATAGACTTCAAAGTGGGGACTTATCTTTGACTCAAGTAGTAAGCCAAATGTCTTCACAGCAGTCTCTTTCATTTTCTGATGATTTGCTTGCGTTAAGAAGAATGACTATTTCAGACTTAATAGAAAGCATCAAGGTTAGGGAATGTTTATTTTATAAGTAGTTTTGTACAATTATTTAGATTACTATTTTAGTCCATCATTAGGAACTAATTTTGTTCTCTCTTCATTTTTAATAGACAACCAATGGATCATTGTTGGCAACCATTATAGAAATAGATCTTGACAAAGATTGGTGGTTTCAATCATGTTCTAAATGTTACAAACATGTTGTCGATATGGGGACAAAACATTATTGTGAAAAATGCAAGATAATTGTTGTTGTCCCAAGGTAAAACTGGGATTTTAGTTTATGTTCTTATTCAAAGATGAAACTGATTTTAGTTGTTGTCCCATATAATATGCGTTTTTAAATTGATAATTCGATCAGGTTTAAAGTGAATGCAACTGTGATTGATGAAACTGGGTCAACATGTTTGATCATGTTTGATGGTGTCCTTTCTAAGTTTTTGGGCAAAACTGCTTATGAGTTACTTGGGGCAAATGATAAGGTGGAATTTACTTACCATAATTCATTAAAACAATCATATATGGTTTTGAAAATTAGTTTTCAGTTTAAAATTAATCTTTTGTTTTTCAAATTATAGGCAAAAGACAAAGGATATTGTCCCCCTGAGATTGATGCATTGGTGGATACAGAGTTTTTGTTCAAAGTGGAAGTCTCTGATGCAAACATTGTTTACAATTTTAAAACATACAAAGTCAGGTTCATGACAAATGACAAAGAACTGATTGATCAGTTTAAGATTATGCACTCAATTATGGTTTTTGTGAAACATCTATTCTTTTAAAAAATATAATAATGGTTTATTAGGATTTTATTCACTAAATAACATTGATCATATTTCTTTTCTACTGTTTGCTTAGGATTTGTATGAAGATAATGAGTACAATGAACAACAACCAAATTTGACAATACAAGTAGATGATATCATGAAGGTGAATATGAATAGATAATATAATTCTTTTTAGTACCTACTTTTGAATCATTATTTTTGCATCGATTCATTTTAATTTTGGTTTTTATTTGTATATAGGATAAATCTGAGCAGGAATTGTCAGCCTCTAAAATTGAGTTGTCTCGACACATTGAAGTAAGTCATTTTATATAAGTGTTAAATATAGATGCTATTACCAATTTGAATACCGTTTTTTTTTTGTGGGAACTATTCAACTTAGATGTATGATTATGTTATGAATTTGCATTAAGTTTTTATTGTTTTTAATTTTAATGTTTGATATTAGAATGTGTGATTGTTAAAATTTGGTTGATTCGTTATCACTTATTGTAGCTTCCATTAATTTGAAAAGGATGTTAATACTTTTATTGAGGACGTTAATACTTTTATTGGGGAAGTAACGGATTTCTTTTAGTTTGAATAATAATTATGATCATTAAAATAGTTGAGATTATTTCTTGGTCATGTTGATATAGGAAATTTTATCAGACAATGATGGTGAGACTCCATCGAGCAAACCAAGTGGGAAGAGATCTATTGATAATGCTGAAATTTCACTAGCCGTCGATGATGGAGGCACACAGAATTCCAGTACAAAATTCCCCAAAAAAGTGAAGATCAAGATAGAGCCCAGTGACTAATAGCCCAAGGACTAAAATGGAGCTGTTGTTTTTTTTTAAATAATATTGCGCAGAATTACACTCTGAATTTGGGCAGGATTGGTGAATTTTACTTCGCCATTCATTTTTTGAACCATTTTACGCCAGTATTTATGAACTTGAATTCTGTGTTTAGTTATGCTTATCGTTATCGTTATTATAATAATTATATTATTTTGTCATGAATGGAAACGACTGAGTTTCCATATTCAATTAATACCGCACCTGGGCAGTGGTCAGTAATGGGGTTTGAGTCATTGGAATGCAGAAACATCCTTGAGATGATGGAAAATTGCATTAATAAACAATAAAATAAGGTTCATTCACCTAATAATTAAAACTTTATGTTTTCATTTTAGATTCCAAAAAAAATCATTTAATAATTCAACTAATTTTTAACAATTAATGAAATCATTGTGCTATTAGTTGGGTTGCATCCTGATTCACCTTCTTTGGCCTCATTGAATTACTACAACATTTAGTTATTTAATTATATGACACTTACATCAAACAAATACATAGGTTTTCTAAATTTGGTTTGATTTGAATATAGATGAGTATTATAAGTTTGATTCTAAATATGATTTGATTCTAAATTTGTATTATAATAAATTATAATCAATGATTTGATCTGAATTTTCTGATAGTGGATCATTATTTCAGATTTTAATTTATGTACCTGCTTAACGCTTTGATTATAATCAATAGGTTAGAGAGACATGATTTAGATTTAGAGAGACAATATGTTGATTTTATTTGAATATATATCTATATGTTTTATAAATCTTATTTGATTCTAAAGCTTATTTGATTTGAATATAGTTGTATTTTCTAAATTTGATTCTAATTTTGTATTAAAATAAATTAAAATCATGGATAAAAGCAATAATTTGATTTGAGTATAGATAAATTGATTTCACTTTATGTGTATAGACCTGTTCTGATTCTAAATCTGATTTAATGTGAATATAAATACATAGGTTTTCTAAATTTGGTTTGATTTGAATATAGATGAGTATTCTAAGTTTGATTCTAAATATGATTTGATTCTAAATTTGTATTATAATAAATTATAATCAATGATTTGACCTGGAAATTTATAGGTTTGCTTTTAATTTGTTTGTATAAATCCATTCTCATTCTAAATTTGATTTTATTTGAATATAGATAGGTAGTTTTTATACATCTGATTTGATTTTAAAGCTGATTTAATTTGAATTTAGATAGGTGTTCAAATAAAGATTGTAAATTCGATTTGATTTAAATTTTGATTATAATAAATTAATATATGCAAAGTTGTATTTTTGTCAATAGGTTAGAGAGACGTGATTTAGATTTAGAGAGATAGTATTTTGATTTTATTTGAATATAGATCGATATGTTTTATAAATCTGATTTGATTCTAAAGCTTATTTGATTTGAATATAGTTGTATTTTCCAAATTTGATTCTAATTTTGTATTAAAATAAATTAAAATCATGGATAAAAGCAATAATTTGATTTGAGTATAGATAAATTGATTTCACTTTATGTGTATAGACCTGTTCTGATTCTAAATCTGATTTAATATGAATATAAATACATAGGTTTTCTAAATTTGGTTTGATTTGAATATAGATGAGTATTCTAAGTTTGATTCTAAATATGATTTGATTCTAAATTTGTATTATAATAAATTATAATCAATGATTTGATCTGAATTTTCTGATAGTGGATCATTATTTCATATTTTAATTTATGTACCTACTTAATGCTTTGATTATAATCAATAGGTTAGAGAGACATGATTTAGATTTATAGAGACAGTATTTTGATTTTATTTGAATATAGATCGATATGTTTTATAAATCTGATTTGATTCTAAAGCTTATTTGATTTGAATATAGTTGTATTTTCTAAATTTGATTCTAATTTTGTATTAAAATAAATTAAAATCATGGATAAAAACAATAATTTGATTTGAGTATAGATAAATTGATTTCACTTTATGTGTATAGACATGTTCTGATTCTAAATCTGATTTAATGTGAATATAAATACATAGGTTTTATAAATTTGGTTTGATTTGAATATAGATGAGTATTCTAAGTTTGATTCTAAATATGATTTGATTCTAAATTTGTATTATAATAAATTATAATCAATGATTTGATCTAAAAATTTATAGGTTTGCTTTTAATTTATTTGTATAAATCCGTTCTCATTCTAAATTTGATTTTATTTGAATATAGATAGGTAGTTTTTCTACATCTGATTTGATTTTAAGGCTGATTTGATTTGAATTTAGATAGGTGTTCAAATAAAGATTGTAAATTCGATTTGATTTAAATTTTGATTATAATAAATTAATATATGCAAAGTTGTGTTTTTGTCAATATGTTAGAGAGACGTGATTTAGATTTAGAGAGACAGTATTTTGATTTTATTTGAATATAGATCGATATGTTTTATAAATCTGATTTGATTCTAAAGCTTATTTGATTTGAATATAGTTGTATTTTCTAAATTTGATTCTAATTTTGTAGTAAAATAATTAAAATCATGGATAAAAGCAATAACTTGATTTGAGTATAGATAAATTGATTTCACTTTATGTGTATAGACCTGTTCTGATTCTAAATCTGATTTAATGTGAATATAAATACATAGGTTTTCTAAATTTGGTTTGATTTTAATATAGATGAGTATTCTAAGTTTGATTCTAAATACGATTTGATTCTAAATTTGTATTATAATAAATTATAATCAATGATTTGATCTGAATTTTCTGATAGTGGATCATTATTTCAGATTTTAATTTATATACCTGCTTAATGCTTTGATTATAATCAATAGGTTAGAGAGACATGATTTAGATTTAGAGAGACAGTATTTTGATTTTATTTGAATATAGATCGATATGTTTTATAAATCTGATTTTATTCTAAAGCTTATTTGATTTGAATATAGTTGTATTTTCTAAATTTGATTCTAATTTTGTATTAAAATAAATTAAAATCATGGATAAAAGCAATAATTTGATTTGAGTATAGATAAATTGATTTCACTTTATGTGTATAGACCTGTTCTGATTCTAAATCTGATTTAATGTGAATATAAATACATAGGTTTTCTAAATTTGATTTGATTTGAACATAGATGAGTATTCTAAGTTTGATTCTAAATATGATTTGATTCTAAATTTGTATTATAATAAATTATAATCAATGATTTGATCTGAAAATTTATAGGTTTGCTTTTAATTTGTTTGTATAAATCCGTTCTCATTCTAATTTTGATTTTATTTGAATATTGATAGATAGTTTTTCTACATCTGATTTGATTTTAAAGCTGATTTGATTTGAATTTAGATAAGTGTTCAAATAAAGATTGTAAATTCGATTTGATTTAAATTTTGATTATAATAAATTAATATATGCAAAGTTGTGTTTTTGTCAATAGGTTAGAGAGACGCGATTTAGATTTAGAGAGACAGTATTTTGATTTTATTTGAATATAGATAGATCGATATGTTTTATAAATCTGATTTGATTCTAAAGCTTGTTTGATTTGAATATAGTTGTATTTTCTAAATTTGATTCTAATTTTGTATTAAAATGAATTGAAATCATGGATAAAAGCAATAATTTGATTTGAGTATAGATAAATTGATTTCACTTTATGTGTATAGACCTGTTCTGATTCTAAATCTGACTTATTGTGAATATAAATACATAGGTTTTATAAATTTGGTTTGAT
The DNA here is from genome assembly GCA_026901365.1 of Sesbania bispinosa. NCBI lineage: Eukaryota > Viridiplantae > Streptophyta > Magnoliopsida > Fabales > Fabaceae > Sesbania > Sesbania bispinosa. The sequence goes on along the minus strand of QLOH01000787.1, from coordinate 383,610 downwards.
TTGAATATAGATGAGTATTCTAAGTTTGATTCTAAATATGATTTGATTCTAAATTTGTATTATAATAAATTATAATCAATGATTTGATCTGAATTTTCTGATAGTGGATCATTATTTCAGATTTTAATTTATGTACCCGCTTAATGCTTTGATACCCTCATCTATTCCAATTTCCCATGTTCTATTAATCTATTCATTTGGAATTCTAATTCCATTGTGAACTTAATAATGATAGGTATTAATTACTAAAATCTCCTTACCATGTATATATATATGCAATGTTGAGTTCACTTTGTCAGATTTTTCATAGGCTATTTGGAAAATATCTAAACATACAAGTATGTTTTTTGATTATGCAACATTCCTTTGAGAAAATTCTTTCTTCTTCTTTGTTATCAGTACTCTTTTCTTCTATTAAATTCATCTAATGTCATGCTTTCTTTACTTTTTTTTGTTAGGTTTTATGACCTGAATTTTTGTATTAAATTCTCTAAGCTCTTATTTGTTTAAGGATGAATTGATGGATTTGATTCTTTTTGTATGATAAATTCTGTTTTTTCTTTCCAAAAAATCTGTTTCGTTTTGATAAATTGACATGATAACATAATCCTATTTCAAAAAAATATGTGAAAAAACTATTTGTCCTTCTTCTCTATTATTAGTCCTATTTTCTGTTTTCATAGTTATCTTTTTAAATGTTTTCTTAACTTATTGTTGAAATGAAAAATTCACATCATTTTATGTTGAGTTATCAATTATGAAAAATTCACATAATATTTATTTATTTATTTATTTATTTATTTGATTAATTTTTTTGAATAAACAAACAGGGGAGTCGTTATGTTAAATTAGCCTCTACCCATGTTGAATTGAGATATTTGGAAAATACCACCTGTGATTGAATTCGTTTGTCTTTGACATAATATTAGAAGTAAAAACATTAGAGTTTGGAAACTAATAAATATGCATGTAAAAATAATCATAACATTATTAATTTAGAATAGCAAAGGGCTAAATTTTGTCTATGCATCATATTTAAATATCGCTGATAAAAAATCTGTTTTATAGTGTATGTAAAATTTAAATTCTATTTTATAGCGTATGTAACATATTTAAAATCTGCCCTTTATTTTCTCTAATATGCATTATATTTAAATGTCCCTTTTTACTTATTCAGTGAATAAAATAAAAAAAGTGAACAATAATGAAAATATTATTCGCCTGTTTACAAATTATATTATTATATTATTATGTAAAAGGAATATGTTTGACGATATATATATAATATCATCATGGATAAATGTTCTTTTACATTTCTTTTATAAACATTGTTTTTTTATTGTAGAATTTTATCATATTGTAAGATTCATTTTTTGATTTTGTATTAACTATAATTTTTAAATTTTTGTTTAATTTTTTTTTCTGAATGCTAAATTTGATTTTTGTTGTCTATTAGAGAAGTATAAAATTCAAAATGTCTCGAATTGATGAAAATAAAAGAAAACGAAATGAGGTTGGATTGACTACTCAGACCAAAAGGGTTCTGAATGATAATGACAACATAAATTTTGAGGATGGAAGCTGAAATGAAGTTAATAGTAGATATGTTGTCGACCAAAGAGTTCCAATGTCCATCATTACAAATGGTATGTCATATCGAACCGTGCACCGTAAATTATGTGATCTTAATTAATTATGTGATCTTAATTAATTTATGAATTTAATTGCAAACATGAAATCCCATACATTTTTTATGCAGAAAATTGTGTTCCTCCTGTTTTGACTTCTAATAGTACGGGAATCAATGACTTTTGTACCCCACCTTCACGCAATATGAGAAGAACTCAGACCACTCCATTGTCTGATGTTACAAATGGTAAAAATTTATGATATTCCAATTAACTAATGAAATTTTTTATTACCATATATTTAATATTTAATATCACTCATACTTATTCTAACTTATTTTTTCTGTTTTAAATTATAGTTAATGGAATGTCTGTGCAGAGAAGCCTGCTTAGAAACGTTTGGCCAACTATCAACTGGCTCATCATCCCATAAGTCAAGAAGTATTGGTCATGACAATGGTTTTCGTGCAGGAAAATTTGTGCTAAAATCAAGGCTTACACCACAGCTGACTATGCTTGAAAACATTACTCAACAATCCACAGTCTCAAAACATGTTGATGTCATTATATTATCAGGTATTTTAAATTTATTTTAATGTTTAAATATTTTCCAAACTATGAAGTTGCATTCCTTTCTTATTATAAAATATGTTTTATTTTTTTTATTATGTTTTAAATATGAATTGATTTTTTTATTTTAATCTTTTTTTTTCAATAGATGATGATGAACCATCAAATACTCAAAATGCTATCGCATCAGATGAAAATTATGAGCCAAATGGAAATCCTTTTACAGTTGATCTTGGTGAGATATTTTGATGAAGAGTTATTTAAATTTTAATGTTTTATTAGATTATTATTATAAGATAATAATTAAGGTGGCTAAACGTAATAATCATATCTTATTATTTAGTGAATTATTATAGTTTTATGCATATTGTGGTGGAAAAATTTTAAGTAAATATATAAGAAATATGTTGGCTACTATTAATCATATAATTTCGCATATATTAAATTCCTTTATTAGGTGATGAAGACACTGATGTGCATAATGATGAAGAGGTTGATAGCGAAGTAGAATTTGAACCAGATGTTGAATCTCCTACGGGTTTATTTATTATGCAAATTTTTATTTTCATGATTTAGTCTTTCGTTATAATAATATAAATATTACAATTTTCTGTAGATTATTTTGACGTAGGGGATCCAACATGTGAGTGCTCATTTTGTGGAGCTTTACTATGGTATTCTGAGCGTGTGCAAAAGTCATACAGAGCATCGAATCCTAAATTTTCACTATGCTGCTTGCAATGGGAAGATAAAGTTGCCATACTTGATGGAGCCTCCTCAAATCTTGAATGATTTGTTTAATAAGAAGGATAAAAGAAGCAATTTTTTTTTGCAAAATATTCAGCTCATTCAACATGATGTTTTCATTTACCTCTATGGGCGGAAAAATAGAAAAGTCAGTGAATGATGGCAATGCTCCTCCAATTTTTGTTATGGGAGGAGAAAATTATCACAGAATTGGGAGTTTACTTCCATCAATTGGTTCACAACCCAAGTTTGCCCAGCTATACATTTATGATACTGAGCATGAGTTGACAAATAGAATGAATGTTGTCGGGTTAGACTAAATTTTCCGATTAAGTAATTTATATAATTTTCATGTATTTATTTCATATATAAACAAAAATGTAATCCTTTTTCGTTATTCAAATATGCATAATGGAAGATGATGATGCAGAAATACACTCTTCAATTGTTAAAGACATTAAGGACATGTTGGACAATTATAATCCGTATGCAAAAACATATAGAATGATTAGAGACAGATTTCAGCAAGACAATATAGCAGATGTGAGGTTGAGGCTTATAGGAAAAAGGGGAGGGGATGGAAGAAGATATAACTTACCAACAACATCTGAAGTAGCTGCATTAATTGTAGGGGATTTTGATGTTGGTAATGCAGAGAGAGATGTTATTGTTCAAACACAAGGAGACTTTTTGCAACGTATCTCTATCATAAGTTGTGCATACTTGCCGTTGCAATATCTTCTTCTATTTCCTCGAGGAGAAGACGGATATAGAAATGATGTGCCATACAATGAGTATTCAGAGGAATCATCGAGAAAGAGGAAAAAAGTCACAATGAGAGAGTTTTTTGCATTCAGACTTCAACAAAGACGCATAGAGCAATCTCCGTTGTTGAAGTCTAAACGACTTTTCCAACAATTTTTGGTGGATGCTTATAGCATGATAGAATCATCTCGTCTTACTTACATAAGAACACATCAAAAAGAATTGAAGGGCGGAAATGTACAAAGGTCTTTCTGAAGCAATTTTGAGAGGAGAAACAACAAATCCATCCACATCAGGAAAGCGCATTGTATTGCCTTCATCTTTTACTGGGGGTGCAAGATATATGATTCAAAATTATCAAGATGCTATGGGTATATGTAGATGGGCTGGGTATCCGGATTTATTCATAACTTTCACATGTAATCATAAATGGCCTGAAATAACGAGATTGATGACAAGCCAAGGACTAAGATCAGAGGATAGACCAGATATTATTTGCCGAGTGTTCAAGATGAAGCTAACCCAATTTATGAAGGATATTAAGGAGGGATCAATTTTTGGAAAAGTCAAAGCAGGTAAATGACTCTATTATTAGCTTTTCTTCCATGTTTATTTATATAAATTGAAATGCCATATATGATTGATAATTATCCTAATCATGACTTAACAAGGTACTTATTTATGTTGTAGTCATATATACCATTGAATTTCAGAAGCGTGGATTACCTCATGCACATATTCTGATATTTTTGCATCCTGAGCATAGATATCCAACTCCAAATGATATTGATAGAATAATTTCAGCTGAAATTCCTGATGAAAATGCTGAACCGGAATTGTTCAAAATTGTAAAATCTTTAATGATTCATGGTCCATGTGGTCCTCAAAATAGAAGATCTCCATGTATGCAAAATGGGAAGTGCATGAAATACTTTCCTAAGAAATTTGTCGAAAAGACATCTATCGATCAGGATGGTTATCCCAGTCTATAGAAGAAGAGATAATGGAAAGGTAGTTAGAAAAGGAGAATTCTTCATTGATAGTAGATTTGTAGTGCCATATAACAAAGCATCTTCTCCTTAGATTTAATGCCCATATAAATGTTGAATGGTGCAATCAAAGCAGGTCAATAAAGTATTTGTTCAAGTATGTGAACAAAGGTCATGACCGTGTGACAGCAACATTTTATGATGCTGGAAAAGATAACCAAGAAGTGGACGAAATCAAGTTATACTATGATTGCATATATTTGTCTTCCTGTGAAGCAACTTGGAGAATATTTGCATTTGACATTCACTACAGGCAGCCTTCAGTGGAAAGACTATCATTTCACTTGCCAAATGAGCATGTTGTTGTATTCCATGATAGTACCTGCATTGATTCACTTTTTGAAAAACCCCGTGTTCATGAATCACAATTTTTGTTATGGATGGAAGCCAATAGCATATATCCTGAAGCAAAAAATCTTACTCATGCTGAATTTCCCACAAAATTTGTTTGGAATGCGCAAGACCGATATTGGACTCCAAGAAAATCAGGTTTCTCTATTGGAAGGTTGTATTTTGTTCCACCAGGAAGTGGAGAACTTTACTACCTTAGGATATTGTTGACTACAGCTAGAGGACCATCATCATATTTGCAGATAAGGACTGTAAATAATGTGACATATCCTACCTTCAAAGATGCTTGCTATGTTATGGGTCTTTTAGATGATGACAAGGAGTACGTTGATGCAATTAAAGAAGCAAGTCATTGGGGCTCAGCAACATACTTGAGAAGGCTATTCACAACATTGTTGTTATCAAATCAGCTTTCAACTCCTGAATTTGTTTGGAACAGGACTTGGGAATATCTGAGTGATGACATTCTTCATAGACAAAGATCACTTTTGCAGCGAAATGGTATGTTAACTTCATCTAACTTATTATCTTATGTCGGAAACATTTTTCATATATTTTTAATCTATGGTTATATCTGATATTGTTTTATGTATCACAGATTTAATCCTTATTGAGGATGAGCTCAAAAATTTGACCCTTGCAGAATTAGACAAATTGTTGCAGAGTAATGGTAAGAGACTATCTAATTTTGCAACAATGCCACAACCAGATTTCATATCTCTTAATCAATCAATGAATAGGTTGATTTTTGATGAGCTAAAGTACGATAGACAAGCATTGACTAATGAGCATGACCAGTTATTGTCTAAAATGACTTCTGAGCAATGGGAAATTTATAATAAAATCATGACATCTGTGTATGACAACAAAGGAGGATGTTATTTTGTATATGGATATGGAGGGACTGGGAAAAACTTACATTTGGAGAACCATTTCAGCAGTTATTAGATGCAAGGGAGAAATTGTGCTTAATGTGGCATCAAGCGAAATAGCTGCTTTACTAATCCCAGGTGGTAGGATAGCTCATTCAAGGTTTTCTATTCCGATTAATGTGGATGAGCACTCTACTTGCAATATTAAGCAAGGAAGTGATTTGGCAGAGCTGATTGTCAAAGCAAAATTAATTATTTGGGATGAAGCACCAATGACACACAAGCATTGTTTTGAAGCGGTAGACAGAACATTTCGTGACATAATGCGTTTTTCCAATGAAAATAGCTTAAATAGACCTTTTGGTGGTAAAGTGATTGTATTTGGTGGAGATTTTAGACAAATACTTCCTGTAATACCGAAAGGATCAAGACAGGATGTTGTTCATGCCAGCATTAATGCATCATACCTTTGGAAGCATTGTCAAGTCTTGACATTAACAAAAAATATGAGGCTTCAAACTGGCTGCTCTGATCTGGATGTTGAAGAAATAAAGTTATTCTCAGAATGGGTGCTTAGCATTGGAGATGGAACCATTGGGAAACCAAATGATGGAGAGGTCAGTATTGAAATTCCCAATGATTTGCTTATATCAGATACTGTTGATCCTATTGCTTCAATTGTGGAAAATACTTATCCATCATTATTACAAAACATGCATGATCCATTATTCTTTCAACATCGAGCTATTTTCGCTCCAACAAATGACATAGTTTTCAACTTGAATGAATATATGTTGTCATTGCTTCCTGGAGAAGAAAGAACATATCTCAGTTTTGACAGTTCGTGTACAGAAAGTGTTGATTTCAATTCTGCAGATGATATTCACACTCCAGAATTTTTGAATACAATTAATTCATCTGGTCTTCCAAATCATGTCTTAAAGTTGAAAATTGGTGCGCCAGTAATGTTGTTGAGAAACATTGATCAGTGTTCAGGTCTCTGCAACGGTACAAGGCTCATTATTACTCAGTTAGGAGCTTATGTATTAGAAGCAAAAGTCATCTCTGGAGTAAATGTGGGGCACAAGGTATTCATTCCTAGACTGTCATTGACTCCTTCAGATAATAGAATTCCTTTTAAGTTCCAGAGAAGGCAGTTCCCTATCGTTGTGTCGTTTGCAATGACTATCAATAAAAGTCAAGGTCAATCTTTGAAGCATGTTGGAATTTACTTGCCAAGGTCTGTTTTCTCCCATGGCCAATTATATGTTGCAGTTTCCAGAGTCACAAACAGAGGAGGATTAAAATTACTCGTAACTGATGATGAAGGACATGTTTCAGATTCAACTTCAAATGTTGTATACAAATAAGTCTTCCAAAATTTACAATAGGTTTGAGCTTAAATCTTTTCAATAAAAATCATTATTATTATCATTGTTGTTGTTATAATTATTATTATAATCATTAATTATTATTTTTAAATTATTAATATTATTCTTATTATGATATGATATGATTATGATTATGATTACTTTTTTTATTGTTCAAATATTTTTATTTCAAATTGTCTTCGATTTATGACTATCATATACTAATTACCTTCATAACTTTTCAACCTATTTTTTGCAGGGCATCCACGAAACTTCTTTCAATGTCTACTTACTATTTTTTATGTAGTGGGAAACTACATATTTTTGGACCAATATTGTTTTATATGACAAATGTTATGAAAAACTGTTTACTGAAATTTTAGTCAATAAGTCTTTTCAATCAAGTTTACTATTAATATTAATTGTTATTATTAATTGATCATGTATTCTTAGATAAATCTAACACTCAACTCTTAATCGTTTCCGTCATATTCTCGCCCCGTACATCGCACGGGTTCCCCACTAGTTGATTGATAAATTTGTTTATTAAATAAGTTAAATTAATTTTTTTAAAAAGTATTTAATAAAAAAATAAAGTTTAAGTCAACCAAAATATTGTTTATACTTGCTAGACCATTTTATTTCACTCGTTTGAAATAAAATATAATCTAGCCTATTCCATTTTCATGTATGACATTTTTTTAGATTTTTTTTCTCAAAATTAGATTGTTATACTATGTAAAAAATAAAATTATGCTCCATTTTAATTAAAAAATAAAAAATTTACGTGTGTAACAATATATGTGAGGTATGTTTATAATGAAACATCAAATAGGTTCTTCGTTTGTGATGCATTATTTCTTTTCATTCAATAATATATTATTTTAATCAGTGATCATTATTATTTCCTAGCGACCAACTTTACCATTCTTGTATTCTTGCTCCATATGTGCTCACTCGTTGATATGCTTGACCAACTCTATTTGTCTCATCTTCTTCTCCAAACGCCTTCTGTATCACGTGTTTCATCTTTGCCACGCACCCGCCCTAATGTTGTTGGTTCGGTCACTTCATCCGAATTCTCATGTTTATGACCATATCTATGGTTTTATTGCCTAAATCAACATTAAACCTCTTCACAATAATCATCTATGCACCAAATTGCAACGCCTAGTTCACTACCTTGGGGGTATGCAGGTTTTGTGCCTTGAGCTTCAACTTGTGTAGCACCACCGACTCCCAAAACCTAATTTTGTGGCTTTAATTGATCAGGTCATCATCGTAGTACAAAAGACAACTCACTATTATAACATATGTTGCCACTTGTTCATTTTCCTTATTGATTCATCCTCCCCGGAGTATGGTACACCAGATAGCAAACTTGGTGATGCACATGCGAACCTCAAAGCACTTAAAATTCAGATATAGTGGCTTGTAAGAAATTTGTGTTAATGAGCTTTTGCATAGATAATAAAAGCTATGGGACTTATTAGTGAATTTGGGTTTATTTTGTAATTAAACTATAAACTTTTTATTATTAGTAAAAAAACACTTTCATTTCATATTCATCCTAATCCTTATATGTGTGTAAATATTTTGATTGATGTTGTATCAAAATTAGATGTCCTCTTAAGTAGGATATCTAATTTAAGTCATCAAAATGAAAAAAAAATCAAGAGAGTTTTGCCCCTCAAGTTAATCCACCCAATTTGACTTAGATTAAAGAGTCCAATAAAACTTTTGGATTCCAAAAAACTAAAACAAAAGAAAAACTTTGATCCTTATAAAATAATTAATGCAATGATATGATTTTTATTGGTTATGAAAATAATAGTTATAATTGTTATATGTAACATATAACATTAAATTTTCATTTATTATTTTTAAAGTAATGATTATAATTCAACATTTTTGTACTAAAATATATCTCTGAACAAAGATTATCACTAAAAAAACCTTCGTGAGTCTTTCTTTTGTGTGAATTAGGGATATTTTCTTGTCAAATTGTTAAAAAATCACTCAATTTTTGAGGTGTAGACTAAAAAATATTCACACTGATATAGACACACTCACACCCACACCCACACTTAAACCAACACTCACATATGCCTCACACCTATATTCACATCCACGCCTACACTAACACCTACACCTACACCAACACCTATGCTCACAAGTCACAATTACACCCACACCCATGCACACCGACACGCACTAAAATCCACAATCACACACTTAGACCCAAACCCACACTAACACACACTTACGCCTATGCTTACATCAACTCCCATACCTACACACTCATGCACCTACACCTACATTCACACATACATCTATATTCACACATTGACAAAACTTTTTTCATAGTCACGATTAAGGATTCAACATTTATCAATATATTCAAAAAACCGAACTATATGCAATTTGTGCAAAAAATTAGTGTGTATTTGGTTTAGCATTGAAATTAGCTAGACTCAAGTTTGAATTTTCCAACGCAACCATTTCTAACATTGGAAACGCGAGTTTACCACATTTCAATGTTAAATCAAACATACTCATATTATCAAGAATTATGCCCGTACTTCGTATAATGAGTTTGGCAAATAAGAAGACATGTCATATATATCATGGCTTGTTTGTTTTCCTTCTAAACGTCCTCTATAAAATTTGCCTTGGAAAGTTATGCGGACGCCATTTTCCTGTTTGCAATTTGACACAAACAAGTTGTTTAGAATAATACATTGTACTTAGATGTAAATATAATTTATTTTATATTTAGCAATATATTAAAATTAAATACTAAAGTTACATGTTCAGGAGCTTGACTTCGATGCAATATAAGCCTTTTTTTTATATTATCATTAAATCATGTATTAATATAATACTCACTCTAGTTCTTTTTATAAGACACTTTTTACAAGTTTTTGTAGTCCTTTTTATGGGACACTTTACAATTTCAAGATAGCATTTTTTACCATTTTCTTTATTTACCCTTATTGACTCAATTTTTTCTCAACTATCAAATGGTAGTGGAGTTAGTTAATGATATTAAATAAGAGGAAAACTAGAAATTTAATATATATTTTTAAATTCAATAAAATTAATTAACTTTAACTACTTTTATCGGTATGTGTAATTCGATTAAATGTGTCTTATAAAAATGATCGGAGAGTATTTAACAATTTTTTTTGCTAGAGATAATTTAAGGTAAACGGTAATTGCTCCAATAGGTTTTTATGAACCTCAACCACATGAGTTCATACATTTCGTCCCTATTAGTTGGACCATTTTTTATCTACATGAGTTTGATGATATTACTATTAATAAAATAACAAATTTATTAAGTAACATAACAAAAAAAAAATTAGACACATGTGTAAAAGATCTTAAATTAATAATATATTAAAATTAAATTATATGTATAATATAAATTTTAAAAAGGTTATAATGAAACTAATGTGTTATTTAATAAAATACACACTAATATATAAAATGTAAGTTTTTTATTTAAGTTTCTCTAATCATTATCATTAGTGTATAATAATGATATTGCATTAACAAATTATGTGTGGTGGGCCATTCAAGTCCTTCACTTTTAGATTTGTGCACCACTATTGCTACGCGTGGGTCTGAATCCCATTGGCCCATGTCCCATGCAATTCAAAATTATACGCAAGTGGGCGATTGGCCCCTTCGTGGTGGGATCACGCCGAAGCTCAATGCATGCAATTATGCGTGTATATATATACACACAAATAAACTTTATATTTAGAGTAAATTATAGACGTATTCACTATTCCTCTTGGCTTGTTTTTTTTTTTTTTAAGAATTTAAATTCAGGGTGAGAGGATGGTGCCCCGGTTTAAAGCTGTGAATGTCTTTGGGTTCAAAGAGCATTTAGAGGGTGAGAGGATGGTGCCCCAGTTTAAAGCTGTGAATGTCTTTGGGTTCAAAGAGCATTTAGAGAGGGGGTTCGAACCTGCGACTTGGGGTTTCTTAGCTTAAATTAATCACGATATATATTGAGAATTTTAAATAAAATTATCATTTTATAAATATAAATATATTTATTCTGGTTATCTAAAATACATCAATACTATTAATTTAGACACTCATTTATTAAAATTAACATTTAAGCGATGCTACTCTATAAGGGTAAGGTTTTTGTTTTAGATTTATTTTTTTTCTTATTAATAATATTATTTACAAAAAATAAAAATAATAATTATGTCCCTATAATATTAGTCCATTAGTTTTTATGAAATATTTTTCATTTTGAAATAGATAACTCGTCCTACCATGATATTCTCTTTCTTTATAATATTTTTGAATAAAGTTATAATAATTCCAATATTTTTTTATTAATTTTAAATTGCCTCATTTTAAACTTTACTTTAAAATTTACCTAGCATCTCCGGATACATTGAATTGACCTAGGTAAGTAATTCTCATGCCAAAAGGAAATAAATGGTGGTTTGAATTATAATATTTTTTTTATTGTTGATTGACTAAATGAATATAAGTTCTCATGATATATTAGATACATGGATGTGGTTTTCATGATTAAGAAATAAATTAATCTTATCTCTTTTAAAAACAAAATTAATACTTTTTCAATGATGAAAAAAGAACTTGATATTAGTTTGTTCTTGGAAAACCAGAATAAAGTCATTTGTTTTTCAAATTTTTAAATAAAAATAAACTTGAAATTTTATAAGTAATTTTATACTTTGAAAACTCTAAATTTGTGCTTTTTTATTATTTAAATTTACCATGTTGTTAAATTAAATATGAAATTGCAAGAAATATATTCCTTTTATTTAATAATAATATCAGTTATGATTTTGGTGAAAATAACAACAATGATCAATAAACACAACTGTCTCTGTCATAAATATAATCATAAAGAAACAATTATAAAAACTTACATAATTAGATAAATACTATTAATTTCTTCATCCATCTTAATTTATTTTAATTTTTTTTTGAGAAAAAAATGTATTTATCTACAAAATATGATATTTTTTAAATTAACATTTCTATAACTTTTTTAGTTCTCACGTTTAATAAAATACTGTACTTTTAATCTCTAATTATTATTAATGTATACTTTACTTTCAGAGAGTAAAAATTAATTATTTTAATATTTTGTAAGAATTAAAAAAACAAAAGAATCACATTTTAAACATAAAAATCAATTAAAGAAAATTAGTTTTCTCACAAACGTAAAAATCAATCAATTATTTAGACACGAAGCAGTAAAGTGTAGTAAAACACTGTTTCCACTCTCCATTATTCCGTTGTCTTCCCCATTGCTCACTCGCTCCCTCTCTTCCTCTCTCTGGAATTTTAACCTAGATCAAAGGTGACGATGGTGTGAGAAAAGAACTGATAAAGCATCCTGGGAACACTTCAAATCCGACATAGAATAGTCGAAGGTTGTAACCTATGATGAAGAATTTGGATCTGTCGTCTACATTCATCGCCGATCTCTGCCAAAAACGTTTCTTCAGTGAGACGAGCTCACGACAACTTCACTAATCGCTCCATGTTCTTTTCCTTCTCAGAACACTGTTCAACTCTCTCGTTACTGTTGCATCTCCCTCATTCCTTCACACCTTGTGTATTCTGCTTTTTTGGCGAGAAGACCGTTAGGCATTCAAGGTAATCTACCTCTCACTTTCTTTATTTTGGTTGTTGTTTGGTAATGCATGGTAGAATCGATTCTGGCCACCGGAAAAGCAGGTCCTTGGTTTCTTACCGCAAAATCGATTTTACAAGACACCCAAAGACAAAAATAAGATTTTTTTTTTTATAAATCTGTTTGTGTTGACTTAATGTGACAATTGTCCGCGCTAACTGGTTTGTAGCTAGGCGCCTAGCATGATTCTCTTGTTCCTCTTCTTTCTCTTTCCGTAATTCGCTCTCGTTTTGACCTTTTGTGTGAGAATATTTGTGCTTTTCTCTGTTTCAGCAACTACTGTTTCTTTACCCTTACCATTTGAGCTGGAAAAAAGAAATATGCAAAGTCAGAGCGTTGCTATTAATTAAAATTAAAGCATATGATGAAGTGGGTGTTTGTCTCTTTTAACGCTGGTACAAGCTATACTTTTGCTTGTATGAAAGATCTTGACTTGTAATTTATATGATATGTAGTTATCTTTTGGTGTAATTCGGACTTGTTTTGAAGTTTTTCCAGTAATTTTTAAGATGATTGTAAAAAGAATGCCTTGCATGTTTCTTTCTTTTTCCCCTGATAATCTAATGTTATTTAGGGAGCTACAGACGAGTTATTACTATTTTTTTTTGTATTTTATGACGTGGATAAAAACCAGAGTTGGGTTGGTATGTGTATCTAATGTTCTGCCAAATACTGATTTGATATATCACTAATGTGCAGTTTTGAAGTGGTTTCCTTGCTCAGCTACTTGATGAGGAATTGACTTGTTGATCTATGAGATTATTGTTCTAACTTACCAAGCATGGATAAAGTTTCATCAGACTGTCCATACCCGGGATGCTTTTTTTGTGTCATGAAGGAAGGGAATCCAAGCAAACGCAGAGCAAGTGTACTGAAATTCTTTAGAGAACTTCCATGTCAAGATGATGATGGACAGGTTCTCCCTATCAGTGGCCTTTGGAACACAGCAATGGCACATCCCAATGACCCTGAATTCATAGAGCTGGGAATATTTGAATGTATGTCTGCTCTAATATGGAAAGGTCTGAAGAACCGGCGCTGGCTTTCTCATGACCAAAATATATACATTCCTTATTATGCAGCTCATATCATTGGTTCCTACACAATGAATATGGAAGAATTTGCAGAAAATGCTGTGCATGCTGGGGTCATTCCTCCTTTGGTTGAGCTTTTAAGAGGTAGATTGACTTGGGTTGAGCAGAGGGTAGCAGTTAGAGCTTTGGGGCATTTAGCTACATATGCCAGCACTTTTCCTGCTGTAGCAAGTCATGGTGAAATTCTTGAGCTCTCCATCCAATTAGCAATGAGTTCCCTGGAAATAGTTTATTCACATTTTTATCAATATGTTGATAGAAGGCTAAGTTATCACTGTGATCTGCTTACACGTGGCATGGGTGGTGTTGAAATGGAGTCCAGGAAGGCTGAGGAATGGGCTAGTCAGTTGCAATGTTGGTCCCTTCAGCTCATTAATTGCTTTGCTTTTAAACCTGAATTTCTTCCTACCATATGCAAGCCTGAATTTCTGATAAAACTACCTGGCATGTGGGGTGGACTTGTTAATGAAAATTCACCAGCTGGTATTGGTTTATTAAGAACAATTTGTCACCAAAAGCTTGGTAGGGGTCCTGTTGCCAGTTGCCCTGGTATTATTGAAGCATTGTGTAATATTGCTCGGTCTTCAGATGATTGGCAGTATATGGCTATTGATTGTCTTCTATGGCTTCTTCAAGATCCCAATACATGTCACAAGGTAAAACCTTCACAACTTTGCATTAGCACCTGGTTCTGTTACTTCACTTAGTCACATCCATTGAACTTGCTTGCACTAAGGAACACTACTGAATACTTGGGAAAGCATGCTTTGATTAGCAGGTCAATGAAATTTTATTCTTATGCCTTAGAAATAACTTTAATTCAATTAAAGAAAAAAAGAAATAAAAGTAAGAGCCATTATGCTCAATCTCAGACTTTGACTCAGCATGGACCTTCACTTTGAGATCTATCACCCTGCTTGTGACTTGTATCTATTTCTTCTGTACTGCAGAAGATTCCTGATTCCTCAAATTTTACCTACAAATTTCCTTGAGAGTTGAGGTCTGAGTAGGAAAATCTACTGATTGAAATGATTTCTGAATACTAAACGGTAGTGCTAAGGAGAAGGAAATAAAGAAAGATTTTAGCTAAGTACCTTGTTTTTTTATGGAAATTTTACTTGAACATCTAAAGACATTGTTGTATGGCAGATTTTTTTCAAGCTTGTAGTCATGTCTATGCTGCTTAAACCTAGTTATCACTTTCCTTCATCAATGTCCCCAAATGAAGGTACCTGGTCCTGGTCAAGACACCAATGAAGTTGTAAACTAGATGCATGCTAACAATACCTCCTTATTTTCCCAATGCTTTCATTTATACAAGTACCAATTGCTAGAGATTATACCTGTGAATTTACATTTATTGGGTATGTGAATTGGTTTCTGTGCCTGATTTAAGGCTTTGGCATATATTTTGTAGGTGATTGATAAAGTGGTGCCTGCATTGGTTGACCTTGCGGAGATTACAACTTTGGGTGATCATAAAAAGCTTGGTGATTCCATTGTTAATGTCCTTCAAGATTGCATCCAGTCACAAGGGTCAGGGAGAAGCTCAATTAATAGTCGCACTAAAGAACAGGTTGAGGATCTATTAAATTCAAGGCAGAGATTAAAATGGGAAAAGAATATGCCCAAGGAAGATCTACATATTAAGCAGGCTGCAGCATTGGTGGTCAAGCTTGAAGGGAATTCCCTGTTCTCATCTGGAAATATTTCTGGGGCTGCATCAAAATACTCAGAAGCATTAGCATTATGTCCTATGAGATCCAAGAAGGAGAGAGTTGTTCTATATAGTAATCGTGCTCAATGCCATCTTTTGCTGCAACAACCTTTGGCTGCCATAAGTGATGCTACCCGTGCACTATGTCTCCATAAACCTGTCAATCGTCATGCTAAAAGCCTCTGGAGACGAGCACAAGCTTATGACATGCTTGGGTTAGCTAAGGAGAGTTTACTTGATGCTATTCTATTTATAAATGAGTGCTCTCAGTCAAATGATCCTGATCTCTCACTGAGGCAAAATAAAGTTCCAGATTATGCTGAGCGATTAGTTAAGAAGCAGATGCGTGCTGCTTGGTTATTTCGTGAGGCAGCTATTAAGCATGGTGGTGTCCATAGTCAGGGTGATGGTGGTGATATGTATGGCCCAGAGACTGATGATTCTGAATGGGAGACAGCTAGTGAAAGTGATATAGGAAATGATGGAAGAGATGACATGGGCGATGATGATGATGGTGATTGGAATAATGACGATGAGAGGAAAGATTATGACAAACCTTCGATAAAAGGTATATTCACTAAATAATTTCCGATTAAAATTCTTTCATCATAATTTCCCATAATTATCTGGTCCTACTTCATGCTTGTGATTAAATGCATATTTGTTTGGTGTGTGGGGATTGGCTAATATGCCAAAGAGTTTACATCTTTGAAATAAAAAGTAGAGATCGAGATATTTGGAGACTAAGGTATAAGATGTCATCCCATTTGATGCTCTGTGTGCAAAATTGTGATCAACATGAATCTAACTGGATTGTTGTATGGAATCAACCTGCCACTGTCCTTTTTAAAGTGACAAGTTTTATTTTGTCAACTTAAATACTTCCTATCAACTTAAAATATAGATATCCTAATTCTTGTGGATGACATTATCCCAACATAAAGGATCACCGGTTGCCTATTAGGTTAAACAGTAATGTGAACCATTCTTATAATTTCAGTTTGCTAAGATGTGTGTGTGTAAGTATGTATGTATGTATATATGGTGGAGATCTATATCAGGCTCCTGCATACCTTAATCTGTATTGATCTGGCTTTAGTTTAGATTTCTCGGAATGAATAGATCTTACATTACTCTGGATTTCTGGTTTTAGTTATGATGATAGATAAATTGATGTATGCTAGTCCTAAACAAGTTGCTATCAACATTTGTCTTTTGTTGTTTTACATGTCAGTTGCCTTTCTTTGTTTGTACCTGCCACCCTCCTTAACCCCAATCATGTGCTACAAGCCATTCTCCCTTTACATGCTTTGCTACTAGTCTGATAAAGTCATTAAGGCCCAGTTTGGATACACTTCTGCAAAGAATTTCTAGAAGATAAAAATAGAATGAATCAAGATGTCAAATAAATTTAATTTCTCCATAAGTTAAAATTAGTTACTTATAGAGAAGTTAAATGGGAGAGTTTTTGGAGTAGGTGAGCTACAAAGACTAATATCAACTTATGGAGAAGTTAAATTCATTTGACATCTTTGATTTATTCTATTTTTTTCACCTAGAAGTACTTCTGCTGAAATTTCATCCAAACTGACCTTATATATAGTTCAACTCATTGCCCTTTATGGTGTGACAAGCTGATTTGTACTTTGCAAACAGGGTGATTTTGACAGAAAAGGTTGTACCCAAAATCTGTCCAATATATATCAACAAAAAAGAAAAAAAATATTTATATATCCATTGAGATGCAAATTCCAACATTATATTATATTGTATCATTTTATTTTGTAAATGGTGCAATACCTTGGTTTTGAAACTTTTGGTTTCTCCAGACATAAAGCATGGATACAATGTGCAACTTGCGGAAGAAGAACCATGACTTGACTTGGTAATCCTTGCTTTGTGCAATTGTTCTTCAGCATGAAAGAAGCAGGGTTGTTGGCTCCTATGTCTGTTCCCACTCTACATGTTTTGTGGCTTTAAAGAAAAAAAGTTCTAAGTCGCTCATTGTAAGTGGCGGGTTAAAAGTGATGAGTTTTTGGTCTTCCTATTTGAAGTTGAGATTTAATTTTTATAAAGTTTTCCATATTTGTTCTCCCCCGTTTTTTTTCTTGTGAAGTCAAGTGTAAAAATTGAAGATTTCAAGTTTGGAGAACTACATACGCCAGCATTTGGAGGATGTGAAGTCTTTTTCTTTCTTGGGAAGTATGTGTATATAATAAACCTTTTGTGCGTAAGTTTTCTTTTGAGTCGGTTATTTTTAAATTATTATTATTTTTTTGGTTAAAAATTTTCAATTATTATTCAGATTGCAGCTTTGCCGGCTAGTTCTCTTGGGCCGTGTCGTATTTTCTTTATTCCGTCATCGTCATCCAAACCAGTTTTGAACCCATTACAACTATAACAACGTTATTACAAATCAGAATATTTGGATGTGAAAAGTGAGTGTTGAGAGAAGTATGAAAATAAGAAAAAATGGGTAAACAATAATCTTTTTTGCATAAAGGATTTTCGTTTGGATTGAAATTTGCATGAAACATTATCACATTATTACTTAATGGATGACATGAATTAGAATTAGTATGTGGTTTTAAATAACAGAGGATCAAAATTAAAATTTACTATATTTTGAGATTAAAAACATATAATTATTACTTCAATACAAAATTATTTAATACTTTACACAGATGAGTAGTACTTTTGAAATATGTGAAAATAAAAACTATTTGATTATAGTTTTACTATTCATTTTTTGCATGATTAAATACAAACAATCATATAATCCAACAATTTGATCAAGTTAAATGCTATATAAAGTTCTCAAATTAATGACATAATAATAATAAGTTTTACATCGATGTAAACTAATTCCTCCTTGTGTGAGAGATAAATTTTGACCACATCATATAAGAGCATTTTCTCGTGTGAGAAATAATCTTTGATCAAATAACATAAATGAACAGTTAAGATTAAATTTAAGTAAGTCAATAAATTTTGATAATTCATATATAATTGTATAATTAAGATGAAGTCCTCTTACACCTTAATCGCTATATGTATAAAAATTTTTGCAAGTTGACTCTACATTTGCATAACTTTTTCCTTTAGAAATTCATTTCCCCCCTTTTCTTATGGGTACTAGCTTTGCATCTGTTGTGTATCGCTGATCGTATGCGGTGAATCTCCAGTAGTTATAGCTATGGAACAGCTAGGAAACAACGGTTGAATTTAGCTGCCGAGTAGTTTTGTAGCTGTTTAGCAGCTAAATTTTCTGGAGAAAGATACACTACTAGAGAGGATCCAAATCCTTATTAGAAGCTTTTGTTCGCTTGTATATACTATTAACTAACAAGGATTAGGTGGGGTGATAACGAATTATACAATCTTAAAAGGAAGGATTAATTTTAAACCTTTAGAAAACGTCCAATTGGTGATAGACCTCCAAATCATTTTAGTACCTAAAGGGTATGTCGTTTTTTTTTTTGCTATGCCTAAAGGGTAAGTCTTATATAAAAGTCCATGGAGAAATCCTAATTAAAAACCAAAATTTTACTTGTATGTATTACATAAACATATATAAGAAATGCATAATAAGTGTATATTATATTTTTTTTGTGTACATGCAATGAATAAATATTAAGTATAGACATACCCAAGAAAAGACGATCACCAAACACGGATTAAAGTATCCTCAAAGCCAACTTCTATTTTCACTCAAAATGAATTGCTTATTTTCTATCCCTCTCAAATATATATGTATTGTATAGTGTCTTGACTATAACTTCCCTTAAGCTGAAATAAAAAGCTACTAAAAATGGAAGTAAAATACTATCTTAAGGATGTTTTGATGCGGTGACGGAAAGAGTTTTAGTCTATTACTTTTTTAAGTTTTTACTTACCCAAACTATATTATCTTAAATTGCTAGAAGGAGAGATAATTAAGAAACACGGAACAATTAATTGTTAACTACGTTTATAAACAAAACTTTCGGCGATTTGGAAAAAGAAATTGACTGGTATCTAGCTCTATCACTATAGGAGTGGAACGTCTAAGCTACTCATTTAGGCATATACACAACAATTAATAATTGTTGATGTAGAGGTCAAATATCATAGTTATCAGCAGATTAGCAGTTTTTCTCTAACTCTCATTTTCTTTTTATCTAATTTTTAACATTTAGAAGTTATATTAGATCCAATTAATAATGTGAGTTGAATTGAATAGGTCAACGCAGTGGAATAAGCTTTCCTAACACTTTTTTTTTCACTCATATATAGAACTTGAAAATTGAAACCAAATGTTGACATAAAAGTGTTTTTTAGTGTGTTTTGTTTACATTGGATCTGGCTACTCTTAGTAGCATTTGTGCGGATACACGTTTGAAATGTGATTTTGGGGTAAATCAAACACATACTTTATATAATCCCAATAACAATAAAGAAGCATAATCCCGATAACGATTTATAATTATAATCTGATTATCAACTTAATTTTTTTTTTTGGAATAAATCCAATACTAAACTTTATATCTTTTTATTTTTGCAAATAACTAAATTCTATATTTATATTTATATATATCCAAGTGGTTAAGTGATAGTGAACTATAACTCTTAAAACTTCATTTCGATGTGAAGAGAAAATGAAAAGATAGAAAATTGATAAAGAGAAAATAAAAAAAAGGAGAAAACCAGTAAATTTTATTATTTAGAATGAGAAAAATAAAAGTAAAAAGTTCTCTCTGCTTATTTAATTGAATAATAAAATAAATATATAATTGATATGATGATTTTTTAACCTTATAAAATGAAAAACAATTGAAATGAGTCTCATACTAAGTGAAAGGGATAAATAGATGGTAAAATTAGAAAGTGTGAAGCCATCTCATCAAAATTCACATTTTTTCTTTATTGGAGGTGAAAAAAATGTTGATGTTACTCTCACAATAATTTTTTCCTCTCTATTTTCTTCCTCTTTCTAAACAAATGTTTTTTACATTTATTTTACTTCTCATTTTTTCTCCCTTTGTATTCTAAAAAAACAAATTAACAACTTAATTTTCCTGCAATATGAAAAGTTCTACCTAATTCCTATCCGAATTCGAAGATTATTTAA
Organism: Sesbania bispinosa; assembly: GCA_026901365.1. NCBI lineage: Eukaryota > Viridiplantae > Streptophyta > Magnoliopsida > Fabales > Fabaceae > Sesbania > Sesbania bispinosa. The sequence continues at coordinate 362,636 of QLOH01000787.1, read as the reverse complement.
TTTCAGTTATGTTTGTGTTATTAGGCAAAGACAATATATATATTATAAAATATAAAAAAGAAAATACTAAGTAACTAGAATTTACCCTTAAATTTGGATAAAGTCTTATATCAATTTGTGATATGGGTAATCCTTTAAGGAAAAATACATATTACCTACAATGTTACATCAAATTTATCTTCCTAATTATTTCAAATTATATAATCAGTTTAACCCATTGTCATCTTCAAACATTTATCATTATTTTTATGTAATGTTAACCCGTTGTTACTGAAAAACTCACAAGATTCTTTTTTTTTTACTGAGTAGCAATATACTATACTTTTATTTTGAAACCAGAATACACTGTACTTAAGATTGGAAACGCATAGGATACGTTGGAAAGTGGTATAAGGAAAGTTATCAGATTCGTCTTGGATTTAATTTGAATTTTAGTTAATTTTTTTTAATAATATCATTAGAATTATTTGGTAAAACTAGCTCAAGCTGAAAAGTTAGCTGAAAGCTGAAAAGTTAATTGAATTGATTGAAGGTGTTTATTAAAATTAACTCAAAATGGTAAAATGACATACAAAAACATCATTAATGATTAAATAATAATAAGTGGAGATAACTGAGGGATAAACATGTAGTTAATTTTAATTTCAGCTAATAGCTGAAGATAGGAGCTTTTAAGAAAAACTACCTCAAGTAACCTTTTAAAAAAAATTAAAAAATAGTACTGAAACGATTTCAGCTAGTAATTTCAGCTTTTATCAGAATGACTTACAATACACACTATATATTAAGAGAAAAACTTGATAATAACAAATTTTACTAATAACTTGCCTTTTTAAAAATCTCTAACGTCATTTGATTGGTCAATTGTTTTTCTTTGAGACAGAATAATTTTAGACGCATGAAAAAAAGTGAAACTATTTGACGCATCAATGAATGAGTATTAAACTTTTTGTTCCTCTTTTTTTGGTGTATAAGAAAATAATAAAATTTGAAATTAAAATCTCATCTTAAACTATCTAAACCTCCCACCAACCGAGTGGGTTAAACTTTTTGTTCCTCTAAATTTATTTTTCAATATACCTTCTCTTTTAATTTTAATTCTTAAAGACTCTACTAGTAGCACTTTAAAGTTATATAATGGATTGGGATGACACATGTCGAACATATGTAGCGAGTAACCACTTCCAGGTGCCAAAAAAAACAAAACCCAAAACTCTCTCCAGAGTTTGTTGTTGTTTGTGAAGTGTTGGAGTTGCAGTTGGAAATTTTAAAGGGGAGAGAAAAGAAAAGAAAAGAAAGATAATGTATTTTTTATAGTTCGTTATCGTTGAAACGCATTTTCAAATCTGGTGAATAACATCACCCTCTCACCCGCGCACACCTCGCACTCACAAAAACACCATTTCTTCCCTCAAACAAACAAAAAAACAGAGGATGCAGAGAACAACACCTCTCAGGAGTTCCCACACCTCCACCTCCGATCTCCTAACATGGCCGGAAACTCCTTCGCCGGACTTTGCCCCTGCCGTCTCCGCCTCCGCCTCCGGCTATCGCTCTCACCAGGTTGCTGCTATTTTATTTTCTTCCTTTTTCATTTTTCTGTGGAAATTCTTTAGCTGAGTTTGTTTGTTTCTTTGTTTGTTCTTCAATCATCGGCATCGCATTAACAGCCTTCAGATAAAATCAGTGAGGTTCTCCGTGGCGGCCAATTCACCGAGGAAGAAGCTCAGAGTTTAGCCAAGAAGTAATATCTGTTTTTGTTAGATTTTATTTTCATTGTTGAACATGCATTCAGATCTACTATTTGTATTTTTTTATGGATTTTCCTTTTTGATTGCTTCGGGCTTTGATCCGATTCAGTGTTTCTGTAGTGGCTGGGCTTAACCTTTTTTTCTTTTCTTTTGCTATACCGATCTGTTTTCTAATATTTGAAAGCCTATGCGTTTATCAATTTTTTCTCCTATTTTTAATGTGAATGTGTTGAGATTGAGAAGAAGCCGATCATCGGTCTCCTACGTTCACTTGTTGTTGAATTTCAGAGCATTGTGTTATGATGAGCAATTGCCATGAAATTCCTTGTAATCTGGAATTTATTTTTGTATTTTTAAGCATGATTCGAGGTGAATATTATTCATGATCGATTAGTTAAAGGAAAGTAACCTCGCCTTATTGTTAATCTGTCTGTTTGACATAATTGAGTGTCTTAACTATTACTAGTGTTTTTCTTAACTATATCAGATGCTGAAATTTATAATTATTACTGTTTTTTCCAGTAGAAATCATGAATTTAAACCATAGTATGTTGGCTACTAGTTAAGTTCAAAGGTTCATGTCATCTAATCTTGCTCTTAAACATATCCTTCTTGTGTGTTACATAGGAAACCATACCCAGGGTATAAAATGAAAGAGACAACTGGAAGTGGTATATTTTCGGCCGATGCTGAAGATACCGCATCAGAAGCAAATTCTGCTAATTCGAAAAACAGAACAAGCATACGAGTATATCAGGTATACTAGATGATTACCTTGTTCAGTTGTTTCAGAGTGCAATTTGAGATTTGACTCCATTGTGATAACAGTTTTCTTGTTTGATTCCCTGCAATTGCATCTCAGCAAGGAAAGAATGGAATTAGTCAAATATCATTCAACACTGAAGAAAGCATTTCTCCTAAGAAACCAACTTCTCTGCCTGAGGTGGCGAAGCAGCGTGAACTGAGTGGGACGTTGCAAAGCGAACCAGACACAAAGGGCAAGCAAATATCAAGTGCCAAGACCAAGGAGCTCAGCGGAAGTGATATATTTGGCCCTCCTCCTGAAATTGTGCCTCGTTCATTGGCTGCAGCACGCACTTCGGAATCAAAAGAAAATAAAGACCTGGGAGAACCTGTTCCACGAAATGTGCGGACATCAGTTAAAGTTTCTAATGTAAGTGTCTTCTGGGCATGATAATCAATCATATCACGTTATCTATCATTTATATTGGATGAATGGTTAAAGAAATTTTTATTGTTCTAATCCCTTCTTATAACATCTTATATTGATAGTGATGAATTTTTACCTTTGATAGTCCACCAGTGTCACTTTATGCTTTTCTGAAAGGCGAAAATCAAATGCAGATGAATTTGTCTAGTTTTACGAAGATATAACTCAAGAGTTGTAATAGAAATACAGTTGCAGCTCTTGAGGAATAAAATACCACTTATTTGGGGATTCTTTTAAGATTTTTCTATGTTCCTCACCAGAACACGAGCCTGTTAGAGCCAACTAGCCAAGCAACCAGCACATGCATTATAATTATATTGAAGAGGACCATCGGTTTCTCTACATGGTTTTGAAGTTTCCATATTAGGTTTATTCTTTATAGATTTCATTTTTTTCTTTTTTTTTTGTTTAAAAAAGGATGTTTTTCTCTCAGTTTTACAACAATGACAATCATTTTTCTGAAGTCAGATATGCATTCTTCCATTTCTTTTTCATGTTTTAGCCCCCCTTATCTAATGTGCCTTTCCTCCTCCTTATGGTTACATTTTGACTTTTTTTTAAATATTTTTAAGCCTGCCGGTGGTCAAAGTAATATCTTATTTGGTGAAGAACCCATTCAGAAGCCATCAAAGAAAATACATGACCAGAAGTTTGCAGAGCTGACGGGTAATGATATTTTCAAGGGTGATGTTCCACCAGAATCACCGGAAAAGCCTCTGAGCAGGGCTAAACTTAGAGAAATGGCTGGAAATGATATATTTGCTGATGGAAAGGCAGAAACCAAAGATTATACACGAGGTGCCCGCAGACCCCCTGGTGGAGGAAGCAGCATTGCACTGGTTTAAACTCAACATTTAAATTCATCCTATTTACTATACGCGTTTAATAAATTCCTCTGAATTCCCATGTTTTGACCGGAAGAAACGGTGTGTTGGGTTATCGGCATTGTATATTTATGGCAAAATCCGATGCAATATAATTAATTTGTGTTACCAGAGTGGGTTTATTTTGATTGATATACGTCAATACACAAATCATAATAAAATTATTAATTTTTTTTTTGCAATGAGAAATTATTTACTATATTTGCGTTATGTTTTGTATGAGATGAGATTTTACTAGTTAATCCTTAATAAGTTGATGAGTTTTATGAATTGTAGGGTCAAGGGTGGCTGTAGAGAATAATTGATCCTTAATAAGGATAGAAAAAGAACATAAATATTTCTCTTTATTTAAAGAGGCAAAGCTCTATGTTTTGAATTTCCAACCATATTCAAAACATATTATTTTAAAACCACTAGGATAATACTTCATACATCTCGCACAAACATCATTACCAGTCCAGCAAGGCACCGAATTCTGATAGTGTCGACCATCTAGACATCCAGAACAAAATCACATTGATGATAAAGGGAAAAGCAGATAGCCTAACCAGCATTGAGCATTCCATGACAACTGAACAGAGTAGAACTCTAATCATCATGTCCCATCAGCGCAAGAAGAATATTCTGATAGTCTCCAGAAGTGTCGTTGGCTATTGCACGGTCCAGAGGAACGCTATTTCTTCTTTGATATTCATCCGCAATTCGCTGCAAATCAACCTCAGCTCTAGTTGTCACCACTCTAGTAAGGGCCCATTCATCAGTTCCCATCTTGTTTATAGCCAGCCTTAAGATTTCCTCAAAATATTTCTCAGGGTAGGTCAAGCACTTAATTGCTGCACTCAATAGTTTCAGATATTCATCTTCCGAATCAGTTCCCAGATCCTGCAGCGAGAAGCCTATTGTCAGTTCGACTACAAGCAGCTGATTAATCTTATAATTTCTTAATGACAAACTCTTAATTTTTTTAGAAAAATTTAAAGTAACAAACCAGAATATAATCCCTTAAAGGGTAGTAATTGATTCATCTACAACATGATTATCACTAAAAATCACGTTTCTTGAAGTGAACAATAACATTATTGACAACACAAGTTCGGCATTATGTTAGATCTGCCTATTTACTGGGATAGTTGCCAAAGAAAATTTTCACTCTGCGCAAGTGCTGCTGTAGGTACTCAAACAAAAAGCAGACATTAAGTTGAAAACAGAGAAATAAGACTCATAAACGGCAAAACATTTATACCTTGTATATGTCATTCCCAAACTCATTGTTGTAGTGGTTTAGTGTTGCATTTAGCTGTGCTTTACTCCTTGTTGTTACAATCCTGATTAGGTTCTCGTCATTGTAGGCCTTCTCTGCAATCTTCTCATGAAGCAATTTAGCCTCAGATTTTGCCAATGTCATGTTCACCTCATCCCCCTCATAACGGAATATGCCCACAAGAGGAACCAAAAGCTGTGATGGAAGTGTCAAAATAAAGTTTCATCAGGTAATAGGAAAAAATGTTGAGAAAAAAGATGTCAACATACCATAATACTGAAAAAGAAATATAGAATGTTGGTTAAGTCTAGCAAGTCACTTGAATGGATTTATCCACCCTCTCAAGGTGCATATATTTGTGGAACATTGACCTAAATCTGAGAAGAAAACTTCTACAGAATAAAGGTTCTCCTTTAAGTTGTAAAGGTGATACTTTATAAATTTGGAAGATTCCCATCGATCAAATGACATAAAACAGAGGCATCAAACTCTGAATATTCTGGATGAACATGCAACTTTTCTCTATTAAGACATTAACAAGTACGTTAGAACTTAGAAGTTATAGGCTTTACCTTGCGAATGTCCCCAGAAGTATGATAGGCAACGTCCTCTTCAAGGGACCTTTTGAAACGGGCTTGATATGCTTGCTTTGCCTTTAAAAGGTCAAGTGAAGATCTAGTGGAAGCAATTTCCACAATGATCCAGTTGTTTGAAGTCAACCTCTTAATGGCTTCATTAGCTAAAAAGGCATCACGCTCAGCAGGATCCAACGCCCACAACACCACCACCCGCTGTTATATTGAAAACATCAAACTTTAGACAGGAAAATAACTTCATAACTGGTACCTATCCGTTTCCCTAAGTTCAAGGTTATCCATATAGAACACTGAAATTAAGTACTAAGAAATTTAAAAGTCAATAACTGATGGTGAAATTGAAACACAAGTGAAATGGGCGTCAAATTGAGATTCACATACAGTCTATAGAAGGCCAGATATCAAAAGTATTAAACTGACCTCAAAGTCACTTGAAAGTTCTTTGTCTAAATCTTTAAGAAGATCTTCTCCATAGGTTCCAGCATAAGTTTCACGAATCAACTTACGCTGAGCTGCATTTCTATGAGCCAGGATTGATATTATCAAGCCTTCATTTGTTCCCCACCCTGCAACGTTATGTCAAAGTGAAAACAACTGGATGGACAATGACAACAACTCGTGCAATAAAAGAATAAAAAAGTGGTCTCATGTCATGAGAAAACAAAAGAAGAAAGTAAATTCCCTTATTGGAGCACTGCTTAATTATTCAAAGTTTCAAGTGTAATACTAATGTATATTAATTTTCAGTCATAGTAACCTGTACATCATTTCATTCCATAGAGATTGAACACATACACAAAGAAAATAAAAGTAAAAATCCTATCGATAACACAGGTAGTTTATTAGTGCGTTAATGCTGTGTTGAATTGAATTACATGTGCCTGAAACTGTTCCGTTTGGATTTTTAACTTTTACAGAAATAAAACGAGTTGATAGGATCGGCAAAAAGAGTAAAAAAAAGTAATGCTATTATCATAACTTCTGTACGAAAAATTAGTTATAGAGGAATCTTGTATAAATAGCACAATTGAAGAGGAAATCAAGATCACTAAAAAGGAAATTTAAATAAAAAAAATACATGAAACCAAATCTCAATGATCATCATCATTCATCAAGCAGAAATAACTAACAGTGACTGTATAGACCAAACACACATCACAGGACTGTAATGCACATGTAAAATTTGTCAACAAATTATTGCATGATCTAAGTAAGAGTGGAGAGGCATCATAAGCATAATGATATATAATGAAACCCGCGCGATCAGATCATGGACACACCAAACAAAAACTGAATCAAAACGAGTTAGATCGAGAAATGTGAACAGATCGATGATCTAATAACGAAATTAAAAATAAAATCAAAGAAATGAATGAGTGAGGGTAACCTTGAAAAGCTTTTCGCAATTGCTCGCTGTCTTCCGCTGGAGAAGGAACTTGAGCAGGAACCTTCAAGGTCGCCATTGTCACTGGTTGTGTTCACGATCTCTGTGTAGAATGTGCCGTTGACAATTGAAAACAATGTGTGGAGTTAATACGAGCTCAATCATTTATACAGGACACACATGGTACGAGCCTATTTTGGCGACAAGAAGTAAAAGAAAAAGGGGAGGGGAATAGCAGAAACATAGAAAATTGGATTTTATTATAGAAAATAGAAAATTATTATAAAAAAATATTTATTATATTAAAAATAATTTTTGGTCAGTTTATTATATTTAAAATATAAAAGCATAATAAATACTTTTTTCAAATAAAAATTGTTCAAATTTTATATGCTTAAAATTATTCATAACGAGGTTGTGTTATATATTCATTTATTTGTAAGGATAATTTTTTGTTGTGATTGAAGTAATTGATGTGTTTGGTGCGATCCAGAAAGTAAAAAGTGACACCATAGTCTTGAAGACACTATTGTGGTGGGTTATAGATATAATAGATTGAATCCTGGCTAGACTATTTTCCCTTGGCATTTTCTCTCACTTTTCACAAATTACATTAAATCTTAGACAAATTTCGCTAACTATCAGATTTTTTTTCTTTCATTAGTTTTTACCAATATTTGTAAGTTTTCCTAATATTGAGGACTTTAGTTTACTACTTTAGAGAAGTTTAAGCCTCTAAATTAAAGAACAAAAAGAAAAGGAGAAAATAAATAAATAAAGTAATAAAAGAAAAAAAGGATTTTGAAATTTTGAACGGTAAGTTTTATCCATGTTTAATGTCAGCGTGTATTAATTATAATGAAAAATATATATCAAACAAAAAATAAAAACGACTCCACTGGGGATCGAACCCAGAATCTCTGGTTCCGTAGACCAGCGCCTTATCCATTGGGCCATGGAGTCAACTTGATACTTATCGCATGCATCAATTTTCTTGACGAACAATATTAGTAACTGTCGAAATTTCAGGAAACTGCAGAAACGACTTCACTGGGGATCGAACCCAGAATCACTTAACTTAAGTCTTAAGCTGTTGCTCTGCTCTGGCAGGTGGCAGCTATCTCCCCTGAGAAACAAACGGGAAAGCGATGCAAGCGTTCGCGCATACAGCAAGTTTGGTGGCTCAACAACCGGAAAACTCTTCTGCACCAGCAACAACAAAAACTACTCTTCTTATTATTGCCACTCATATCCGGCGCCGCTTTATTTCGCCTTTAATAAAGTTAGATCATAACAATCGACTTTGCCGGAAAAAGAAAAGAGGATGGGGTTGTTACGTGCGGTGAACGAAGCAGAGCACAAGTAGGGGGTGGGAATATAGGAATCTCAAGTGTTAATTTCTTTTCTTTTTTTTTTTGCAATTTTGTACGGTGGAAATTGAATATCGATTGCATCAAATTCCATAAATAGCAATAGAAAAAAATGGGTAAAAAGCAATCGTTGCGGAACAAAGCAGCCCACTTTGTCTCAGATCTCACCACTGTTCTTCTCAACCCCATCTCTGACAACAATAACAAACCCTCCAAACCCTCTCCTCCTCCTTCCGTAAGTTCTCTCATAATAATCAAAATAATTTATTTTGTTCTTCTTTTTCTTATTATTATCGAATTGAATTAATCATTGTGACCTGGATCATGGGTTTAATTGCAATGTTATAGCTTTCAAAAGGCATTTTTTGTTATGTATAAAAGGGGTAGTAAAATATATCTGATTGTTGTTTAGGAAGAAGAAGTGGGTGAGTCAAAGGGAAGTGAATCAGAGGGTAACCATGAATTAGTTGATGGGCCTGATACCTCATCCTTCACTGCATTCCTCTATTCTTGTTGTCTCCCTCTGGTCTGGAGATAATCATGATTTCCCGGATGGGGAAATTGATGATGTAACTGTAGTAGCTGCAGGTGGTGATGATCCTATATCTGACTCCTGCCATGAAGGAGAATTTTGTTGTGAAGAGAAGTTTGTTTCTAGGAGTAAGCAAAAACTTGGTCGAGCCATTTACCAAGCTGCCAGAATGGGTGGGTTTCGCATCCAAGATGGTAAGGATAATTTTGAGACCAAGTTTGATGATGGACATGGTGTTGAGATGAAGCATATTCAGCCTGTGAAAGAGCCTGTTGTGCCTTTGGATGATCATATCCCAGAAAAGTCTGAACCTTCAATGCTTATTCGATAGTTTGAGGAATGCTGTGTATGGTTCACTTCCGGCTCTTATTCATGGGAGGAAATGGCTATTGCTATACAGGTACCTAAGGATGAAGGTTTATTGGCAGGCTCAAGGTTCTGCTGCCATTCTGTGTTTAAGTTCTGAAATCTTGTTCTTGATTAATATTCTTCTATGGCCTCTTTGCATTTATGCAGCACTTGGAAGCATGGTATATCCCTTTCAACTCTTTACCGGAGAAGCATGCTTTGGCCTGGACTGAGTTTGCTGGTACTGTTTTGTTGTCCTTGAGCATTACCAATCTTACGCATGTATTCATGTTTTATCTATGTCAGTTCAGGATTCAAGAATTTTTTGAAATAAAGAGGTGACAATCAAACACAACATTCTTTTCTTTCTGAGGAGACAAATTGATGTTTTCTTGGACTTCATTTGATTGATAAATTGAGTAACACATTGAATTGGAGATAGGTTCTGCATCATAGTTAGTCACAGTTTACTTTAAGATTTAATGATTATTTCCATTCCAACAGACATGAGGGACATATTTTAAACATTTCATAGATAATCCAAACTGTTCTAACTATCCTATTTCACTGATGATCATGGTGTAGTTTGTATATCAGATAGGAGGTCTTGACATGGTAATTAATAGTAGCATGCACTAGTTAAAAGGTGACTATTATAAGTCTCATGTTGTAAGCTAACTGGTGAAACTAGTTTATGCTGTCCAGTTGTAAAGCACATCTAGGAATTCTAATACTTTACTATGGGTTGGCTCATTCTTCTCTGAAATTCTGAATTATCAAAGATATATCATATGTACATTATTGTGTCCTTTGATCAGCACAGCTTGTTTCTGAACTTTCATTCTTAGATTGGTTCTCAATGTTAGCTATTCTGTTCCAGGTTGTTGGAGACCGTAAAGGAGCATATTTGGCGGCTTGGTTGAAGCACCCCTTAGACCATCTAACAAGAGAAAATACCAGGTTACCTTTTATCCTTTATACTATGATACTGACTGTAAATTTTTATTTATCTTGTGCATTAAATTTGTACAGGGAACAAACAACTCATTTGTTTTCACAAATACCTCCGGCTGTCCTGTTATATACCGCCCAACAGGTATCTATTTTTTATTTTGAACATGCTATTCTTTCTTTCTTCTGGTGTTATAATTATAGTGTCTTTTGCTTGATACCAAAATAAGTGATCAATTGTTCTATTTGTCAATTACTTGTATAGGATGAATGGCTGAGTCATTAAATGAAATTTTGATTTTTCTATCTCAAGCTATGTGAGGAGAGAATTTATTTGGCGTTGATGTATTGTGATGAGTAATGTGACAGTTTAATGACTATGGGTTTCCTGTGGTTATGTGGTGCTCATTTTAGAAATTATGCTATGAAGTTCAAAAATTTGTTCTTTTTAGGTCAGAATCTGGCTATATTTCATCATCCCCCTGCCTCCATTTAAAAAAATAATTAAATAAAGGCTATGTTTGTGGATAATCATGAGATCATATGAACATCTCACTATAGGAAATCATATTTTCAACATATTGAACCAATTCCCATTGAGGAAGGCTTATTTTACTTTTCCTTAGAGACACCACAGTTTGTATGCCAAATGCAATTATGTTTGTCAGCAAGATTTAGTTTTAACTGAAAGCTAATTCATCTGAATGTCTTGTTAAAAATGATGAATTTTTGTTGGATGTTAACGGTTTCCTTAAGCAGAGTATTAAAAAAAAAGACCATTTCAATCTTCAAAAAGTTGATTAACCAAAATTAAAATTCAAGCTATTGATACACCTATTGTAATGGCCCACAAAAGTTTATCTAAAGTGTTCATTTGACATTCAGCAGAGTAATTTTGTGTGATATTCAGCATCATATGAAGCTTTACTTTAGTTTCAAAATGAGATGAGTTAAAATTAACATGTGTGGACCCCATCTTACATCTTAGCTCTTGATCCCCATGATGGCAGAAAGTAAATGTGTGGCTTGATTTGTAATTCCAAATGCTGTTTTTCTTCTCTTGAGTCTTGACTAGCTATGCTGGAACTAACCACAATATTGGGCAGGAGTAAAACCGTTACTTCACACTTTGCACTACTGACTTTCTAGCTATTGGTGGGGGAGGTCATTTTGCACTTTATTTGGATGGTGATCTGTAAGAATTGTACCTTTATATCCCCCCCCCCGGTCCTCCTCTCTCCTTGAACAAAATTATTAGCTTGTCTTCTATAATATCATTGGACTGATTTTTTTTTTTTTGGTTCCTGACATATACTCAAGATTGAATGGGTCTAGTTCAGTCTCAGAAACTTACGGGAATCCTTGCCTTGCACATTCTCAAGAATTTGAAGTGAAGGAAGTAGAGGTGCACATAAAGCTCCACCGCTCAGTCACATGAGCCTCCCAAACCTTTTTCTCCCCTTTTATCTATTTGTTCCGCTCCAGCTGATTAGTTGCTCACCAAATCTATTTAATTGAGGAGACATTTACTTAAACTAATTAGCAAATGCTCTTTCTTCCATGCAGTTGTGGGGCTTTGTATTTCCTTCACAGTATGAGGAAATAATGGCATTGAGCGGAACAGAGGTACCTGGCATCTGTCGCTGGTAAATATGTATCAGACGTTAGTCAATACCTTGCAGTTTGCATTGTATTGAATGGCATGATGCCGATTGCCAAATCTAAGCCTGAGAATTTCTACTAGTAAGGATGCAAAGTTGATGGACAATGTGATGCAGAAATTTCATGTATCCATTCCACCCATGTTATCACTTGGTAACATGCTTGTAAATATTTGCAAGGCTGTATATAAAGAGTTCATGCTCATTACAAAAAGGACGATTTTGTGTAGAATACAAAACTTTTGTGGTTTGCATTCTTAAAGCAGATGAAGGAAAACGAAGGAATAACCCTATGACCCAAGTATTTTACCTAAGTTAGCTATCCTGCAAGCCTAGAATGAAATGCTTTAGAAGTAGATGTCTTTTACAGCCTGCTTAAAAGATGTTCGGAATTCGACCAAAAAAAAAAAAGATGTTCGGAAGGGATCTTTTGATAGGCTGAATTGTATGTGTATCTGTATCTACTGCTTCCTCATATGCAGCTTCATGAACACCAAGAGGGACAAGAAAGGAGGGATTAGGATTTTTTTTTTCACCGTGTTTCATCTCATTCCATAGTCTGCATGACACAGTCACACACTTGGATGACCTTCTGGAACTGTTGAACTAGCAACTATTTGCTCAGGTGGTTACTGGTTCATTTACCAGGGTGTGTTTGTATTGAGGATTTTGGAAGAAAAGAGAGGGGATAAACTTTTTGTTTTAATTAATATTGTCTATTTTGATATTGTTTTAAAATTAAAAAAAAAATGAAAAATGAACATAATCTCAATGTTCTAATCTTTGATCAGAAATCTTTTATTTATTGTTATAAATATGTTTAACTTTCTTAATTTAAAAAAATAAAATCCTCCCCTCCCTTCTACTCGAAAATCCTCAATATAAACACTGTAAGCGGTTGAGATATTTTATCTCCTTGTAACAAACATTTCCTGTATTTTAAATTCAAAATTTTGTTGTGGTTTATTTTTAAATATTCATCACTTGTATTGTACCTATAAATACTTGTACCATCATCATAATAAAGTTAAGGCCCTGTTTTATCACATTATCTTTTCCTATATGGTATCAGAGCTCTCTCTGCTTCACTAGCATCTCGATCCTTATGGCCTCTTCAACCTTCGATCCTACAACTCTCATCGAGTTCAATACCACTACTAATCTACCCATCAAATTAAATGGCACGAACTACCCCGCCTGGTACAAACAGTTTCGATCATATCCTTGTGGCCCGTAATCTTGAAGGCTACGTAACCGGTGACATCCCATGCCCTCCATCACATTAAACAGATGGTGCTGATGTTTCAAATCCTGCGTACTCTTATTGGGTACGTCAGGATCAGTTTCTCTACCTTGCGCTTGCTTGGCTCCTGTGACGCTGAAGCCCGCACTATTAGGTCGTCTGCTGACACCCTCTGCTCAAGCCTGGCGTAAAACTACAGCAAGCTGTATGCAGCCGCTCTCGGTCTCGCATTATGTCTTTGAAGGAGCTTAACTTCCATCACCAAAGGCTCTTCTTCTATAAGTGAGTATTTGCGATCCATTCGCAATATTGGTGAGGAGCTGACCCTTATTGGCCACCCTATTGACGATCTGGATCTCGTCATTCACGCCCTCAACGGCCTTGGTCCATCCTTTCGCGATTCCACTGCTTCCATTCGCACTCGTGACTCCCCTATTGCCTTTGATGAACTTTATGACAAATTGATTTGATTTTGAGATCTTCATGCAACGGGATGACCGACTTGTCTCACCTACTTCTCTCACTGCTAATTTTGTTAATCGACACTCCTCTGTTTCCAACGCGAGCGTCTCATAACTCCTCAAGAAGTCTTCATCCTCCCCTGCTCTTGTCTGCCAGTTCTGCGACAAAAAGGGCCATACTGCCAAGACATGCTATAAAAATACATGGCTATCCACCAAGCAGACTCCTCCCTCTGCAACACATGGCGCACACAATCTGAAGGCAATGACCTCACCTGACTGCTTGACTCGGGTGCTCCCCATCATGTTACCATAACATCAATAATCTTTCCATTAAATCAGACTACCCTGGACACGACACACTCATTGTGGCCAGTGATAAGACTTTACTACCCATCACTCACATGGGCTCCATTCAATTTTCCCACATCCCCTCTCGCCCACTTCATCTTACCAATGTTTTAATGTGTGTTCCTTCAGTCACTAAAAACCTTATCTCTGTCTCTCAACTTTGCCAAACTAAAACAAGTTTCGATTGAATTTTCCCTTTTCATTTCGAGGTAAAGGCACTGGACACGAGGGTGATGTTGTTACGCGGATCTAATGAGGACAAGGTGTACAAACTACCAACCACCAACCATCCATCCACCGCCGCCTATGCAGCAACCACCACACCATCCCTTGACCTTTGGCACCACCGTCTTGCCAACCAGCACATCCAACCCTTCTCCATGCCCTTAGCTCAAATAATATTTCCTTTCTTCCTCTATGAATAAATGTAGTGATTGTCTATCCAATAAAAGTCATAAAATTCCATTCTCTAGGTCTACCATTGTTAGTAGTCAACCTTTGGAATTTGTGTACTCTGATGTTTGGGGGTCCCTCCCGTATTCAATCAATTGACGGTTATTCTTATTATGTGATTTTTATTGATAATTTTCTAAATATGTCTGGCTATATCCGATTAAACTTAAATCTGATGTCTCTACAATTTTTCCAACTTTCAAATCTTTAGTGGAGAATCAATTCAATACAAAAATTAAAAATTTTTATTCGGATAATGGTGGTGAATTTATTAAGCTATGTGCTTATTTCCAATCTCATGGAATCTCTCATCTCACTACCCCACCACATACGTCAGAACATAATGGTTTATCTGAAAGAAAACACCGTCATTTGGTTGAAACGGTCCGTTGTCTTATCCACCATGCCTCCCTCCCATGAAAATGCCTTTTCTTTTAACTAAAATTAAAGAAATGATCATATTCACCACAAAAATACTATATTACACACACCAACCACACCATCAGTCATTACAAAAAAAAAAACCATATCATAACCTTCATAGTCTACCACAAAATACACCACAAGTTAATAACAACACATGACGTTCAACAACTACACAAACTTGTTCCGAGGATAACTCATCCGATTCAGAAGACCTCTTCGACAGGACCCCATTTCTAAGAAGGAGCTGGCTCGGACGAACCAGAAACAAAAGAATCACCTCATATTTCAATAGATATTTATCTCGGAATAACATGTATACTAAGACACATGTCCCCCTACGTGGTAAGATTACAAAGAAATACTCATAAAGAAAGAATCCTCTCAATATTCAAAGACACATGGTGTGACATCTCAAAGTTAGTGGTGTCATATCACACTCTACTCGATGCTTGTAGAAGCTTCTACGAGCACATATAAACCCTCATTCACCAAGAATAAGGGACACATCACACCTCTATCTATTTGCCAACACTGACAAAATTCATACTGATTTCTTTTGAGTGTCTTTGCAGACACACCCAACTTTTGTCCCATACTTGGAAAGGAGCTTGAAGAACCAAGGAGCTGAAGCAGATTGGAGCTATTAGTTGGAGACCCTACTAAATACTACGTCGCAAGATTGGATAAAGACAACACCAATTGTGTTAGTTTTTGAAATCCCCTCCGTTACTCTTATCCTTTTTTCTCTTTTTTCCTTTGTCTAATTGGTCTTATTTATGTGACTTATTTCACCGTGATTGACTTAGAGTTCATTATCCTACATTTTTACTTCACTTGATCCATACAATCTTTCTGATTTTTTTTAAAAAATCAAATTCCTTAATATTGTTAATGAAATCTATAATATAAATGTTCTGATTTAATAACCTTGCCAAAGTTGCCTCCATCTTTGGTTGTACCCTTTTTTTTGTTTTTTTTGGGGTCCAAAGGTACAACGCACAAGCACCAAAGGAAATAAGGCAGAAGGATCCGCCTGGCCGGAGGCCCAAAATGTGAGTTAGCACACTCTAAACATGACCTACAGAAACAAGTGCGCTCACTAGAAGTACTAATGAATCTAACAAGAATCTAATCCACCCCCCGATCTAGGACAACTGACACTAAACAGGAAAATAGAAAATCTTGCAGAGAGCTTCATGGTGGCCGCTGCAAAAATCAGGAGGGAGGTGAGCAAGCGTTCGAGACTTTTATCCCGTGAATTAGCGTAGAAGGTCCGATGGCATCCTAAGGCCTATGGTCCAGGAGGAGTGTAACCTGTTGTGGAGAGCCATATTAGCGATGAGGTCTCCAACGCAGTTCCCTTTTATTTTGTTTACCTTGGTTGTAGCCCGTCGTGCATCTTTCAAAAACCTTTTGTATGGACTAATCATTGAGTTGAGTTCACGTTTTCTAAATGCCCTCATTCATTCAACCAAAATGTATCACCACAATAATAATGAACTACATAATTATTTACATGTACACCCAATAAAAACCATAATCATTTACACAACAATGAACACAAAATAGGTTGTATTATGTATTGACCACGACTATGCGACATACCATAATCAAAAACACTTATGAATTTAATCTAATCAACATATATTACTTTTCATTAGCTAATGGGCAATTATGGCTCTTGCATATCCTCAAAAAGAATTTAAATCATCTGCATAAACAAAGTCGGAAACTCATTTGACAACTTTGTGGTCACTCTTTATGCACTAACTTGCAACAAATATTTCTTTACAATCTTGTTTTATCTAAAATCCTACATTTGTTATTTTGAGTCTTCAGAAAAGGGAATGGTCTAATGATACTTAGATTGATTGTACATTATTTTTTCCATGCTCTACATGTTTTTATTTTCATGTATTGCCTAAGCCAATTATGTAAGCTTACATAAACAATTCACCGAGATTTTTTATAAGGGTTACACTATCCCCTTATACCTATTATGGTTCAATTTTTAACACAACAAAATAAAACTGAAAAAAAACAACTAAATGTTCTTTGAAATTATAAAATTCAAGCTTTTTAATAAGGGAGGTCTAAAGCAAATGCTTTAGTAGCCTCCCCTTTTGGTTGACCTTGCATCAAACCCTACTATACCCTTTTTTAAATAAAACAACACAAACCATCGTAACACCTTATAGAGAACGAGTACACAACATGTAATTTCTTCTATCACTAGAATTTGTTATATTCATACCTTATTTCAAGTTAAGTTGATGTTCAATTAATCTATTTTTGCAACACAATCCTCTCACCTCTACTCAACACATGTCTTCACTTGATTTGTGCCACACGAGTCATCTATGATGTAACAATGTAATTGTGGGGCACGATTATTAGGTTCTACATCATTAGTCTCATGGTGACACCACGATTTTTAAATGGTTGGTCCTCTTATATATCATCACAACCCCTTCATTGAAAATGTTAATAAATGATTTGACACTAGAATAGTGTCTCATTGGTAAGGGATTGTTTTGCTCTCTCGACTTGGACAAAGTCAAATATGATCGAGATAAAGAAAAAAGGTATGCACAATGAATATGTATGTCACTTTCGTGTAAACACACTTTGATAAATAAGAATTCATAAAAAAATGCTAACATCTATTTCATTCTTCCAAGATCATGTTTTATCCACTTAATTTGACCTAAATTTAATGTGATTGAATAAATGAAATAAATAAAATTAATTTCATATGTTATTGAAAAGCCATTTTATGGACATAATTTGTCAATAACAATCTTGTTGCCTATAAAACTGGTCTTAGTAAGATTAATGGTTAGGTGGAGAGCAAATAAAATAATATTATAATTTTTTTATCTTTATTTTATTCTTAAAATTTAAAAGTTGTCAAAACGATTGTTGTTTTTTTATTATTTTCTGCTCAAAATGGTTTCGATTTTTGTATTGATCTTCAAAGTAGAAAATAAAATAAAGCTTAGAGTACTACTTTTTTAACTATTAATTAAAAACAGACAACCATTTTCTATCTCAAAACAGGCACAAAATTTTCTCTATATTTTGTACACAACGATGTCGTTTAGTAGCAGGCATGGCAATAACATAACAGTCGTCGTTTTACGGCCGTTGTGGGAATATCTGGCTATCGCCGAAACGGAGAACCGAAATCGGAAGAATTAGAATTAAGGCCTTGAATGGCTCCGCCCAATTCCAGAGGGGCCACTCAGGGCACGAATTCAAGGATTCTCTTCTATTCTGTTCTCCTCGCTATCCAATATGGAGCTCAACCTTGATCTCCAAACACTTCATCAGGTTTTCCTTTTTTTTCCTTTTTAACCTTCTGAAATTCACTTTTATACTTTTCTCTCCCCTGTTGTCTTTCTGCTTTCTCCTTGATTCACGATGCAGCTGTAATTGAAGTTACCGTTGCCAACGGTTTATCATTTTCTTTTGTTAATCCCGGACTTGGGATTGGTCGTCAATTTTCGGTTAAGCATAGCAAATAATCACTAGTTTAATTATCGTTGGCACAATTATTATCTTCCATTTGATGTATGCAGTGGTTGTTGGTTACATCGGTTGGTAGTTGGTGCACTAGGATGATCATAAGATTAACATAATTCAACAAACTAAGCTTAATATTGAGCTATACCAAAGTTGGCTCTCGCAATGGTAACACTCTGGAGTATGCAATCCCATTCCCCAAAAATATCAGAAAGGGAATGCAAAATAGAACAGATCTTTCTACTTTCGTGTCCAAGTCTTAAACAGTAGGAGAAATCCAGTTGATCAAGTACAAACAAAAGAATAGATCTTATGGGGGGTTTTGAAGTTGATCAAATTAAGCAAAAGAATAAGTGCATGTTTGGTTTAACGTTGAAACGTGATAAAACTCACGTAGTTGCGTTGAGAAATCCAAACTCGAGTTTGGCCAGTTTCAACGTCAAACCAACACACCATAAATTCTTTAGAAATCGGCGTGGTTTATCTTTTCCTTTTTTTTTTTTTATGCTATCTGCTAGATGTGTGGAAGCCTGGAAGACCTACTTAGGAACAAAGCATGGTTTTATCCGGAAGTAGGGATCTTAGAAATCCATGTAACTGCATTCTTTCACCTTGTATTGGCTGGCATGGATATATATAATTCAATTCAGACATCTATTATTAGGCTCTGAAAATGCAAATTCTGGTCAAGATGTGTTTAAGTGAGAAGTCAACAACTACTTCTATGCCCTCATGTATTATTTTAATTTTTTTAATGTTGGAAATATCTGAAGGATTTTCTGTGCAGTTAATAGTTTTTCTCACTCTAACTAGCACTAAATGTTACATGATGCTTTAAGCATAGCCCTTGTCTGTTTCCTCCCATATGTGAGTACCCTGTCATTGATTTTTGTGAGAATGTATTTAGCTCATTTTGCCATCATTATTTTAAGATTGGGATGTACTTCTTTGTCCTTATCTTTGATTCCTGCAAAATTGCTAGATATTACGAGACTGGAATGATATAAGAAGCTCACTTGGCATTCTGCTGTTTGATTTTTACCCATTTATATGCATTTTATCCCCATTGTGATTAGTTACAAAAAATGTGACTGGTGGCTTTTCCTTCGTCACTTTTTTCATGATGTACATTTAGTAGTGTTCTTGATTCTGGTGTTAGCAAGGGCACCTTCATTTTTCCAAAGTATGGATACAAGGCTACAACAAATCCAAAAAAAATACTGGATATGGCACGGTTAGGATACATACAGAATTGACAAAAGCATAAATCGTGACAAGAGCTTTTGCATTTAAAATAAACATTAATACATAGTTATTCCTAGCAAAACCCCTAAAATCAAAATTAAAGAGACTGATGATTCAAAAATCAGCATTAGTCATCATAGATATCTTGTATCTATCCCACCCATATTAGCACAAAAATTCAAAAAATTAAAAATGGCATGATGCCTGCTGGCATATCTGATTATGTGTTCAACATGGATGTGAATTCGGCACCAGTATAGTAATCATTATAAAGTGTCTGTGCTTTCCCTTTTATGTTAGGCTAAAAATACATTTGTCCATGTGATTAAGGATTTTAATATCGTTTAGTCATTCATTTCCTTGTACATTAAACCGTTAATTGACATCTTAATTGTGAATGACCATGTGGAGTGAAGCATGTCTAAATAACTTATTTTCCCTTCTTCCCACAGGCGTGAAGTTATTGTGACTTCATCCGTTTTGGCATGTGAGATTGCAAAGGTAACTCTAGAACTGTACTATATAGTTTGGCATGTCTTATTAGAAAACCTGTACTATACCCTGTGTCTGTTAGTATGTACTGGGAAAATTCATGTATCTTTTCAATCTGCTTTATAGGTTATATTTGCAGTGTTTTTCATGGCAAAGGAAGGTAGTCTAAAGAGGGTGTATAAAGAATGGACTTTGGTTGGTGCTTTGACTGCATCAGGACTTCCTGTGGCCATATATGCACTGCAAAATAGTTTGCTGCAAATTTCTTACAGGAATCTTGATTCTCTCACATTCTCAATGCTAAATCAGACAAAAATATTTTTACTGCATTCTTTACATATTTTATGTTGAGGTATGCTCCTGCAACTACAATTGTTAATAATTCTGCTATTTCTGTCAAAAACTCTTAAATTAGCAAAAAGAGTAGAAAGAGAGAATTGAAACATCTTAGAGAGAGAGAGAGAGAGAAATTGGAGGGGAAATTCTAGATCTAGATCTGAGTAACTGAATTCTTCTTTCTGTTATTCTAGAGTCTCAAATCACCAGATCTCTATTTATAGAGTTCTGATGGTTACAAGCTTCTATAACAAGCTACTATAAAAGTGAGCTAAGGCCCAAGGCCTGCTATGTGAACATAATACAACAGAAACACTACTCACTACAGCAATACGAATATAACGATGCTGATCTGATAACTAATACAATAGCTAATGCTACAATATACTCTAACAAAAACCCATTTGTTTAAATGTGTAAGTGGAGAGGCTTACTTGTTATCTGTGTTTGTCAAGTAAATTGTTTCTTTCATTAGCTATTGTGTCACTATAAGAAAACACAAATTATAGTTATTTTGTTCTGTGGGGCAGGAGTTGTCCCAGTTTATTGTGCTTTTAGTTGGCCAAGGTGTAATTGTAGTGTTATTTAGGTTGTTTTCTTTTTGAGTCTAGTGACATTCTCGCACTTCGTCAATTGGGTTGAGGCTAGAAATGTGCAGTTTGGTGTTTTCCAGTATCTTTAACTGTATTTTGTTGGGTTCGGCATATTTCACTTGCTGCTTTTGGTGTTTTGATGATGTTGATTTCTTGTTCGGTTGTTTGCGTGGATCTATAGCACTTTCTGAGGTGATTCTAGGAAGACTCTTCTGAGAATATTTTATTCTCTTCTTCTCTTACTGGATGGATTTCTGCATTTCTTCTCTGTACTTTGGTGGGATGTTGGGTGGTTCAGCATTGCTTCTCCCCTTTTCTTTGCTTCGTTTGGATGGTTCAACATCTGCTATTGTGCTGAGTTTCTTTTCTCTTCTTGGTGATAGCTTCCTGTTAAAATAGGATGTGCTATTTGTTTTATTTCCTGGGGTCTGCTACTTGTAACAAGTTAAAACTTAGTGTTTCAAGGTTATTAACTTGAGGGAGATTGTTAAGAAATTAGGGCTATAAGGTTATTAGTCATATTGTTGGAAGGCTCGGGCTTATACTAATAGTACAAGTACTTTGCCTAACTGTTAGAGTAAATCGGACTTTAGGTTAGGGGTTTGTAACACATTGCATCTATCAATCATATTTTCATAAACTGTTAGCCATCTTTATCTCTTTTCCTTCTTCCCTAACCCTAAACTTATAACACTGTACACTACAAGGCATCTGATAATAGTTCATACAGGCAAAAACAATCAATTCATCAAATTGGAGCCTTGTTCTTGTTAATAGCTGCAGCAGTTCTTCTTAGTGTTGGTGAAGGTTCTAGCAAAGGTTCTACTGATGGTAATGCTGATCAAATTTTATTCTATGGAATTGTTCCTGTATTAGTTGCTTCAGTGCTTTCTGGACTGGCTTCTTCCTTGTGTCAATGGGCCTCTCAGGTTACCAGAACTTTCAATTTTCTGTTCAGACTAAAGTTTCCTAGATTGATTAATATTTATATTTATCCGATTGGTTCCTTCTGCCACAGGTTAAGAAACACTCATCATACTTGATGACCATTGAAATGTCTGTTGTTGGAAGTATGTGTTTGCTAGCCAGTACCTTGAAATCTTCAGATGGAGAAGCTATGAGACAACATGGATTTTTTTATGGTTGGACTCATCTAACTTTGGTAATGTTCTTAATGATATTTGACTTTTGTGATATAATTCCTAGAACTGTTAGTCATACTTATGCATAAGCCAATACATTTAAATTTGGGCTGGTACTTTTTCAGGATCAGATCTGTAACAATCTTTAATCTTTTTTTTGGGGGGGGGGGGTGTTAACAGTTCTGTTGATTATTTTATGCCCCAACTGCATGTTGACTCTCTCACCAACCAAAAACAAAAGTACCATACATCTGTGGTTCAGGAAATTTTATTTTTTAATAAGTTTAATATACTATTAAATCCCATACATTTGTCCATCTTGTTAATGACAAATCTGTAGTTCACTGTATTAGTGAGTATGAATGCAACTTACAAATTCATAAGATGGCCTTTTTAGTTCCTTGTCCTGGACATTTCGTATGCAAGAGTGGCCGTGCCTTTAATAGAATAGATTATGTGCATCAACTTAAAAAAAAGTTAACAGGTTATATTTTTCCTTTCAGATTCCAGTAATTTTCAATGCCCTTGGTGGAATTCTTGTTGGTTTAGTTACAAGCCATGCTGGTGGTGTTCGAAAGGTGAGTTTAGCTTTGTAAACTAAATTAGTTTTGAGATGCACTATCCACAGATGATGGATAAAAACAGTGTTCAGATGTTCAGATGATAGTTGGTCCTTTATTATTAGTTTACAATGTTCCTACATCATATATTAACTGGTTGTTTGGAAGAAACAGATTTTATGCTGTTGATGCTTTTAACGTATTGTTTAGTTTTACCATAGCTTTTGGAAGGCTTTAATCTATATTCTAATATACATTGTTGCTATTTATCAAGAGAAATTACTGCACTTTATTGGTGGAGCAGTAGAGGCAGTAATTGCACAGACTTTTGGCACTTAACTGAGCTAATTGCTACTGGACAATATAAAGCTATTTAGGAACTTAGCAGATACCAGACATGATGGCAATACTTTGACTTTCAAAATCATTTTGTAGGGAATTTTGGGGAATAACATTATATATTTTCTGATTTGTATACTTCTGGTGACATTTGTTCAATGTGGTTGCAGGGGTTTGTCATTGTTTCTGCTTTACTCGTTACAGCATTGCTACAGTTCATTTTCGAAGGAAAACCACCTTCGTTGTATTGCCTTGTGGCTCTTCCCTTGGTGGTCAGTAGCATTTCAATATACCAGAAATACCCCTACCAGGTTAAGAAGAAGGAATCATAAAACCAAACCACTATAATATGGGGAAGTTATTTCATTAGTTCCCCACTGATATTCTTGTTTTATATCCAGAATATATAAGCATCTTGTAAATGATAGAAGGCAAGCATTCTTTTCAATGTCTTCTCGATCTCAACAGAATTAGGATGTTATTATACAGCTTTTTTTTTTTAATATTCTGGAACTTTTAAATGAAGCATTTATTTAGGGTCTCCTGACCTCTTCAATGTGTGGATAATAGGACAAACGTGGTTTAATTTTAAATTTATGTTCTAGAAGACAATGGCTGCATCACCTTTGATGGTAATGAAATTTACGCAGAAAAACATTTTATTTTAATCCCTTTTTTCTCTAATGAACCGAAACATTATGGTTTTGAATATTCTTTTCTTCTTTGCTATACAACGATATCATATGTTATTCAAGGACATGACAGGATCTAAAGGCTTTAATTTTTTGGTACAGTACTGCAATTCAATGATGAGACGCATATGTATGACGTATGTCAGTATCTATCTAGACGTTCATATAATGCATAAAATTGGATAATGGAATCGACTTACATCCTCCCTGAATTTGAATTGGAGCTTATCCCCGTCATTTATGTTGAGAAATTCCTTGCATATCTTTCAAGGAAAAAGATTGTTCCACACAAAAAATTTGGTGTGCCATTTTAGCTACGGAATAGCTAGCCCGTTGCTATTAATATCAACTACAGAAATTTTCCGTATCTATTTCCTAGCTATTTGTAGCCATTTTTACACCCAACAAATGTTGAGAAGAGAAATAGAAAGAAAAACAAAATGAAGAAATAGAAAGTGAGAAATGTGATAAAAATGAGTGAGAAAAAATTAAAGTTGATCTCAACTTCTCAACAAATACTTATAAGAGAAGAAAATAAATTAAATTTAAAAAGGTAAAATGAATTTAATTTCTTTATAAATTAAAATTAGTTTAACACCTCTATAATGTTAATATTAATATTATTGTTAAAAAAGTAGTTTAAAAATAATTGAATCACACTATATTATCAATTATCAATTATTTACAATTGTATATTATTACTTGAGGAAAAATATTTTAAAATATTCAATGCTACTTTAGACTTATTTCTTTATTTTTTTTATTGTATCTTTTTCTTTCACTCTTAATATAGAAAAAAAAGTTAGAAATGGAAAGCTGAGAGCTTATCAAATGTGTAGAAAAACTTATATGAACTTTCATGAGGAGATGCTATAATTTTATTTTAACATGTAGCATATCATTAAAAATAATTTCAGTAAAAAAAATCCACTTTTAATTTTTTTTAATTAATTAAAATAATTTTATAAAACCAACAAATATTTTTTGTTATGAACACAAAGAGGGGCGGCAATGGCATTCATTTGGTAAGCACTACTAGGCAGTGGAAGAAAATTTAGGCCGTTGACAGGGTTTAAGGAGGCGCGGAGAGGGAAACACAGAGAGAGGAGAGGCTGTTAGGAAAAAGGGTTCGAAAACGATGGCACACATTGCAAACCTGCCTTTGATACCACTTATGCCTAACACTTCCTCACCTCACATCAAAGAGATCGCCTTTAAAACCGTCCCTTCAGCTTCCAAGGTCGATATCAAGCTTTTCATCGAATCATTCTATAACTTGGAGGTCCAAAAGGTACGAACACTAAACATGAAGGGCAAAAGAAGCATCGCGCTGGCTTCTTGTTCGCTAAACCTGATTACAAGAAGGCTTATGTCACCCTCAAGAAGCCTCTTTCATTCTCACAGGACCTTTACCCCTTACGTACCACTTCCAATGCCATCGAGGACGATAAGAACAAGAAGGTGTTGGCCGGCGCTGCTAGGTAGTTTTTTTTGGGAACATGTTGGTTTGAATATTCTGATTTGATGTTCACTTTTTTACTTTCAATGAAAAACATAGAATGATCTTGTGGTTTATTGAAGTTTATTGATGAATGAGGATTATGCTGTTCGTTAATTAATACAATTTTTACTTTTGAGATGTTGATTTCAGCAGCAAAGCACCAAACAAAACATAATCAACTAAAAACCTGTATCGTTAATCTAGTCACTCAAGAAAGTAATTCCATTTTCATCTTAGAGCATGTTTTGTTTAGCGTTGAAACGTGGTAAACTTACGTTTCCATTGCTAGAAATAGTTGCGCTCGGAAATGCAAATTTGAATTTGGTCAGTTTGAACGCTGAATCAAACACACACTTAGTTATGCATTACTTGTTTAGCATCATTTGGAAGCCTGTGTGTGTGTATAAGCTACAGCTTACAAAGAACTTTTTTGTCTTTGAAGTGAACAACATCTTTAGGTATAAAATTTAGACTATACGCTTCATACAAAAAATGGCTAGATAGGTGTGTTTTTGCTACAGGATTTTTTCATGCTGAAATACTTTTCAAGACATGGAGAGCCTTCTTCTAGGGGTTTCTCTACGTCGATTGGGGTTTGGTGACTTGGGTATATCCTGTCCATCTCTAGTTTCATCTCCTACTGGTTTTATATGAAAGGAGTTCTTGATCTTCCGCCAATTTAGACCCCAGCCTGATGAGTTCTTTGGCTTGCTGCTTATTTTTTCATACTCATGTTGCAAATCAAAGTAGTCACTCTGCAGTTCTACCATCTTGGACTTTACATTCTCAAGTTCTGTTTTGAGTGTTTTAATGTCCACAGTTGTAGATATTTGGTTTTCATCCTGTTCAGAGTTGATTCCACTTTGTGCTGGTTCCTTCTCTTGCATTGCTGCCCTCATCTTTACTTGCTCTGAAAATAGGACCTGCATGTCTTGTATACTTTTGATCAGCTGACAACTATTAAGCTGAATTAACACTCTGGTCATATTTGCTCTAAAAATGCCATGTGATTTTAATTAAACTATCATTTGTTGTGCTATAATACTATCCTAGATGGGATGTATATCATGTGAACCAGCTCCTCTTACTGTTTTGTGGAACTTAATTTTCTGATTGAAATTAGACTTTGAACTGTTTTCTTCCATTTTTAAATCTCCTTATACAATGATTATGTCATATCTCAACATTTCTTGTCTTTAAACTGATCTTCACAAGCATATTCTGTTTTGCTTCAATGTCAAGAGATTTTTTTTTCTAAAACACAGTAGGCAAGTGTACCAGCACAAACTTTTGGGTATAGAGGAAATATTTGCAGACTTTACTGTGTGTCAACTATTTTCCCTTCCCTCTTGGTTTGGAATAGGATTCTTCTTATGGCTTTCTATGAGCACATGGTTTCAGAGAGTGTTGCTGTTTTGTTTTTATTTTTTCCATTTATAAGGAGGATTTATATTATCTTGCTTCTATGTGATCCTTCTTTCCTTCTGATAAAGTTTATTCTTTCACTAAAAAATCACCATTCGCCTAGATTTCATTAGTATTTAAGGGATTTCTTTTTAAAAGTTACAGTCAGAGGTCTGTGAAGATACAGTTATTAATATATCAAATAAACCATTGATCCTAAATTGGTTCTAATGTTTTAATATATGCTGCTACATCCGAATTCTGCTTTATGATAATCTCATGATTTTTTTTGTGTGTGTGGAATTTGACATTCTTAAAACTTTGGTTAGTGTCATTTCTTAATTTATCATGTGTGAAGCTAAAATAGCTTAAAATTAGGTTCCAGAGATCCAGCAAACTTTACCTGAACAACAGTTCTCAGAGGCAATCTATCATTTTGTGCAGCATGCATGCATGCATCAAGTGAGAGTTTTTCACAGTTCATTATTTTGCAGAGTCTTTTACGATCATGCTCGGTCATTGAAGGATGGGTCTAGAGAGATGTAAATATCAAATGTCAAAACTATGTTTTAAATTCCATTTTACAACACTTAAAATAGGAAACTGAAACACAAGAAAATAAGGATTAAAAGGATGACCTTGAGGTAAGTGTCAATTGCTCTATATAGACCATCATCACATGTTCGAGTATTGTCTGGTAGCAATTCAGCTAAAACTTGGAACTTGGTAATTGAAAGATTTGGATCTCTTGCAATTTCAGCTAGGTAATTGTCCAAAAGCCTACTAATATTGAATTTCCCAGACTTTTGTTGCAGTTGCACCTGCTGTTGTTCATGCATCAAGAAGTATTCAACAATTCGTTGCACTACATCTGTGTCTTGCATAGTGCATTCTTCGGTTGAATTAGTCATGCTACTAATGAGGAAAGGAAACACAAAAGAATAGAAAAGAAAAAAGATATAAATTAGTGTCACAGGTCATTTTCATAACTCTTGGGTTCTTTTTTATTTTTGTGGTTTAGAGGGTTGTGGAGTTGCATTTGACCTTCAGCATTAATACCAATTCTAATGTGTGAGAAAAAAACAAAAGAATGACATACTGACTTGACTGTTTTTCCTTGATCTCCATTTTGAAATCTTGGAATTAAAAGATCATTCACCTCAGCATCTTCCAACACCATACCCACTCTCTTTTCAAGGTCTGAAGTTAGAGCTGGTGATACAGAATACATCATGGCCATCTTTAATATCTGCAACAAAAACTTACATGGGGCAGCTTCTTGTTGAGGAGGAATTAGGCTTATTAGGCTTTCAATAATTGTCTTTTGCTCCTTGCTGTGTCCAGTGCTTTCTTTTTTCTTCCCGCTAAAAATACTGAACTCTAAGCTACTTTTTCCATTCCCATATCCTCTTAGTCCTTCCAACTCCATATCCATTCCTGGTAGCCATCTCTTGGCATATTGTATGATACATTTACCGACAATCTCTGGTTTGGTTCCTTTTGCCCTTATTGCCGAAATGATCCTCATAAAATGATCAATGCGGAAGGTGGCCACATCATTGAACCACCAGCTTTCTTGACCAGCTGTTGCTTCCTCACTTGTGGGCGCATCTTTACAAACCTTCCAAGCAATGGAATCACAGCATCTTCTGACAATTTGGAGGTTTTCAGCCCATGGTGATAGATTTTCACAAGATTTTAGAACAGTGATGGTGTCTTTCCATGAAGAGAGTACAACAAATGTGAGGAAAGCTTCAGTCTTGGAAATGAGATTTCCATCATCTAGTTCTTCAGTCATCTCAAGGAATTCTGATGCACATCTTAGTGCAGCTATATTATCTGGGTTGAAGTCTATATGGAGGCCATAACAGAACTTTAGAATTGCTTCAAATGTTTCAGATCCACCTGGAAAGTTTTCAAGCTTGAGCACATCGCCAGAATTTGAGATCAAAGGCTGAACTTCCAATCGTCCTATGTAGCCGCATTTGGATATCAAGGGGAACTGTTGCAGAAAAAGTAGCCAACATATGAAATGATATTACAGGTATATGAAATGATTAAGTTGCTCTGTGGGGTGTTTGGTTTCTTTTTTTATCTTCATTTTCAGTTAATATATTTCAATACAAAATAACGACCATGTTTTTGTTCTATTTCTTGTTTTATAAGATTTTTTTTAAGGAAATGGTGAAACCAATATATATTTCTTATTTTCTCCATTTTCTTTGTAAAATCTTAAAAACAATAAATAAAATAAAAATATGCGACAATTATTGTAGTTACCAGCGAAAAATATCAACTGAAAATGTAATTTAAAAAAATATCCCGTGTTTTCTGCTGTTTTTTTTCTTTTGAGGATTTCTGATCCGTTTCTTCTCTCTTGAGGAACCTTCTTTATCCCATCCAAAAAAGGGGAAAAAGGACATATGCACGCACAAACACACACTAGGAAGAAAAGGAAAGAATAGATCTTATGCTCCCTATGATGGATCATAGAATTGTACTCTACACCAGTCAGTGTCACTCACTGAGATGAGATTCTGATGATGGATTACTAATAGACAGCGTTATGATGTGTTATCATTTGCTTCTCCAATATATAAACTGCTGATGATACTGTTTGGAAAAGATGTTACTGAACCAATCCAGAGGGAAAGGTCAATGGTTTTTTTGCATTTATAAGGCTTTATTTATGTTTTGGTGTCTATCTATACCTTGTGAACAGTATAAGTGGTTTCCTCCACTTGAATTGAAAAGTCTGTTGGAATTGAGGAGCAATGAACCTGCACAAGCCCAAACCAGAAAAGAAACAAGGAGGAGGGGGAAAAACACATACGCACACACAAAGAAGTGGCAGAAGTTAGACATAAAGCATGGAACTGAGAAGAGAAAATAAGGGGTGGGGGAGAGCCATACTTGGTTAGACATGCAAAATTAAATTCATTTAGACCTCTACTGGCTATTAAAGATCCTATTTCTAGCAGTACCATGAATGTTCGCCTTTGAAGCTATCAGCTATTGTGACGAGTTTGTTGGGCAATACAATGCTTTTGTCTGGAACTTGATCAATTCTGTTGGCCTGACTCCCAGAGTCTTGTGCTTGGGCCACTTGAAGAGACTCATGGTGATTATTCTTTAGCTAACTGCAGTAAGCTTAGGACAGACAATTCATTTGGATGACTAGTCTAAATGATATAAGAGACCCGAGGTGCTGTCTAAATTAATGCTTAGAATTCATTTTGTGGTCAGTGTAGGGCTGTAGTTATGACGGTTGGTGGGTTGTTTCTTTCTTCTAGGCTATCAACTTTAACAAAATTTTATCATCATATAGAAGCTATAATTGTGCAAGTGCTCAAGTGAAGCCAAGTATACACATGCTACATGGTTTCATGTGGGTTCAGTGGCTTTATTGATTTGATTTTTCTCTTAAATGAAATTATTTGTAAAGTTATTTAATTTGTAATTGTACCACCATTTATATTCAGTTAGTAAAGATTGAAACACTTCGCATGAAAGCTCAGGTTTGGTTCTCTTTGTCAGCAATGAGCAATGCGTCTTAATAGGTGATTTGCAAGCATTCTGCCATTCTGGTAAGCTTTTGCTGAAATTTGTTCCATGTCCGAACTTGTGTACCATAAAAACAAAAATTGCAATGTAAAGAACCTATGAAATTGCAAAGTGGTACTTGTTTGAGTAGCTTTTTTTAGGATTAGATTTCCTTGCTCTCACCTTGTATTTTTACCCCACGCATGGAGTAACTTTTTCAATAAAATAATAATTTAGAGAACTCTCGGTGAATTCTACGGTGAGGTACCTTAATAGGTGTCTCACCGTGTACCCTTGATTTAAGAGGACCATATTGCAAATTTTAAAAATTTAAGAGGACTATATTACAAATTTAAGAGGATCATTTTACAAATTCTAAAAATTTAGGAGGACCATATTGTAAATTCTAAAAATTATATTTTTATTTAAAAATCCCTAAATCAAGGGGTACACGACACCTATTAAGGTACCCTCACCGTAGAATTCACCCTTTTGACCTCTTGCCCATGAGGACCTCTTTTATTATTTTTTTCCCTAAACACAGTAACATCAAACAGAAGGACTTGGGTCATGATTTGTCCCCCTTTAGGCCATACAAAGTGCAAAACGACTAGTGACTTGTGGCTTATAGGTATTGTACGTCATTGTTCACTTTCAATTATTTGTAAAGTATTTTCATTCCAAACTTAACTGGACCTCCATGAAATGCTACAATTGAATTGAAACTCGAGATATTTGAAATAGAACTGCAGCCAGATAGGCATATACTATAGCCACGGCTAAAGCCTTTGATTTTGAATGGATTGTATAAGGCATGCACAAAACATAATAGGACAATAAATAAACTCATTCAACACAAACAGTCCCATCAATTGGCTTGAGATTTAATAAAATGTCTGCAGAGTAATGAACTCCTACACCTTATCATTATGAAAAAATGAGTTCAGAAACATTGAACATCAGAAAGGAACTCTATTTCTTGCCCCCTTTTCTATTAATTAGTTTAAACTAAATGCCAAGGGTTAGCATGTGGTTAAAACTTAAAACAAAACTCCCTAAGCTATTCCGGTAAAGATTAAGAACTTTTTGGTAAAACTAGCTGAAATAGTAGTTGAACGTTGAAAATTGATAGCTGAAAAACATAAACACAAAATTAGTTGATTTTATTGAAAGTATTTAATAAATTAAATGAAAAATGAAAATGTCAAATAAAAGCATCAGTAAAAATTTAAAATGATAAATAATGATGAGTTTTTTTTTAAAGTTACCTTAGTAGCATCTTAAAACAATTAATAGCGACCTAAAAAGTTATGTTATTAAACAATAATAAAATGATTTCAGTTATCAATTTTAGATTTCATCTGATTGAAATGTCTTACCAAAAAAACTCTAAACTTTCAGACCCATAATCAAAAATTGATTTCGTGAGAACAATTGAAAATAAGCTTGAATTAAAATCATAATACAAGTTATCTTTGGAACTCCTTGTCCTTGGAAACTCCCTGTTGCTCTTTTTCTTCCTCATCTCATTATTGACTTGTTGCTTTTTTTTTTGGTGGAAGACTTGTTGCTTCTCTTGGAGAGAAGCTTCCACGAAGGCTTTGAAGTGAGGCTGAGATAGGTATAGGCCCAGTTCGTAGGAGGCCTGTTTTCGAATATTTGACTCATTGGTCTATTTCTCCCCCTTAATATCTAGATGAAATATCGACCAAAAAATATATATCTAAATAAAATACAATTTAGTGTGGGTAGATTTTTTTTTTATATTTAACGGGGCTAACATAGTGTGGGTAGATTATAATGTGTAATTCTGACAAAAAAAAAATATTATAATGTGTAAGTTTTTTTAATACAAGTAAAAATTCTTTGTATATGAGCATTATAATATTTTTGTCACAAAGTTTGGCTATAATTCTTTGCTTATAAAAAAATATTTTTAGAAAATTTCGAATAAAGCGCTTTCTTTCAATATTGGCCATTGAAGATGAAGAGAGGATTGCCATAGGGATGATATTCAATTATATTTAGATTGATAAAAAAAAATGAAGTATCATAACAGTAATTCCTATTAATTTTTTTTATATTGGACGGGGTAATTCCTATTATTTTGATAGTTTAAAATGAAAAAAAATCAAATGTATTTCATTTTTTATCCATTATTTTTTAATTTAATAACTATGCATTGTCAATGTAAAAAAATTTTACACAGACATCTAATGATGTGTTATCACATCATTTAATGAATACGACATCTCATGTACTATTAAATTCATTAAAAGATGTGATAGCACATCATTGGATGTATGTGTAAATTTATTTTACACTAACAGCGCATAATAATTAAACTCTTATTTTTTTTCAAATTGAAATATGTAAGATGGAGTGAGATAGAATTAATTATTATTCACTGTTTTTTCTATCATTTTTATCCATTTCTAAAATAATGGAATAAATATTTTAGTTTTGTTACGGTCTAAACCTAAGGCCCAATAGCCAAAATGGCTCATGCGCAATATAATTATCATATCCGTAAATATATGAAATATAATTATAATATCCATGCACAATATAATTATCATATCCATAATATATGATATATAATTATCATATCCATAATCATATCACATATAATTATGGTATCCTTAAATATATGATATATAATTATAATATCCATAATTATATGACGATATCTGCTAAACTTACTCCTTTTACATCTGCGCCCACCTACCATATTTATACAGGGAAAACCCTATAAATAGAGAACGTTTACAGATCATAAGGTACGCAATCTCACTCAGTCAATCCCTTTGACTGTTTTACATATCTAACTTGGGTGTCGGAGTCCCTTTGCAGGTACACCCCCGGGGTTCAACTCGGATTCAAGCCTCTGCAACCCGGATTCGAATCCGACTTCTCTCCTGCTAACTCAGACCCAGGTTCGAGTTCTATACCAGAACATTTGGCACTAGAAGGAGGGCCTCCCCCTCTCCAGCATGACGGTCACAACCTCATGACCAAACCGGACCAAGCCAACGGGCAAGTCAGACAACGTCTATAGGCAAGTCGGACCAAGCCCACGGGCAAGTCAGACCACGTTCATGGGCAAGTCGGACCAAGCCCACATGCAAGTCAAACCATTGGAACGCCCCTCGATCCGGTTCCCTCCAGATTTGTTTATTTTACTTTATTCGTCTTTCTCACTTTATTCATTTTCAATACTCATCCCATTTTACATCAACAACCGAATGTGAATAGCATCTCGGTCTCATACAATGCCGGATGTGAAGACCATGTCGGCCTCATTCAAAACGGATGTGAAGAGCATCTCGGCCTCATTCAAACCGGATGTGGTGAGTATCTCGGCCTCATTCAACACCGGATGTGAAGAGCATCTCGACCTCATACAATCCTGGATGTGAAGACCATCTCGGCCTCATTTAAATCGAATGAGAAGAGCATCTCGGCTCTGTCAGCAACCGGATGTGAAGAGCATCCCGACCTCATTCAATATCGGATGCGAATAGCATCTTGAATCTTAATAAAAATCAAATTAACATCTCGGTCTCATTCAATGCTGGATGTGAAGACCATCTCGGCCTCATTCAAACCGGATGTGGTAAGCATCTCGGCCTCATACAATGCCGGATGTGAAGACCACGTCGGCCTCATTCAAACCGGATGTGAAGAGCATCTCGGCCTCATTCAACCCGGATGTGGTGAGCATCTCGGCCTCATTCAACACCGGATGTGAAGAGCATCTCGGCCTCATACAATGCCGGATGTGAAGACCATCTCGACCTCATTCAAACCGGATGAGAAGAGCATCTCGTCTCTGTCAGCAACCAGATGTGAAGAGCATCTCGGCTCTGTCAGCAACCGGATGTGAAGAGCATCTCGGCCTCATTCAATACCGGATGCGAAGAGCATCTTGAATCTTAATTAAAAATCAAATTAACATCTCTATCTCATTCAATGCCGAATGTGAAGAGCATCTCGACCTCATTCAAATCGGATGTAAATAGCATCTCGGCCCTGTCAGCAACCAGATTTGTTACGGACCAATACTATTTGGTCCTACTCAAGTCGGCCCAAGTGCACAAGTCAGCCCAAGTGCATACCAAAATGAACAAGTCGGCCCAAGTGCACAAGTTGGCCCAAGTGCATACCAAAATGCACAAGTCAACCCAAGTGCATACCAAAATGCACAAGTCGGCCCAAGTGCATGGTCAGTCCAAGTTTTCAAGTCGGCTCAAGTGCACAAATCAACCCAAGTGCATACCAAGTGAGCAAGTCAGCTCAAGTGCACAAGTCAGCCCAAGTGAGCCCAAGTGAACACCAAGTGCGAAGTTGGCCCAAGTGCACAAGTCAGCCCAAATGCATACCAAAATGCACAAGTCGACCCAAGTGCACAAGTCAGCCCAAGTGCATACCAAGTGCACAAGTCAGCCAAAGTTTTCAAGTCAGCACAAGTGCACAAGTCAGCCCAAGTGCACACCAAGTGCACAAGTCGACCCAAGTTTATAAGTCAGCCCAAGTACACAAGCTAACACAAGTACATATGTCAACCCAACTCAGAAGCCCTATTGGGGCGAACCAAAGTAGAACAGTAAAGTTGTCATGCAGTTCATATTTATAAGGATGTGAAGAACATCTCGAATCACCAAAACCGGATGTGAAGAGCATCTCAGATCCGGAAAAACTGAATGTGAAGAGCATATAGGATCAATAATAAACGAATGTGAAGAGCATCCTGATGGGTTTCTGGCAAGCGAACCACAAATCCAACAGTATAATAGTAAGAAGAGTATCGTATCCACAGGGAACGGTTAATTTATGTAAACTTGTGATCTAATTATCAAGGGAAACAACAGTTTGATAATATTGTTGTGGAATTGTAAATAACAAATAAAATATTAATGGAATGGAAATGAAGAGTTAGAGACACTTTACTTGGATTAGGATTGGACTTCATCTCATCTCTCCCCTTGTGCATGTAAAGACTATCTATTATTTAGGTTTACTCTATAATACTGTAGACAAACTTTATTGCTAAGACCCCGAGTTACCAGCGATCTCACACACTCAAAGATAATCCATGCGGGCTCTCCCAAGCGACAGACTTACCCTCGGCTAATTTTGCTCTTTTTAGTCAGTTTGTAAAGGAACTTAGTTGATAAACGAGGCCAACGCTGTAGACGCACCTTCGCTCAAGTACTGTCACTACCCTTACTCATTAGGACACGCCTATGTTCGAATCCTGGAATTACAATCAACTACCCCTTGCTATCGATACACAGGCCTAATCTTGTGAACGCCCTTCGCTAGAGTACTCACACTACCCATCGCTCATTAGAAACGCTCATGTGTCGGTTTTTTGATATCGAGTACTCTTATTCAATCAGAGAGTGAGTTTCTATGGAAGCTACTTCTCAACTCTCGGTCCTAATCAAAACTAACCTAGTTAGTTGAGACTAGCCTATAACTCCAGACGCAAGTGGGGGAATTAGGGATTAAGTACAGAATAAGAAATACCAATATTATAGATAGGGAGCTCAGAAATAATAATATAAAATTTACATACACTCAGGGATAGAATCGATTACATCCAATCCTACTGGAGAGTTAACTACATGAAGTAGCCATACAAACCACCGAAGACGCTGTCACCATCTTCAATCCTCGTGAAGCGCTCCTCCTCTCCTACTCTAAACTTAGCTTTGGTACATAATCACTGAACTATAGACTAGATTACAATGATTGACGACACCGGATTTGGTGCAAGAGGTTCCTATTTATAGACTAAGGAAAGACAAAGCAATTTGGGGAGAAATCTATCTAAAAACGGCAACAGGGAACAAATCAGTGTGACCTGCGCTTCAGGCTGCGCTACAGCGCAGGATGAGGTGCAACTTCCACAGAGTCTGCGCTTCACCCTGCGTTATAGCGCAGGTGAAGCGCAGGTAGCGTCCTGCAGCTCCAACTTTCTCTTTTTAATCTTGATCTCTCCCCGAGACTGGTTTTAGCAGATTTGTCTTTCATTGTTTCACTTTATTTGATGATATCCTTGCATTTATTGAGCAATCCTTGATTTATTCGGGAAGCTTGTCTGCAGAATCCTTGATTGATTGGCAGTGATCTCCTCATTAATTGTATTAAATCTTCTTCAAATCTTCATTAAATGTCTTCAATCAATCTCAAATCTTGCAGATATCTCCCTCATTTAATGTTATTTATCCTTCAAATCAAATCTTTGCAATATCCTGCAAAAATCAGCAATATTTCCATCAAAATAGCATCAAATTCAAATCTTAGATTAATAAATACAATTTATCTAATATTTAATAAAAAAGGACTAAATTGGGGCAAAAATTATCATTTTATCCTTGATAAGTGAAATAAAAAGTGCTCCAATTTATCAACTAATTTTCACTTATCACATCCCTGATCAACAACAAACCGGATGTGAAACACATCTCAGTTCTTCAATAAGGATGTGAAGAGCATTCCAACTCATAAGCCCTATTGGGGCGATTGCATTTGCCAAAGATTCGGCATTGACTTCATCAACATCGGCCACCAAAACGACTTTCTTTCCACTTGGCCCGTGCCTTTCGCAAAATTTTGCTTGACAATATCGGCCAATGCCGCCTTACCTATCCTGGCTGCAGAAGACTGGTTCTCCAGAGCCTCATGCTCCTCCTTCAACTCTGTCAAAGCAGTATATGTAGCCTTAAACTTGGGACTTATAATTATACAACCCCTGTGCTGCTGAACAATGGGAGCACATCCCGGCGAGGGTATCAGAGCACATCTCGGACAAATTCTACCTCTCCAAATCAAGTAGATTCTCGGAAAATCGACGTGTCAGAAGACACGTTGTCTAGAAGTCGAATTATTACAACTAAGCAAATAGACTCATGCGACATAGCTCAAGTCGAACATCCTTTACTTCGATTTCAGCTGGGGGGAATTTGTTATGGACTGGCCCAATAAGGCCCAAACTTTGAAGGTCCAATACATTAGAGCAAGTCGGACCACGTCCACGAACAAGTCAGACCACGTCCATGAGCAAGTCGGACCACGTCCACGAACAAGTCAGACCACGTCCATGAGCAAGTCGAACCACGTCCACAGGCAAGTCAGACCATATCCACGGACAAGTTGGCTCCGCTTCCCCACGATGGACTTCATTTAACGAATACCATGCTAGGCTCACCGGAACCTCCCTGCACTCACCTGCATCCGGTAATTATATCTTAACGGACCTTGATGGATCAGGGGCCACGGTAATTCATCACATTGAAGCCAGATACGAAGAGTATACCGGTCACCAGACTCAATCACTTATCCGAAAACTACTTTGACACAGACAAACATCTTAACTTCGTAGTTTATTATCTTACGAATGCGAAGAGCATATCAGCTTAGCAAATCCAATATTCAAACAGCTTTACAAGCGTTTTAGAACGTTAAAAGCGCAACACAATTCGGAGCGTTACAAGCGTACGAGTACATTAAAAGCGCCGGGGGCGTCATCCCGGACGCCGGGAGAGTCACCTGCAACTTCTCCAAATCCGCCTTCAACTGAGTGATCTCAGCTTCAAGGGCTTTGTTCTTGTTCTTGACCGTCTTATAAAAACCCTTATACTTGGTCTTGTCCTTTTTCTCAACGTCAAGTGCCTCTCGAGCAGTCTTCACATCCCCCAAGGCCTTGTCTCACTCCGTGGTCCGCGCCTCCAGAGCCGCATTAGCCCGGTCATAAGCCGACATCACATCCAATCATAAATACCACAGAAAGAGGCATGCTGAAGACTCTGGTGCTCCGCATCATAGAGATGCTCAGCCACTGGGACATTATCATGAACCACCTTCAAGAAAGGGTTATACAAGACATGATCCATTTCAGGCATGTCCAACTCGCATGGTGAACAGGACCGGCATCATCATTCAACACGGGCAGAGTTCCCGACCCACCAACACCAGCATCACGGGTGAAATCAATGTCGACATTCGGTTCCCCCTGCTGGTTGTTGTTAACATTCTGCAAGGACCTCAGTTGTCTCGAAGCAGCGTTGGCCATCGATGCTACAGAACCAACAAAGGAGTGACCGAAGTCATCTCGATCCATCTCGTCTATCGCGGCTGACTCCCTAGTGAGTTATAAACCTCCAGTCGTCCCGAACGAGTAAAGTCGTCCTAGATATAACATTGAAAATACTTGAGCTCAAAGTCAACTTCGTCAAAGTCGACCAGAGCTGGGGGGCTTCTGTTACGGTCTAAACCTAAGGCCCAATAGCCAAAATGGCTCATGTGCAATATAATTATCATATCCGTAAATATATGATATATAATTATCATATCCATAAATATATGATATATAATTATCATATCCATAATTATATCACATATAATTATGGTATCCTTAAATATATGATATATAATTATAACATCCATAATTATATGACGATATCTGCTAAACTTACTCCTTTTACATCTGCGCCCACCTACCATATTTATACATGGAAAACCCTATAAATAGAGAACATTTACAGATCATAAGGTACGGAATCTCACTCAGTCAATCCCTTTGATTGTTTTACATATCTAACTTAGGCGTCGGAGTCCCTTTTCGAGTTCTATACCAGAACAAGTTTATTTTACCATAAAACGCTCATCAAGAAATATAAAAGTATATTGTTATCATTCCATAGCCTTTTTTTTTTGTCAAATTCCATAGCCATATTGTAATGGGTTGGTTGTTCACTATCGACTTTTTAGTCTATTTCATTTTAAAGAGAAATTATTTCATGTTTATTATACTTAAATAAATATCTATTCATCACCTTTCCGAATTATAGAGAGGATGTTTTAAAAGTATTAAGGAAAATGACAGATCAGGAAAATGAGGCCAACTTTGTGAAGAGGGGATACAGGTGAGAATTGAGAGAAAGGAAAGGGTAGAAATAGGGAAAAGAAAGTTCGCGTGATGCGGTCCGCGTCGTGGTTGGCGGTTTCCGCTACGAAATATATATATAAATGCATTGCACTCGAAATTACGTTGCATTTGGTCTTCATTCATTTCATCTCTTTCTTCGTTCTCGCTCTCTCTCTCTCTATTCCTTGCGAGAATAGAACTTGAGAGTTTCATTTCAGATCTGCGTTTTCTGAAAAT
Source organism: Sesbania bispinosa (assembly GCA_026901365.1). Lineage (NCBI taxonomy): Eukaryota > Viridiplantae > Streptophyta > Magnoliopsida > Fabales > Fabaceae > Sesbania > Sesbania bispinosa. The sequence continues at coordinate 323,189 of QLOH01000787.1, read as the reverse complement.
CTCATTGAGAGAGAAGAAAGAAAGGATTTCTCAGAAAATGGCGACGGTGTCCCCTCTCGCCAAATACAAGCTCGTTTTCTTGGGCGATCAATCCGTTGGCAAAACCAGCATCATCACCCGCTTCATGTACGACAAATTCGACACCACCTATCAGGTCCGGTTCCTCCTTTAGATGAAATGAAATCATTCATTCTCATTCTCAATTTCAATTTTGATTTCGTTTTTATTTTATTCAGCGCTGATGAAATCAAACTTTAATTATTGATTTTGATTTTCCGTTGATCTCTTATTTTATATCTCAGATAAAGCATTTACTAATATATGTGTATGTAAATTTACGTGAATCAATCTGAGGTATCAAATGAGAATGCTTTTTCTATATGAGAATCGCGTGATTATTAATTTATTAGGACTTGGGAGGATCGGGAGGAGATAATATCTCTGCAATGTGCTCTGAGAGAAGTTTTTGCTCTGAATTTTGTGGGTATCTTCTCACTATGACTCGGTTTGGTGTCACGGAAATGTGAGGGACGACTTTTTCTTGTAATTTCTCTGTTCAAACTCATCCGGCCATCCCTCAATTTCCACTCATATTTTTAAGGGGAAATCAAAGTGGCGGCTGGGAATTAAACCAGTTGTTTGAAAATTCATTGTCACATTAACCATTCCGGAACCAGGAAGCTCATTTTTTAGTCAGTGAAATGCTAGAGTGGGAAGAAGAGCTTGTTTTAGCTACCAAGAAATCATATGGAATTTCCAACATCTTGCATTGCTTATTGTTTATATTAGCCTTTATATAAGATAACTTAAAATGGAGGTTCTTTTCTTTGTTAAGTTATTTTTTAAAAATTCAACATTTCACGTTGTTTCCTCCCCTTCTTGCTGCTAGTTTGCTTACAAATTTTTTGGTCATATAAATTTCAGGCTACTATTGGTATTGACTTTTTGTCAAAAACAATGTACCTTGAAGACAGAACTGTTCGTTTGCAGCTGTGGTAGGATGAATTCCTCTTCAAATCATACATCCAAGCTCATTCTATTTATTTTTCAGAAGTTGTATAAGAATACACATTGCTGGTGGTATAGCCGTGTAGACTTTTTTATTTCACCTGTTCTTTTTACTATTTCTGAGCTTAGTATATTTTAACTTCACAGGGATACTGCAGGGCAAGAAAGATTTAGAAGTCTTATTCCAAGCTACATAAGAGATTCTTCTGTTGCAGTTATTGTATATGATGTAGCTAGTAAGTTTGTATTTTTTAATACCACTATGATTATCTAATTGATAGGATGTTTTTGGATCTTTACTGATTTACTTATGACATATATTTTCCAAGTTATTTTATCATGCTACTCAGAAAAAAGTTTTGTAGCCCCCTAAGATGGGGGCTAGGCAAAATATTGGTTGGTGCTTGTGGAATGTCCCTTCTCTAGAGACAGATTCATTTCTTCTGGCAGATGCCATAGACTTATTTTCTATTTGCTAGTTCTTCCTTTCTTTGCATGTATTTTTCACTGCACCAAAAAAAATGCATTCTTTTATAGGTGTTTGAGTGACTGCTCTGATCTTAATTTTCTAAAAACATATCTGATTTCTGTGAAAACATCCCTCCCTCTCTTTATGTGTCTGTGCTCGCTTGCACTCTCATGCCTGTTCTCTATCTGAACTGTGTTTGCATGTTGATCTGGAAGTGCTTTTATGTTCACTTTTCAGATAAGTAGCAATACATTTAATTGCAATTTAACCTAAGAGGGCTGTTCTAATGTAGACAGGCAATCATTTCTGAACACTAACAAGTGGGTTGAGGAGGTACGCACAGAACGTGGCAGTGATGTTATTATTGTCTTGGTTGGAAACAAAACTGATCTTGTTGATAAAAGGTGGGTATTGAGTTACTAAGTTTGATCTATATTTTTTTTAGTAAAAAGGTGTTATATTCATAACTGTTTTGCTGACTGGATATGCTTTAGTTTTTAACTTCTTATCTATTATCATAATTGGGTTCCATATTATGTTTCTGATGCATCTTGTTTAGTTGCCCAAATTTTTGGCATACAAATAATTTCTAATTTATCATGCTCTTTTTGGTTACCATGATAGAGTAGGTGTCTAGCCATTTTGTACCTAATATCCAAATTGGTTAATTAATTAATTTCATTAACAATGGTTGGTCACCGTAAACAATCAACAGGTAATACATGGATTACACAACCCTTGAAATTCAGAGGAGCTTACCAAGATTATTGTATATTGTTAGTATCATATCAAAAGCCATTCTTACAGTGTGAAGTTTATATCTACTAGATTGGAGTTTTTGTTTCATCCTAGAACCATAAAGGTTTGGTAGATTAAAATATAGTTTTAGGATGGCCTAAATAAAAATTCATTTTAGGGCATGAAACTGGGATGTATGTATTAGTAGTTACAAATAGTAGAAATCATAGTTATTCTATTTATATACCAGGTAGCTTGCACTTTGTGTTTGCCACTCAAGTTTTATGTATGATGTTACCATCTGAAGTTCTTTTACAAGGCCATTTTGATACTTAACAGGCAAGTTTCTATAGAGGAAGGAGATGCCAAGTCTCGTGAATTCGGAATCATGTTTATAGAAACCAGTGCAAAGGCAGGCTTCAATATCAAGGTGAAAATTGATGAGTCACCCCGACATTTTTGGTTTATTAGAGCATGTTCCTGAACTATGATGTCTGTGATCTATCACTATATCAATACGCAAAATCCTGGCGTGATTTCCTGATGCATTAACTATCTTCTTTTCTCAAGTTTATCTTCTTTCACATGTTGGTTCTTGTGTCCTTAATGTTTTCTGTCAATGCAAAATTGCAGCCTTTGTTTCGTAAGATTGCTGCTGCCTTGCCAGGGATGGAAACTCTTTCTTCTACAAAACAGGAAGACATGGTCGACGTAAATTTGAAACCCACAGTGAATTCATCCCAGACAGAGCAGCAAGGAGGAGGTTGCTCATGCTAGAGAAGACAATTCTCAAGAGTCAATCGATGTCTGTTCATTAAGTATAATACTGTGAATGGCTGCTTAAAAATGGAAAGATGAAACTGGAGGAAGCGTGCTTTCATATCAATGATCCTTCAGTTTATTTTTGGTGAGGGGGACAAATTGCAGTAATGGTTTTGATGTACTACATAAAGATTGATAGTTATTTTTTTATTTGTTATACAATTAGTCCCTTGATGTAAGAATACAGGTAATAAACAAGCCCTCTATATTGTCTGTCTTAGGTGTATGTTATCCTTGAAGAAATGCATATGTTATGTACAACGCCAGAAATATATAACCCTCCACCCGACCACCTTTCTTTTGAGGGCATCCATGGTCCCATCCAAAGCAGAATTGTCTGCTTATGTAGTTATGATCATGGATTTGGTTTGACTCGATCATCCGACGAAACCTAACCTGAACAAATTTATAAAATGGATCGTGTAGGATAGTCAAATTAATTTTTGTTTAACTTGAACTAACTCAACCTTGTTTGATTTGGGTGTTAGGTTTTATTTTTCAACCTGGTTAAACCAGAATTACTCCGATCACCATGAATTTTGTTTTTTAAATATATTAATATAACTTATATGATTGTGACCATTTTTAATCAATTTTATTTTAATATTTTAATATAAAATGACATTATTTTTTAAAAAAATTACCTTTTGAAAAAATTGTCAAACCAATTACTTTACTCAAATGAGTTAATAAAAGAAATTTTCTCAACTCAAGTTGACTAAATTTAATCAATTTAACTTATTATATCCAATAAGCTGATTTGTGATCATCCTTACTGGTTTGAGAAACAAGTTAACACCTCGTCAAAAAAAGAAAAAAAGAGAAACACATAACACATGTAATGAACAAGTAACAGACTTCATTTGTTAATTTTCGCTGCTATTAGACTGATATTTAATACTCAGTGGTATAATTATTTCGCACCAATTACTTTAAGACTTAAATAATGATTTAGGTTACACGTAAAAAAATAATGATTTAGGGTAGCTTATCAATTTGACCCCAAAAAAATGGTAGCTTATCAGTACTTGGATTATTTTCTAAGACCTAAATAATGTTTTAGGATAGCTTATCACTTTATTGTATATAAAGCGTCCTTATAAGTTATAACTGCTATTGTATAAACAATCAAATCCTAACTATGAAAATTTTTAATGCCAATATTCGATTAAGTACACCAGTAATCAAGCCAACAACAAACAAGCATAAATGGAATATCTAAAACTTGATTGATGTAGTTGAAAAATTCACTTAACTTTTCTTGTTGAAGAAGAATTCATTAACATAAGCAAAAACTAAAAGCCCAAGGCCGATATTACAAACATAATAAATTCCACCAATAAAAAAACTAGATGGGGGTGACCAACACTTAATTGAATAATATGTTAAAATTATAAAAAAGATATATGTATAATTAATTTAGATATGATTGAAAGAATATAAATCAAAAGAGGAAGTTGTTTAACATTACGTCAAAAAAAAAGTTGTTTAACATTATAAAAAATGCATAACTAATTCAATAATTTTATGTTTTAAAAAATAAATATGGAATTTGTTATTTGTAAACCAAACTAAAATATTAAAATATTGTAAAAAATATCTTAATTTAATGTATAAAATATATAACAGGGGACATTATTTTCGTTTTTGTTACTTATATAACACTGTATATGGAAAATATTTATTGAAAACGAATGAAGACATTTAATTTCAGATTGTATAATAATAAAAAGCTGTTTGGGATCACTGGATCAGAAATCAGTTTTTGTATACTCGAGTTTACTTGAAATATTGAACAATACACTACAAAAATAAGTTATTATTTTTTTATTATAAAAATAAGTTATTAGACTTAGACAACTGATCACTTAGGTATTCCCAACATTTGTTTGATCTGTATGGTTGTTCGAAAGCAAAAATATATACTCGTCCAAAAAAAATTATGTAAACCTTGTTAGCTTTTTAACTTTTTATCGATATAAGTTTATATAGGGTACGTATTGGGTGAATTTATCAACAAGAGGCATTTGCCTATTTATATATAGGAAAGACAAAGCAATGGGTGCCATTCAAATAAAACTAAAGTTGTTTGTTACCAAAAAATAACTTGTTTTTAAAATGAATTGAGATTATACCAAATTAAGAAAAAGAATTGTCAATATTATAAATTTGTTTCATGACTTGTCATTTTTGAAATACTATAATTTCATTAATTTTTATTATATTCATTATTTCGGGGTCTTATCTAGACTCGGCTATTTGAACTGGACATACGTCCCCCTTTATTAATTTGGATAGAATATTTGGTCATTTTATCCATTCTTTTCTTGATTAAGATATTTAGCTGATTGGATGAACTTCCATAACTAGTTGTATGACATCTATACCACTCTCTTGGATTATGTTTTTATCACATACTTTGTCACGTTTCATCATGAGGATTAAGGTACGAGGATTCATAACTATGAGATCATCTTCATCCCTACACGGCTACATGACAACTTAGTCATGTTCTCTAGTAGAATGGTGAGATTGATCTCTACCAATCACATTGGCAAGTGTGCTTATACACCCTTTGTTCTCTATATACACGCATATGCAAAATATTTAGGTATACACACTATTCAATATACTGAAATTTTGCTCAAATATATACCGATTCCTAGGTTGAGTAATGAACCTCCATCTAGCTATCACCACACTGAAGTACTTGAAGCACATGACCACCGTGATAGTATCCAGTTCACCAATTCAGTACCCACCTCTCACACCCCACTGTAAACACTTATATATACAGGTGGCCAAAGGGCTATGAGCCCAAGAGAGTTAATTTACATCTCTATAGGGAAAATTATAGAAACCATATTGGTTACTAACAAGTGTGCAAATCGAACAGGAACGACTGAAAAAATGTGAAAACCACAATGGATATCCTGACCTAGACTATCCATCATGTCAATTACTTGATTAGCTTCATGAAACACATGACTCCATTTTACCGCTCCAAATTTGTTCGCCATATGATTAACATATATTTTAATTATGAGGAGGTTCAATTTTCACAATTGTAATCAGGGACGGATCTATTAGGCTATTGTGGGGGCAATTGTCCCCACTAGGATTTAAATTTTCCTTTTATATATATATATATAATGCCCCCAACATTTTACGATTATCATTTATTTTTTTTATTCATAGAAATAGCAAAAGATTATTAGATGAGAAGATCATTTAGTGTTTTCAAAATATAAAATCTCTTATAAAATATTTATGATATATGTTTATATTTTTAATGATATTATATTATATTATTAATATGCATGTTGCCTCCACAACTTCAAATTTTGGATCCGTCACCGATTGTAATAGTATAAATTATACCAAGTGTTTATTGATAGTTTTAGATTGAATATGATTTTTATTGATCTAACCATAGAATTATAACCACTCGCCATCTTGATTATTTGTATCAAATCTCATAAATTTAAACACTAATAACTTGATAATCAAGTCGTTTTTATTTGCATATATTTCAAAAGTATACATGACATTAATCTTGACATATCTTGATAATATATTAAATAATTTTAGATTAATGTAATTTTTTATACATAAGATCTATATGATAATATATTTCAATGTCGCGGTAAATTTTGAAAACTAATTATTTATAAAAAAGTTATTTCAATAGTGTAACTTATTAATTATTTTAAAAATATCAATAAATAAAAAACTATCATGTATATTGGTATTACATGAATCATTAAAATTTAAATAAAAAATATCCTTTTTAAAGGGTCATGTCATTAGATGCCTACAAGGAAATCAACAATCAAGCTAGTTCTATGAGAACACTTCGTTGGAAATAACAAGAAGATGGGAGTGTTTTTTTGTATTTTTTTTATTTTGGTTTTTGGGTTCATCCAGATGATAGGAGTTCGAGTAAGGGGCCCGGCACCATCAGGGGTTGTACTTGTACTTGTACAGTTGTACCCAATATTATAAGAACCGGATCGGTCATCAACTCGATCGAGGTACTGAGTCAATGGGTCACTGGTCGAACTAGTGAGTCAATGGTCGAATCGCTTAAATAAATATATAATATTTATAATGTATAAATATATTTTATATGATATACTTTTATTTAATTATATTTTCATATTATCTAATATTAATTTTTAATTTATAAAATGATTTTTTTCATAGTTTGAATACAATATATATTAATGTTTGTACTCTTAAACCATCAATTGGCTTGGCTGCAATGGTCGGACAGTTGTCCCTTATGCATGATGGTGAGTGTTCGATTCCCTCCACCAATGTCACCAACCGAGCTAATTGCACAAACGATCCACTTCACTAACCGGACCAGCCACGGGTCTGGTTTCCGGTTGAACCGGCCGGGCCGGGCCGGTTCTTATAACAGTGGTTGTACCCTTTCCTATTTCCGCGGGACGCGTGCAACTGAGAAGGCACGCACTCAGAAACTCACAGTCACAGTAGTAAAAGCCATAATCCTTTTACCGAAAGATTTTAAAAAACGAAAAACAACCAAAAAGGAATTTAAAAAAATGGAAAGTTGAAAGTAAGATAGAAACTAAACGAAACGTTTTTTGCATTTTAAAATGAATAGGATTAATTACCCTTAGATTAGATTAGTTATTGTTTAAACTTTAAATTAAAATAAAGAAGACGATACCACCAACCTCCGTCAGCAGAGAAGAGAAAGCACACACAGCAATGTCAATGTAGGTGCGACGGTGGAATCTATGCTTTTTCTTTTGCTATTGCTATTGCTATTGCTATCCATCACCGATTAAATACCTCAAACCTCTCTCTTTCTCTCTCGCATCTCAAACTCCCAAATCGCATTCCATTCCCTTTCAACTCTCAACTTTCTCATATAGTATTGTTTTTATTTTTTTTGTTACTAGTCCTGAAATTATAAAGCCAAAGCAAAACGTGGAAAACTGAAAGAAAACCAGATCCTTTTCAAACCCAATCTCTTCCTGGTACCTCGTACGAAAACACAGGCTGACCAACGACGGCGACAACAAATATAAATACAATGCCCCACTTGATCAAACAACCCGAACCCTCTGATTTGTTCTTCCCAGGTGGTCTGTTTCTTCACTCTGATACCGTTCCCACGTCATTCATTTCCTTGATCCCTTCTTCCGAGGCCTGTTCCAATCCGGGGTCGGTTTCGTGTTTTTCTTGGGGTCCAGAAGAAGGGTCGGTTGCGAGACTTCGAGGGTGGAAGTAGGGAGAGTTTCAGTGATAGGTGGCGCTGTGTTCTCATCGTTGAGCTGGTCCCTAAACAAAGGCGATGGAGATCAGAGTTATTCTCGAGAATCAGGGGAGCATGAGAAAAAAGTGGAAGCGGGTATTTGTCAAGAGAAGGGGAGGTTCGGGTTAGTGGATCGGGTGCTATGACATGACAAAGCATCTTTGGGCTGGAGCTGTAGCTGCCATGGTTTCAAGGTCTTCATTCCTTAATCCCACACATTTGCACACTTTTCACTTTGAACAATTTTCTCTACACTTAAACATTACACTCTTGTTATATATATGGTCACTGCACTTATTCTTTTATTTATCTTTCTATTTAGTGTGTATTGATTTGGCGTTATTAAACTCAAGTTTGGATTCCCAATGCAACTATTTATCTAGCGTTGGAAGTTTATCAGGTTTTCAACACTAAACCAAACATATTCTTATTTTTACCCTGCCTGTTTGCATATGGGTAAAGATGCTGTTTTTATTTTGAATTGGTAACCAAGTGAAATAAAAAAAATGCAGTGTCCTGTTTTCTTGTTTGTGTGTGCACTGTGATTTCATTGATATACCTAATACCTTACACAGCTTATTATCTGGCATATTCTATCAGAACTTTTGTTGCACCTCTTGAGAGACTTAAGCTGGAATACATAGTGCGTGGTGAACAGAAGAACCTTGTTGAACTCATCCAGACAATTGCAGCTTCTCAAGGGTTGAAAGGTTTTTGGAAAGGAAATTTTGTAAATATTCTTAGGACGGCACCCTTTAAGGCTGTAAATTTTTTATGCTTATGATACATATAGAAATAAACTGGCGAGGATGATGGGGAATGAAGAGTCCACAAATTTGAGAGATTTGTTGCTGGTGCTGCCTGGCAGGGATTACAGCTACCTTGCTCTGCTTGCCCATGGACACTGTGAGTGGAAATTTAGGGCCTGTTTGGTTTGCATTTTCATTTCCTGTTTTCATGTTCTGTTTCCTGTTTTTTGAAATTTTACCAAAGGAAACAATTGAAATGCTGGAAACAAAAATTTGTTATTTCCAGCATTTCCAGTTTTTCCTTTATAAAATTTCAGAAAATCAGGAAACAGAATGAAAACAAGACCCTGTTAGTTGTATTTGTTCTCCCTCATAACTTTCTTTTCTTGCTTCGTGTTTAAGTTTTTATTATGATGCTCTAAGGGCAATATGATATTATGATGACAGTATAACTTTATTGTTACTGTTAAGTATAGATACATTTTCTTTGGATTGTGATGTGATGCTCTGAGAAATATGATATGATGGGTATGAATCAAGGTTAGCTTGTCTAGTGTGGTCCTATCCAATGAGTTATAATTTGCAAAATGCTGTTGTTAGTCACATTTCAATCCCAGTCTCTTCTAACTAGGGTACTTTTATGCCAACGCAGTCACCAAAACTAAAGAAATTACTTGCTGCTTTTCTTATCTACCTATCTCTCTAAACTGTATTTATGAGTATTGTGAGGGTGTGTTTGCGAGTGGGAAAAAGAAGAAAAAGGAAGGAAGGGGGAGCCTTATAGGAAGCCCTCCCCTTCTTTGGGTTTGCAAGTGTGGTTCTCTCCTCGTATGGCTTGTAAAGCTCTCCACCTCCTTTTCTCCCCTCCCCTCCCTTTCCATTTCCTTTGAACTCCTAAACATACCCTGAATGTTTTAGTTCCACTCTTATCTGCTAACAAACTATCTCGTTTTAGAGTCCTTAGCATTTTGCTTGATAGACTTTTTGAAATTGCATGCATGTTCTCTTTTGGGATCATTGTTGTATAGATATATTCCTCCAGGATCCTCTCTGATCGTAGTGTAATCATTGCTAAATAACAATAACCATGAATTGAGTCATGTTATTGAAAAATAGTGCTTGCTTAAGATTTTATTTAAATACCAAGGCAATGCTCATGGCCTGTGTCACTTCTGTCTCATATTTCATGATTTGGAGCATAAAAAGTCCTTCTCAAGAATTTTGTGTTGCCTACTCAAAGAAACTATTTCAATATAGTACAATATTTAATCAATTCTTTTATAGAAGCATTCTAAGAGTGATTTCTTTCAGATCAGGACAGTAATGGTAGCACCTGGTGGTGAAGCCCTTGGAGGTGTAATTGGTACCTTCCGCCACATGATCAAACGGAGGGCTTCTTTTCTCTTTACAAGGGTTTAGTACCCTCCATTATCAGCATGGCACCTTCAGGTGCTGTCTTCTATGGTGTCTATGATATTTTGAAGTCAGCATATCTGCATTCACCTGAAGGAATGAAAAGAATCCAACATATGAAAGAAGAGGCTCAAGAGCTAAATGCATTGGCAACAACTGGAGTTGGGTCCCATTAGAACTTTATTATATGGTGCTATTGCTGGTTGTTGTTCTGAAGCTGCTACATATCCCTTTGAAGTTGTAAGAAGACAGCTTCAAATGCAAGTTCGGGCAACAAGGTTGAATCCACTGGAAACTTGTGTCAAGATTGTTGAGCAAGGAGGCGTTCCTGCTCTCTATGCTGGATTAATTCCCAGCTTATTGCAGGTATGAGCTCTGTTCTGGATTATATGCTTGAAACTGTGAAAGCTGTACATTAACTTTCAGTAAACTGATAAGATAATTGTATGATAAAGTGAACTTGTATTTCATAAAATTTGAGCAGATGCCTCAGTGAATGAGATACCTTAAGCAAAAAGGACTAGCAATTACGAAATTTGTTTTAAAAAATGAGGGTTTCTAAATTGAACATAGAGTTCTTATGAAGATGTGCACACCTGTTATGTGTATAAGCTGTAAATGTCCAAATAATTTCAGAGATAGGTCCAGTTAAACTTAGATACTGTCATGTGTAGAATCTGGTTTATATTAAAAGTGTTGGTGTACAAATAACAAATCTGTAAAATCGTTCCTACTTACTAACAATTTTTAAGGAAATAACTACTTTTTCCTCTGTTTCCGGAGGATAACAATAGTACAATACCAATGAAATCCTCAGAGCTATCCATGGCATCCAAGGAAGTCCATTTCTGGCAAGATAAGAAAGGAGAGACGAATTTTATTTATGTGTTAGCTTTGTGTGGATTGGATTTTTTGCTCCAAAAACATCCCAAATTCCATAGGATGGATTTGTATACAATTTTTTAATTCTTTTTGTTTCACCAAGTTGTGGGAATTAGTTTTCATCTTAGCTCATTTTGACTAGAACTTAGCACTGGCTATCCTTATATTCATGTAATGGTGTTTCAATTTTGTGACTTTTCAGGTGTTACCATCAGCTGCTATTAGTTATCTAGTATACGAGTTCATGAAGATAGTTCTCAAAGTAGAATCAAACATAGATGATTATCTTACCAATTCAAACGCCACATATTATTTGATCCTTGAAGATGAGAATTTTCTCCTCAGTCCCTTTCTCTGTCACCCGTCTTTTTTTGGGCATTGGTATGATGTTAGACGTGTGAGGGAATCAAGGATATGTCACACCAACAATTTAATGATCTTTTCTTTTCTTTTCTTTTTTTTACAGATTTTATATGGTTTACTTAATAATCTTAATCTGAAGAGAGAAAAAGGAGGAGCAGGGGCTGAAAAGATTTTTGATGCTTGGTTAATTGTCTTTCGCTTTTCTGACTAGCCTTTGATAGCATTTTTGGCTTATTGTAGTTTACAATCCATGGTTTTGACCCAATGATTTTTTTCTCCCACTTTGGATGTGTTTTGGTTTAGCGTTGAAACGTGATAAAATCACGTTTCTACCGCTACAAATAGTTGCGTGAGAGTTCAAAACTGAGTTTGCTACTTGAAACTCAGTCATATGCAAATAAATTTTAACCATAATCGTTTAAATTGGAGTTTTGAAATGGCAAAACTATAATCCAAAGTCCAAAACGTGTATGGTTTGGATTTTAATATTCGTTATCTCAAAAAGTGTTGCAATAGATGTTTACTAAGATTTTCAGAATTTAATTTCTGGTGTGAAGCTCAATTGCAATAGAAGTTACTTTAGATTGGTTGTTTGCGATGGATACGTGATTTAATTAAAAAAACATCATTAAACAAGTGGGATTTAATAAATATTTTCAAAAAGTTACAAGTACATTGAAAAGTAATTTTTGCTTTATATTTACAGATAACTAGTGTAGAACCCGTGCGTTGCCACGAAATCATTGAAAAGAGCAATTATAATAACTGAAAATACTAAAAAATGATAATATGTTTCTAAATAAACAATTTAATAAAGCTAATCTTCAAAATTCAATAATAGGAGACTTATGACAGAAATCCTGCAAAAAAAATAAAGGGAGTTGGTTAATTTAAAAATAGATAAAATGTCTGTATAAATGTAAATAAAAAAATTAATAATGGAATGAAATATAGACAAAAAGTGTTGAATAAATACCTGCTCAGAATACTTTGAAATGATCAGATGTATTGAAATAAATACATGTTCATGAAAGTTTCTGGAAAGTACTTCTCTATAGACAACGTTAATTGTGCAATTCTCAGAAACATTATCATGATTTTTTCAATAAAATCTTTAATCCATGGATAGATTTCACTCTTGACAAAGCAACATACAACCGACCATGTTGTAAATACTGGTCTTGGAAGAAATAATCCAACACATGACAATGTTTGTCCCTGAGATTTATTGATTGTCATTGCAAATGAGACAACAATAGGAAACTGTCTTCTTTGAAATTTCACTGGAAGAGTTTGATTATTTGGAATCATGTTCATCCGGGGAATAAGTGCAATTTCCACCAGCTCGATTTCCAGTAAGAATTTCACATTCTATAACATGATTACCCAACCTTCTTATCTGCATTCTGGTGCCATTGCACAACCCATTAGATTGGTCTATATTTCTCAACAACATGATGGGAACACCAACTTTCAAAACCAATTTATGTGGTGGCAGACCTAAACAATTCAAACCATTTAAAACTTCAGGTGAAAAAGTTTCTAATTCACACTGGGAATTACCTTCTTCTCTACAAACAGAATCTGAACTCAAATAAGTTCTTTCCTCTCCTGTGATTATGTCCATGATATGATTGTTTTACTTGGGAAACCACATCCAAAGTTGGAGCCAATATGCTTCTTTCCTTAAAGAATCCTGGACTGTTCATGTTTGATAACATATCAGGATATACAAAATCAATTAAATCATCCAATCCATTTTCAGAATTCTTAATTAACATCTGTTCAGGTATTTGAATTTCAGCTTCACCATCAGTAAGTGTCCCCTGCAAGGCCATCTCCGACTTTTAACAAACCATTCACTAAAGCTTTTCAACTCAGCAGTTGTGCACTTACTGCTTTGATCATTAAGTCTCATGTTTTTTGTATAGTGTTAGTACTTCACAGAAAGACCACAGGTATGAAGAATTGATATACTGAATTAGCTATGTCTTGCCTTGATCCTCTTGGAATAACTGGTAATATCTGTCTAAATCTCCACCCAAAACAACTACTTTTCCCCCAAATGGCAAATCAGGTTATAGTTATCACAAAACCTCAAGATATCTCTAAAACATCTATCCAATGCCTCAAAGCACAACTTACTGACCATGGGAGCTTCATCCCATATAATCAACTTTGCTTTTTGAATCAATTTAGCATGGGGAGATCCTTGCTTAATGTTGCAGCATGAGTCCTCATTAATATTTCAATGGAATTTTAAATCTTGAATGTGCCAGTTCTTCCCATTTGGAAGTAAAAGTGAAGGCAATTCCACTTGAAGTAACATTCAAACAGATTTGACCCTTACATCGAACTGCAGCAGATAGTGTATTCCACACAAAGGTTTTTCCTGTGCCTCCATAACCATATAGGAAAAAAAATCCACCATTGTCACCTTCAACAGCTTTGCATTATTTTGTTAAGTGCTGTTTTTTGTTCATCAGTAAGTTCTGTAAAGAATTACCTAACAAATCAGGTTAGAACTCCACGATCAAAATTCAACTCTTCTGCAACCAATCTTTGATGACAGATTTGAACTGTATCTGCTGATGGCAAAGGAATTGGAGGATAATCTCTTAAGCTTCTTCCATTTCCCCTGCATTCATTTCTTCTATCTCCCCAAGACAAATGTTTTTAATCTCTTCTTCACTTAATTGCAAATCTACAATATTAAAAGTAATAAAGTAAAAATGATTTACAAATCGTAAATAAAATTATTTAGTAATAAAAGTAAACATTCACCTTCCATCTGTAGCAGTTGCCTTTGGTTATAAAGAATACTATCAGATAGTTCTTGCCCACAAACTTGCCCATACATACTCTGGTCTTGCAATGTTATTGAAATTAACATGATAGTAAATAATTTTCTGATATAATGACCAGAAGCCCATGTGAATGATTCCTTAATTGCATCAATGAATTCTTTGTCATCTTGAAGCAGGACCAAGTGCATAACATGCATCTTTTAAAAGTTGGGTAAATAAAACCATTTACAGTTCTTATCTGTCTTTAAAACTCATGCATCCCTTTTGGATATTTAGCAACAATCGCAGATAATAATCCTCTCCATTTCCGGTAGGAACATGAGAAACTCTTCCAATAGCAAAACCTTGTTGTCGAGGCACCCATTTTAAATACTTTTTATTCCACACAAATTTTGTTGGAAGTTCAGTATAGGTCAACCCTAGCATCTGTATACTCTTTATTAGCCTGCATCCAGCCTTGAAACATTGTGGTCTTGATTTCAGCTCTTACCAAAACATTCTCAACATCTTCATTATCTCTAAAAACAACAGACTGCTGATCATTCAAATGAAAAGGTAACTGATGACAGGAGGATATTTGACCTGAATATCAAAGGTAAATAGCCTCCATGTAGCTTCACATGCTGATATACCTACAGTCATAATAACTTTGGATCTCCTCCACAGAATCATGATTTAACAATGAAGCTGTCACTCTGTCATTGCCCTTGTGCACATACTTGAATAAGTACTTAATAGAACTTGTTTGACATGTGTATTCAACATTAATATGACATCCAAACTTCAAAAGTAATTTTGAGTTGTAAGGAACAATGAATGTGTTGTCAATGAGACACTTCTTTTTTTGAATAACTCTCCCGTTATCAATCCTTCTATACCTTGGAAAACCTCATCATCTATTATTGTCCGATGTCTGAAACACTTGGATAATGCTTAGTACATTTTCCATTTTCTCATGCAAGGAGAAATTCTGTTATAAACACCAACATGGTCCATGAACCATGAATTTACTAACTAATCCAAAAAGTTTAGGATTCGAAACACTGTCAGGAATTTCTGCACATATAAACCTATCAATATCCTCAGGAGATCTTGGATTATGTTCAGGATGCATGAATAACCAAAATGTGTGCATGTGGCAACCCACGCTTTTGAAATTCAATAGTACCAAACATATGAAATTTAAACAAAAATCAGTAGTTTAATAAATATTTCATGTTGAGTTGAAAAGAAAAAACAAATTAGTAACTTACATGCAGATACTTTGCCAAAGATATACCCACTCTTTAAATCTTTTAATGAGCATCTAACTTAATCTTGAAGACTCTGCACAAAATATCGGCCTATCTTCAGCACTTACTCCATGTCTCTGAATATACCTCTTAAACTTCAGGCCATTCTGGTATTGAGGTCATTGTAATAAAAAAACTTGGAGTATCCAAAATATTTGCAAATGGCAAAAGCATCTTACAATATTAAACATGTATCTAAGGACCACCAGTAAAAGAACTTGGAAGAAATATTCTTTGTCCTGTAGCTGCTGCATTAGTCTCTCACGAACTAAACATTTCATGTAATACCTTTATACTGATCCACTCTAACGTAGCTTGATTGAATCTAATGTACCTTAATCTTTCAGCTTCAACCATAGTATATGCATCAACCAAAAACTGTGTGAAATAACCTTTTTGATTTGAGCAAAATAGGAGAATCTCCAATTCTGTTCCTGAATTCTATATGCGAAAAATTCTCGCATGCTTACCTTATTCCTTTTTCCTACTGGAACAGGCCTGCCACATTTTCAGAAGTTGGGATATCAGGACGATATCCATCTTCGCCAAAGGGGGAAAATTAAAGGATATTGCAATCCCAAATAGTTAGGATGTAGTGTATCCACAATTTGAAGGCTCCTACATTGGGTTTCTAAAATAATGTCCCTGTGTGCAAGAGATTATCAATGTCTCCTACAATTATTGCAGCTACTTCTGAAGCAGAAGGTAAATTGTATGTTCTTCCATCCGTATTCCTCTTTCTAATCAATTTTAGCTTGATATTACCAAAATCTCTTTCAACAAAACGATCTCTTGCATATCTAAATGACTTGCCAGGACATTATGTTCCATCAAGCATTCCTTTAGGGACTGTCACTATTTCTATATCTAATGAAGATGAATCCTTATTCTTTCTGGCAACTCATTTTCAAAAATAAATTTATTAATAAGATTGAGACTTAAACAATGAAGGAAAAGTATTATGACATTGCATTAGAGTATACCTGACAGCATTTATTCTGTTATCAACTTCATTGTCTGTATCATATATGTACAATTGTGCAAACTTTGGTTTTCTGGTTAGGCTGTGGGAATAAGACTCCCAATTGTATGATAATTTTGACCACCCAGTAAGGAAAATTGGAGGAGCTGTTCCATTATTTACTTCATGATTTACTTTTCCCAGCCATTGATGTTGAATGAAAACATTCCATTAAATGCTCGAATGTTGTTCAGAAAATATTTGCTTCTTTCATTCCTTTTATTGTGGTAAATCAGCTAAAATTGGTGGAGGCATTGGAAGCAATGACAACTTGACTTTTCCTTCATGCAACAAAGAGAAAATTTAGGTCTAATTTGAACCTTTAGTTTTTTATAACCTCTCATCAGACCACATTAAAGTCTTGCAGAATTCACACTCAAATGAATTGTCTCCAATGTCTAAGACTTCTGAAATAAAATACAGAAACATGCAAAAATTTGTGTGTCAGATGTAGATAAAAAATATGTAACTGTATAACAAAAGGCATCCATCAAACCTTCCTCAGGATGGACATTTGAAATATTGCATGAGCTTGTAAACAAATCTGAAAATAAGAATGATATATAGGAATATGTATTATCAATGATTGTAAAATAATTTTAAAGCAGATATTCAAACAAACTAAAACACCTCTTAATTTCAAATTTCATATACCTGCAAAGGTTGAGTCATCAAACATATCCATTCCATCCAGGTCTTCTTCTATAATTGAATCATCAAAATTGATCTAACACTGTATAAATGATATTACAGAACATTAAATAGCATAATACATAATCAAAATGGGGAACCTTGCATGTTAAGCAACATTTTATAGATAAATTACCTTCATAATCATTAAAAGGATATATGTCAGATTCATTAGTCTCAATATGTTCAGCATCCTGAATAAATAAGTAGGATGACATTGCACAAGACTCGATTATTCTTGAGTTTGTATGGACATGCTTCCCTCTGTTTCTTTAATACTGGCCTGAATTAGATAAATGATGAATATGTCATATTAAAAAAGTGACTAAAAAACTGTTAATGGCAAATACTTGTTATAAAAAACCTTGGAGTTAAGTTAAGATGACACTATGTGCAGGAGAAGGAGATGATTGGAATTGGCTTATTCCTGAATCTTATCCTCAAATTTCAGACATCTCTTTAGAAGATTCCTGTCAGCAGAAATAATAAGTTATTCCTAAATCTTGTTTTCAATACCTTCAAGTGGTTAAATTAATTATAATAGTCACTGATGCAACTTGAGAAGTATTCTGAGTTGTTGTACTCACAACCATTTATGTGGAAGAATCTTGAAATAGGACAACTTTCAATTGTGAATATTTTGAGAAACATAATATTAAAATATGAAAGATGAAAATGCACAAACCATTTGTTACTACAGATTGAGTCATTGATGGATTGACTACTTCGGTGGCAGATAAGATGGGGTTGACTTTGATACTTCCATTAAGAATCAAAAAATTTTCCTCACTCCGTGCAATAACGTTTTCTAAAACAATTAAATCAAGTATGAATACAAAAAGAATGAATCTATAGTCAATGAGATATATTCATGACAGAAAAAGTTGAAAGATAATATTAAAACAATACCTTTGCATATCATGTTTTCTTTTCCAGAAGTGGTTGCTCTTCTTTTTGTTAAAGGAGTTATTGAAACATTATCTATTGTAACAAAAAGTAAAATAATACATTAATTAATTTCACAAAAGATGAATTCTAACATGAACAACAATTACATCAACTACAAACCTTGACTTATTGGATCCAAAGGTTTCCTGCTCTGAAAATTGTTGTTTAAACTGGTATTATTGCTTAGTGATTCAGTATTTCCATCCTGAGGCTGAATTCGTCTTTTCCTTTTATTCATCATAATCATCATCCTTGTACACCGAGCCATCTTCTTCTGATATTCATCATCTTGTTCCATGGCTAATGAAGGGAGAAAGAATTCAATGAAAAGTAAAGAAACTTGTATCTTGTGTAATGTTTTATTACTCCAATTTAAATGAAATACGATTTCAATTTAACCATCTATTAGTCTTATATTTAAATATTTAAACTAAATAAACCATTTCAATTTACTGTACAGATTTTTATTTTTATTAATAATCAACGTGAATCTTTATTTAATAAAGTGATTTATTATGAAAATATTTTAGGCAATATCATGATTATTTAAAACATTAATACAAAATATTTAAAAAATAAAATTTTTATAATAAAAAATGGGATTGTACACGTTTCCAAAATTATAAAATCTTGATTCTTAAATCTTTACAGATCATTCTTCCATGCATTAATAAAACGTGAATTATGGGATTCTTAATATTATACAGGCTAAGTTTCCAATCCCACTAAATATTCAAAATTCAAATTTAAAATTAACTCAATAAAGTATAACATGATTGCATTAGAAATCTTAATGGCATCAGAAAACTAAATAAACCATTAAAATAATCAATATTTAAATGAAAACGATTTCATTTTTAACATCTATTAGTCTTATATTAAATATTTAAACTAAATAAACCATTTCAATTTACTGATCAGATTTTTATTTTTATTAATATCAACTCGTGAATCTTTATTTAATAAAGTGATTTATTATTAAAATATTTTAGGCAATATCCTGATTATTAAAACATTAATACAAAATATTTAAAAAATAAAATTTTTATAATAATAAATGGGATTGTACACGTTACAAAAGTATAAAATCTGATTCTTAAATCTTTACGATCTTTCTTCATGCATTAATAAAACGTTGAATTATGGGATTCTTAATATTATTATAGGCTACAGTTTCCAATCCACTAATATTTCAAAATTCAAATTTAAATTTAACAACATAAAGTATAACATTGATTGCATTAGAAATCTTAATGGCATCAGAAAACTAAATAAACCATTAAAATAAATTAATATTAAATATTTAAACTAAATAAACCATTTCAATTTACTGATCGATTTTTATTTTTATTAATAATCAACGTGAATCTTTATTTAATAAAGTGATTTTATTATTAAAAATTTTAGCAATATCATGATTATTTAAAAATGAATACAAAATATTTAAAAAAAAAATTTTATAATAATAAAATGGGATTGTACATGTTCCAAAATTATAACAATCTGATTCTTAAATCTTTACAGATCATCCTTCAATCATTAATAAACGTGAATTAGTATGGATTCTTAATATTATCATAGGCTACAGTTCAATCCCAAATAAATATTCAAAATTCCAAATTTAAAATTTAACCTCAAAGATAACATGATTGCATTAGAAATCTTCATGGCATCAGAAAACTAAATAAACCATAAAATAATCAATATTTAAATATTTAAACTAAATAAACCCATTTCAATTTACTATACAGATTTTATTTTATTAATAATCAACGTGAATCTTTATTTAATAAAGTGATTATTATTAAAATATTTTAGTCCAATATCTGATTATTTAAAACATTAATAAAAATATTTAAAAATAAAATTTTTATAATAATAAAATGGGATTGTACACGTTCCAAATTATAAAAATCGATTCTTAAATTTTACAGATCATTATTCATCATTAATAAAAACGTGAATTATGGATTCTTAATAATCTATAGGCTACAGTTTCAATCCACTAAATATTTCAAAATTCAAATTTAAAATTTAAACTCATAAAGTTATAACATTGATTGCATTAGAAATCTAATGGCATCAGAAAACTAAATAAACCATTAAATAAATCAATATTTAAATGAAATACGATTTCAATTTAACCATCTATTAGTCTTATATTAAATATTAACTAAATAAACCCATTTCAATTTACTGATCGATTTTTATTTTTATTAATAAAACGTGAATGTTATTTAATAAAGTGATTTATTATTAAAATATTAGCAATATCCTGATTATTTAAAACATTAATACAAATATTTAAAAAATAAAATTTTTATAAAATAAAATGGGATTGTACACGTTACAAAATTATAAAATCTGATTCTTAAATCTTTACAGATCATTCTTCATGCATTAATAAAACGTGAATTATGGGATTCTTAATATTATTATAGGCTAACAGTTTCCATCCCACTAAATATTTCAAAATTCAAATTTAAAATTTAACAACATAAAGTATAACATTGATTGCATTAGAAATCTTAATGGCCAGAAAACTAAATAAACCATTAAATAAATTAATATTAAATTTAACTAAATAAACCATTTCAATTACTGATCAGATTTTTATTTTTATTAATAATCAACGTGAATCTTTATTTAATAAGTGATTATTATTAAAATATTTTAGGCAATATCATGATTATTTAAAACATGAATACAAAATATTTAAAAAATAAAATTTTTAATAATAAAATGGGATTGTACACGTTCCCAAAATTATAAAATCTGATTCTTAAATCTTTACAGATCATCCTTCAATCAATAAAACGTGAATTATTGGGATTCTTAATATGATCATAGGCTACAGTTTCCAATCCCACTAAATATTTCAAAATTCAAATTTAAAATTTAACCTCATAAAGTATAACATTGATTGCATTAGAAATCTTAATGGCATCAGAAAACTAAATAAACCATTAAAAAAATCAATATTTAAATAAAAAAATAGAACATGGGTTAATTACTTACTAAAGTAACTAAACCCAGGCTTACTCTCTAAATTATTTATGCACCTACAAAAAAGGTTTTGGAACAGGTAAGAAATGTATTAAAATTTTATTTTAGCTTTAAATTTTTGTTAAAAATCAAATAAAAATTGGAATTAATTGGCACTTCTATTCAGCCATTCTATTTCAATTGCCTTCCCATCAGTGTTGACTATTAAACACCGGATAATAGAAACAAAAAAGCGATGAATAATCGGAAATAATAAAGTGCAAATTGTTGAAAACCAACAAATAATGTTTAACAACTGTTCTTTCCAAAAAAAAAAAGCCAGGACTAACTCGTAAAAAAGACATGTAACAATAGTCTTAACAAAACTGTGATGAACATAATTACAATAAAAAAGAAATGAGACTAATTCTTCTCTTCCTTGATAACTTTCCTCAGCTTCTTAGCAGATTGTTCATCACCATGAACAACAACGCGAACTATGGTCTGTTCAGAATGCATCTCACCCTTGCATTTTGAGGGAGTATCAAAACTTGCATTTCCACAATACTCAGCAATATCCACATCAAGAACCTTTATAAGACTTGAATCCATATTCGATGCCGTTTTTCCAGTCGGTAAAAGGGGACTTGGAGTATCTACTCCATTATCACATGACACAGATAAATTGTCCTGAAACCAAAATTGAAATTTAAATAAGAAAGCAATATGAAATACTTAAATAATAAACTACCTAATTTTCATAACAAATGAGATTAGAAAAATACCTTCAACAGATCTGAGGACTCAGTAAACTGACTCAAAAGTTCAGAGTTGTCTTGAATTAATGCTACCTATGTCAAATAAACAAAACAACATCATTATAGATAATATGTAAGACAATGAAAACATGTTGTACTGAGAATGCTAATTACATACCTCTTCAATTTGGTATTTCTTTCAAAGGAAGCTATAATGTTATCTTCAAAACAAAGCCTTGAAATACTAATGACATAAGGAACAATTGACTCCATATCTTGAATCTTAACTTGCACTTTAAAAAGGAATTTCTTATCTTTAAAGGAATCAATCTCTTCGGGATGCCTATTCTTATCTCCACCCTATAATAGAAAAATTGCATACGATTGGATTGAAGAGCAAACGTGTGATTGTTTAAAATGTTTATTAGTCAAGAGTTTAAGTGAATACCTTGGCAATATATGAAGTGCGAAGTTCATATGCAGGAATTTCAGGAAATTTGAGGCTTCTTTATCAAATAAGATAAAAGATGCAGAATCTGTCTCATCCACTACACGAAGCTGAATAGAATATCTACATAATGAAAGTCTTATTTTAGTAATGTACACTCATCATTTCACTTTAATATTAACAAATGAAACTATTAAGAACATACCTTGTCAAAAAGTTGAATAATGAGTGACACATTTTTTACAATAGAACATAGACCCATCCAACTTCAAACCAAGAGAACATTTCTTACAGGCACGATAGCACCAGTTATATTCAGACTCAATGTCCTTAACAGTCCCAATTGTTACAAAACAGAATTCTGATGCAAACAAAAATTCACAAAAAAATCAATCAATCATAAAATGCAAATTTGAAATTGAAAAAATTCAAGTATACTTAATAACTGTGTTACTTCTTTCAAATCAGCAATTGATTTGTACACTCCTCTTTCAAGAAATTCTTCCTCAAGGGTCAAAGAAGCATGATCACTTAACTGACTAAACTGAATACCTTGTTGAGAATCAGAAGATTTCAACCTTGCATGATTTAAGATGTAATTTCAATTTGTCACAATTCATACTAAGTAAAAATTAAACATTAAAACCGTACAAAAAACAAAGTTTAAACCCAAAAACCTCATTTGAAAGTCTTCAATTTCAGGAATATTGGCATTGATAAACAACTTAGAGTTGTAAGTTGTGTTTGAAACACCTACTGACCCTGTTGCAAATAATGAAATGCTCAGTCTTCCAAAATGATAAATATATTGTTTAAAATAACCTTTTGGTAATAAGTTTGTATTAATACCTTTAAAATTTTTCATTTTTTCAAATTGAAGAACAACAACATAGGACTCAGATGGATGGTCTTCCAAATGTTTCAAAACATAAAAGCATAGTCCTCCCATAAAGTACACCTAAGTTTAAGACCTCCCCTGAAATAAAAATAATAAAAAAAAGGTTTCAAGTTTATCATTTAATTGTGTGATTTGAAGAGATAATGCATTGTATTAATAGATAAAGATTACTCAATATTTTCCAACTCTATGACAACATAGTTGCATGGCTTTCCCTCTTTCTTGAACTCAATCAGATTACCTTTCCCAGTAACAACACCTAGTACATCTGCAAAGTAGGATATTTAAATAAAAATTGTGTTAGAATTTTAATAACTATGAAATCATTATGAAATAAAAAAAATCATTAAACATAGTGTAAATAAAACTTACCAACCAAACGTCTGTCGTCCTTAGTTTCATTCAATGTTTCAACGAATGGGACAAATGAAAAACCATAGAGGGGAATGAAAGAATCTTCTACCAGAGTAACTCGTGTCTCTCTTGAAGAACATTCTAAATTCATGCATTGTAGGTTTGTACTTTCCACTGTTAAGTGCAACGCTGAGGTTTTCTAGCATGTACACATTACCTTCGTTGATACTATTCTCAAACAGATACACATGATGCTCTTCACCGTGCATTGGATATGACCTCCCTAAAACATGTAAAGCAATAAACTATCAAAAAAATTTATAACAAAAAAATAAAGAAAAATTGTTATCAAAGATGAGGAATTGTTGAACCTGTTCGTCCAAACAACCAATTCAATCATTGGTTTATTATTGTTATCCTTAAAATATGAAGACCTCCATAGCCTAATGACTCTGACTTTAATTCTCCATATCTTATGCTCAGAGCCTCCATTCACATTATAGATTAAATCATAACGGGAAGCCATACTAAACAGGATACTTATAACTCAAAAGCATAAGCACAACGTGAATATTTAACCATCTATTAGTCTTATATTTAAATATTTAAACTAAATAAACCATTTCAATTTACTATACAGATTTTTATTTTATTAATAATCAACGTGAATCTTTATTTAATAAAGTGATTTATTATTAAAATATTTTAGGCAATATCCTGATTATTTAAAACATTAATACAAAATATTTAAAAAATAAAATTTTTATAATAATAAAATGGGATTGTACACGTTCCAAAATTATAAAATCTGATTCTTAAATCTTTACAGATCATTCTTCATGCATTAATAAACGTGAATTATGGGATTCTTAATATTATTATAGGCTACAGTTTCCAATCCCACTAAATATTTCAAAATTCAAATTTAAAATTTAAAACATAAAGTATAACATTGATTGCATTAGAAATCTTAATGGCATCAGAAAACTAAATAAACCATTAAAATAAATTAATATTTAAAATTTAAACTAAATAAACCATTTCAATTACTGATCAGATTTTTATTTTTATTAATAATCAACGTGAATCTTTATTTAATAAAGTGATTTATTATTAAAATATTTTAGGCAATATCATGATTATTTAAAACATGAATACAAAATATTTAAAAAATAAAATTTTTATAATAATAAAATGGGATTGTACACGTTCCAAAATTATAAAATCTGATTCTTAAATCTTTACAGATCATCCTTCAATCATTAATAAAACGTGAATTATGGGATTCTTAATATTATCATAGGCTACCGTTTCCAATCCCACTAAATATTTCAAAATTCAAATTTAAAATTTAACCTCATAAAGTAAACATTAATTGCATTAGAAATCTTAATGGCATCAGAAAACTAAATAAACCATTAAAATAAATCAATATTTAAACTAAATAAACCATTTCAATTACTATACAGATTTTTATTTTTTAATAATCAACGTGAATCTTTATTTAATAAAGTGATTTATTATTAAAATTTTAGGCAATATCCTGATTATTTAAAACATTAATATAAAATATTTAAAAATAAAATTTTTATAATAATAAAATGGGATTGTACACGTTCCAAAATTATAAAATCTGATTCTTAAATCTTTACAGATCATTATTCATTCATTAATAAAACGTGAATTATGGATTCTTAATATTATTATAGGCTACAGTTTCCAATCCCACTAAATATTTCAAAATTCAAATTTAAAATTTAAACTCATAAAGTATAACATTGATTGCATTAGAAATCTTAATGGCATCAGAAAACTAAATAAACCATTAAAATAAATTAATATTTAAATATTTAAAAAAACAAATCATTTCAATTTACTGATCAGATTTTTATTTTTATTAATAATCAACGTGAATCTTTATTTAATAAAGTGATTTATTATGAAAATATTTTAGGCAATATCCTGATTATTTAAAACATTAATACAAAATATTTAAAAAATAAAATTTTTATAATAATAAAATGGGATTGTACACGTTCCAAATGGGATTTTATTCATTGTTTACTTTCATATAATACTGTTTTGGAGGGAAACTGGCATCACGAGAGGGTGACACGTCACATAATAGGACCTGTCAGCAACTGTGTTTTATATAATATATTGATATTGATATTGATTTTAATGTTAAGGCTTCATAAGGTGTATACTCATTTTGTTCCTTATTTATTTTTAATTTTTGAATTATCTTATATTTTTCAGTCTATCAATGACATTAGTAAACTTTATTTTGACAAACGTGATTTTTATTTAAACAAACGAATGGAACCCTATTCGGCTTTAGTTCAAGTACACCAATTATCAATTTTAGGGCTTTATATTATTTTATCATTATTCTTCACACTTTTTAATACTTTAGCCCCTCAATGGCTCAATCGGTGGTTAAATATTGCTTCAATATTTTAGTGAAATTAGAAATGAGTGTAAAGGTTTTTATATTACTTCAATATTTTGATTCTTCATATATTATCAGTGTAAAGGAGTTTATGCAATTATTCAATAATTTTTAGTAATAATTAACAAATTTGTATTTTAAAATAATGATTACAATAATTGCACTTATTTTATAATTTAGTCGTACTTAATTAAATGGTATAGACAAATTTACATTCGCAATGGATAAAATTAAATCCTTTTATGCATTCTTGTGGCAAGTGTCTCTTTTTTAAATTAAAAGAAATTCTTTCATTTTTTTTTTGGAGATTTTCATGGTTTCTCCCATTTTTGTCGTACTTCAAAATTTGTCTGGTATGGCATAATATATCTTCCTCCTTTTAAATTAAACTGATGGATACAGGTTTGAACCCCAACTGACTTTTGAACACTATTATGTCAGTATCTACCAAAAAATGTTAACTAAAAGGATTGTATTACTCAACATTGAGTCACGAAAATCTTATTCGAGATGCAATAAAAAAAAATCTTATTCGAGATTTTATACTCACTTATAACAAGGCTCCTAATCAGAATAAGTTAAATTAAGTTATATAAAAGGGGTTAAATTAGAGAAAAAAGTAAAACAAGTGTTTCTTTAAAGTATTCAAGTAAGACTATATTCCTGGTTTAAACCTTGGGCATAGTGTTAAATAGTTTTACCGCCCATAGAGGTTCTAGCCGGCTCGAACATGATTATCTTCAGTAGAGGAACCTCTGATTTTACACCTAAAAAGTTAAAATATACTCATTGTTAAATCTTATAGCTTTTTTGGAATCACGCCACAACATGCATAACATAACATGGTGTCAAATAATTTAAAGAGTTTAATTACTATATATTGCTAGTAAAAAAAATTTATGTTGTTATCTAATGACATGTTATCACATCATTTAATGAATATGATACCTTATGTATTATTGAATTCATTAAACAGTGTGGCAAAGAGTGTGTTAGGAAAAATATTTTAGCTAGCTGAAAGCTGAAATTAGTAGCTGAAATCATTTCAGCTGTGTTTGGTAAGATAGCCTTTTTTGGGTAGCTACTAGCTTTTCTAAAAAGGTACTTGGGTAGCTTTTTAAAAAAAACTCCAATTTTCAGCTACTAGCTGAAAGTTAATTACAAGTTTAGCCCTCAATCACCCCCACTTACCATTATTTAATAATTAATGATGTCCTTGTATATCATTTTGCCATTTTCATTTAGTTTTACTAAACACAATCAATAGCTTTTTAGCTTTCAGCTAACTTTAAGCTAGTTTTTCAGCTTTTTAACTAGTTTTACAAAACACACTCAAGATATCATTAGATAACTGTACAAAATAGTTTTACACAAAAATTATACAATTATTAATTTTCAATTTAAATGAATTTTTTAATGTAAAAATAATCATTTTATTACATATGTATTGCAAGTTTGCAACTCATGCATGATTTATTTACGGTTATTGATTTCAAAGTTAATTTTATGATTGTGAAATAAACAACTCTAATTGAGTTAACATGTACTCCCTCCGGAGTGAATTATAAAAAGAAATATAGTCCATATTAATTAAAAGTATTAGTTAACTTCCATTAATTTTATGTTTTTCCTATATGACCATCCATTAAAATTTCAATTTTATTAAAAGTTGTTTTAAATGAGAAATCTCTCTTTATTAAAAAATATATGGTTCATTAAATAAGATCATTATTAAAAAAAAATATGTATGAATTAAATAAAAAATATTTTAAAAATAATACATACCTATATACATGAGATTTTTAGAATAAATTTAATTAAAATTTATTATATTTTAGACCTTAATACATGAGATTTTTTTACTTATATTTCAGGAACGGATACATCTTAGAAAACCCTTATTCAACAGTTAAACTCAAACTTACAAGCCAGGGGCGGTGGGGACTGGGGAGATTACAATTTACAAGAACAAGAAGGTGAAAAGGAGACAGAGAGGAAAATGACGTCATATCCTGGAGTTAAGACCAAAATATTTTTTGAGAAGCTGCTAGGAAAAAGGATAATCCAAATATCAGTCAAACTGGAATCACGCTACGCTATGCATTTGACTCTGACAAGTGTTTATTTATTCAATTCAATATCTCACACACACACACATCACATAAAACTTCCCGCGTATGAAACTTTTCTTTTTTATTCTTTCGCCCTCCAAACATTCTCTCTCCGCGTAAACAACCATTCGAACTTTCTTTCTTACATCAAAACAAAACATCGCTTCTCTAATTATCTCTTTCTTTTTTCGGTTTAGATTTACAAACAGAGACTTCTCCGCACCGAATGCTTGTTTCGCTCAAAACTAGTAGTGCTCCCTTCGCTTCTTCCAACTGAGCTCACTACTTGTTTCTTTTCAATCAGATCAATCTTCTCTCAAAAGTGAAAACATTCACTTGAGTTGAGGTTCTTCTCACTTCCATGGCCGATACCAGGCGCTGCGTTCCCTCCAATCAATTAGGTCAGCTTTCCCTCACTTCAATTTCTTTTTCTATGATTGCTTTTTACTTTTTACCAAATAGGATATCTGCTAGTACTGCAACTGCTGGAGTCATATAAATCATATGACATTCCCAAATTCTAACTCTGTGAAGCTTTTTAAATTGAAAAAACATAAATTTTCTTTTATTCAAAATAATATATTTTCATCACTTCACGGAGTAAATTTTCAGTACTAAAGTAGTACCGAAGATTCAGTACTCCCTTACCCACTGTGTCAGAGTTTTTTATTTTAATTTAGAATAAATTTTAAATTAGTAAAAACTTAATGGAAGGAGTACCTACTGTTGTAGCACTGAACAAAATTTCCACTTCTTTAGGATTCAGATGAGTGGCTTGTGTTAAGTTTTGATGTTACTGGTCACTACATGTTTGAGCTTTAGCCTTTATCTTCAGCAATCATGTCTAGCTTCCTACATGAAAATGGAATTTCCTTTGTTGTTCCTAAATCTTGGCTCATGAGTTAGCTTATAGTAACTTGTAAGCAACCAAAATAGATAAGCACTCTTGTTAGTGATGACAACAAACTTACATTGCCCACTGATATTAGTATGCTACAGTTGAGAGAAATCCAATTGTTGACTTTGTCTTAGGTTGTCCTCATGGGTGTCTGACATTAGGCCTAGTTTAGGGGTTTCATTGGCAATCTAATTGTCAGTTTAAGACACCATTTTTCTAGGCGCACTTTCAGGAATCAAAACAACATAAGTTGCCACTTTCACAGACAAAATTGTATGTTAACTCTTAAGCTTACCTGTTTAAATATCTAACTGCTATACTGTGATGGACACAGATATTGAGCAGATTATTTTAGAAGCACAACATCGATGGCTACGTCCAGCAGAAATTTGTGAAATTCTGGGAATTACAAGAAATTTCGAATTTCCCCAGAGCCTGAACATATGCCACCAAGTATGATTCTCTTCTGCCAAAGATAACAGTAATTATCTTAAGTTCTTAATAGCTTCCTTTTCCTTCACTTGAAGAAAATGATTTGAGAGTTATTTTTTCTTTGTTGTTTTTTTCTTCTATTTGAATGGGAAGTGGGGAGGCTTGGGAATTTTAGTCTATTTGCATGTCTATATTTGAATAGGGACTGGGACCTGCATGCAATTTTACACAATTTTTCCCAATGTCTGATTGCAAGATGGTCATTCACAGATCTTATCATGTTTTTGCTTGACATTAGGTGGTTCACTTTTCCTATTTGATCGGAAGGTGCTGAGATACTTTAGAAAGGATGGCCATAACTGGAGGAAGAAAAAGATGGAAAAACGGTGAGGGAAGCTCATGAGAGACTGAAGGTATATAATATATATATATTGTATATTAAGTTACAAACTTTAGTGCTGTTACAACTTACATCTAAATTGGCACTAAAATGAAAAACAAAGGTGCTTTAAGCTTTATTTATGTCATTGAAATTAAGTCTGCTTAGGAAGTAAACTGCATCGAGAACATCTTTCTTCTTTTACTTCATAAACTATTGCATTGAATGGGGGATGATGTTCTCAGGCTGGAAGTGTGGATGTGTTGCACTGCTACTATGCCCATGGAGAAGAAAATGAAAATTTTCAAAGACGCACTTACTGGCTGCTTGAGGAGTAAGTTTTTCTGTCTAATATTTTCAAATCTCACTATAAAAATTTTCCTTTTTGTTCAATTTCATTTCCTGACTCTGTCTCTCTCTCACACACACACACGGGGAATGTCCAAAAAAAAGAATGGAGAGAACCTATACTGTTTCTTTAATGTGTTTGATCTTGGTTGAGGATGGTAATATGGTATGCTTTAACCTAGCACTGATGGGATTGATCCTGTAACTGCTGATCACATTTTATTGGTTTAAATTAGTTATACTTGCTTCAAAAATTTCCATGGCTTCTATCTTTGGAAGGACTTCTCACTCTTTTTATTCAACATTGTTACAGGGAACTCTCACACATTGTTCTTGTCCATTATCGGGAAGTGAAGGTAACATGTTAGTGTGTTACAACTGTTTATCATTTTTTGCCTAGTAGTTATTTGATGAAAGCTAGAAGAATTGCTTATTTCACATTCCCAGTACACTTTAGGAAACAATGACCTAATAACATAATTGTGTTGAAATTATTAAACTCAAAGTAAGAAAGTAATGCTTGGAAACTTCATCCTAAGTACCGTACTC
This sequence comes from Sesbania bispinosa, assembly GCA_026901365.1. Classification (NCBI taxonomy): domain Eukaryota; kingdom Viridiplantae; phylum Streptophyta; class Magnoliopsida; order Fabales; family Fabaceae; genus Sesbania; species Sesbania bispinosa. Next base: position 292,085 of record QLOH01000787.1, on the reverse strand, counting down.
CCCAAGTTATAACTAGACTTTCCATGCTAATATTATACACTTACCACCCAGAATTCATAAAGCTGGCACTGCTTCCATATTCAATACTTGGTCTGATAAGTTTCAATACCAAATGTTTCCTTGAATGTTTGATGCTGTAAATTGGCAGCATATTATTTCTCTCTAAGACAGTGCACTATTCTCTTTTTCTCTGTTCTCCTGGTTTGGATATTGACTCAGTACTCCAGTCCTTTAAAAGATAAAATAGGCTAACATTCTCATCAGGAGTGCTTTTTTGTCAACTTTTAAATTGGTTATACTCTTCATCTGCTTTCTCTTTCCATCTGTGGTTAATTTATGTTGGCCCTCATTGCTTTTTCTTCTCCTCTTGCTCGAAATAATCAGGGAACCAAGACAAATTTTAGATTTGCTAAAGAAAATGAAGAGTCTCTTCCTTATGCTCAACAAACTTACAAAATTATGCCCAACACAGAAATGGATACTTCTTTATCTTCTAGTCTTCATCCACATAGTTACCAGGTTCCTTCACAAACTATAGATACAAGCATGAACAGTGCTCAAGCATCAGAATATGAAGAAGCTGAATCAGGTATTTGCATTGTGCATAGCCTCATTCTGTTAATGATTTAAAATGTTTTACTTTCATGTCTAAAGAACATTTTGATTTTTGAGTAACCTTTTTTATGCCTTATTCTTCAGTAACACTTCATGTAGTGTCTATTTTGATTTTGTTAACTGATGTGATGTTTACAGCATTTAATAACCATGCAAGTTCTGAATTCTACTCTTTCCTTGAGCTGCAACGCCCTGTTGTTGAAAAGATTAAAGCTCATATCACTGATTCTTACTGTCCTATGCCACTCAAAGGTAAATTTCTTCATTTAAATTGTTTTATGAGTTTGGTTTTGATGTAATGTCAGTGTAAAGTTTCTTACATGATCACTCAACCATGCATTTCCATATAATTAAAAGAGTGTAACTTCTGAGGTACCTGTAAGAATCAAACTTTTCTTAATGATGAGGCAATGCATGCTTGAAAGATAGTGTAAAAAGCTGTTACGCTGATAATGCTTCAAAATTAAATCCTTGTTTACATCTTTCATAAATACTGGCCTTTTGATCAGGACAAGTTTTTACCTAACCTGTCATAGTACTAATTGTAACATTGAAATTGTTACAGATGATCAAGAAAAGTTGCCTGTCATTCCTGGGGTGAATTATATCCCACTCAGTCAAGCGAATAAAATCAAAGACATTCATAATGTTGGATTGACATATGAACCCTCAAAATTCCTTGGCTTTTCATCGTGGGAATCTACATTAGAAAGTAATGCTGGAAGTCATCATGTCCCTTTTCAGCCTTCATTTCCTGAAACACAATCCAACAATACAGGAATCAATAGCAGTCCCTCTCCAGGAGATGAGATAATGGCGCAACATTTTACCATCAGCATTGCTAAACAGCATGGGAATGGAAGTCTCATACAAGCTGAAGGAAGTTGGCAGGTATTGGGTGAGTCATATGGTAAAGAAATTTGTGTCATATTGATACTGGTCTGCTCAGTTACTTTAGACAGAAATTAGTGTACAAGTGAAATTGGTACTTCATCTGCATATGATCTATGAAGCACGAACACCTCTCTTCAGTGGCGTGTCCGGGTGTCCGACACGCGTCAGTGTCGGACACTCGTGCAACACGCGTCGGACACCAGTCTGTAGGTATTAGAATAAAAAATTAATTTTTTGTGGCTTGGACATAGCTCCAACACTGCTCGGACACCTTACCCACACTATTGTATTATATTTTTGTAAAATAAAACTAAACTGGTTAAAAAAGTAAAAAAACATTTCAGTTCTAACAACTTTGTCTTGAGAAGATGAATGAACAAATCTTAATTTTTAATATATCTAAGCGGTGTCCGGTGTCCTATATTTTGGACATCACCCGTGTCCCGGTGTCCGTGTCCGTGTCCGTGTCCGTGTCGTGTCCGGACCGGTGTCCGTGTCGGAGTCGGTGCTTCATAGCATATGATACTTATTTTCTGCAATATTTAACGTTATGTAGTAACAATATTCAGTTCTAAATAGATATCCAATCTATGTAGTCTGTTCTATAGGAGCTTTGACAGTGTATTATATCTATGTCGAAAGTCAAAACCAATGCATCACTACAAAGTATGTTGGTTTGATGTTGTAAATAACTAAATATTACTGATTCTTAATTACTTGTTTCATGTTTCTTAAAAGAATAATCAAGGAATGAACTTTTGCTTAATGCATGAGTAATTTTTATACATGTTACTTTATTTTAAATTCTTTCCTTCAAATTCATTTAATTGCTTAAAGCTTAATTTTCCTTGTGAACAGGCTTCTGGATTTAATTCTTTAAGCATATCCAATTGCCCCGTAGATGCTGTGTATTCAGGCTCACAATGCGAGGTTAGTTATAACAACTGTGAGCAGGAAGTTAATGGAGTTGATTTTCAAAAATCCATGGAACAGTGCCTTCTACACCCACACAAACTAAACAAGGTTCTTATGCAAAATGGCCCTCGAGAAAAACTTCTAGAAGCAAAAGAGAAACTAAAATCAGATCTAGAGGTCAATAGAAGCCTGGATGGAGTAGAAGACAGTTATCTCACTTTAAAGAAGACTCTGTTAGATGGCTGTCCAGCAGAAGAGGGTCTTAAGAAGCTTGACAGTTTCAACCAGTGGATGAGTAAAGAACTTGGAGATGTAGAAGAATCAAATAAGCAATCCACTTCTGGTGCTTATTGGGATGAAGTTGAAAGTGAAAATGGGGTTGGCAGTACAGCTATTCCTTCCCAAGTGCACCTGGACACCTATGTACTGGATCCATCTGTTTCCAATGATCAGCTTTTTAGCATTATTGATTATTCCCCAAGCTGGACATTTGAAGGCTCAGAAGTTAAGGTATTCTTTTGATATTCTGCCCTTGCTACCAATTTTGATCATATGTTCAACTGAATTGCTGTAATACCCGTTGCTCTTGTTTATCTATTAGTGCTTTTCTGATTATTTATTTCTTCATTTATATAAAAATGTTGTACAGGTTCTCATTTCAGGACGATTCTTAAGGACTCTACATGACGCAGAACACTGTAATTGGTCATGCATGTTTGGTGAGGTAGAAGTGCAAGCAGAGATCATTGGGAATGGTGTTCTTTGTTGTCATACTCCTCCACACAAGGCTGGGAGGGTTCCTTTCTATGTAACTTGTTCCAATAGGTTAGCATGTAGTGAAGTGCGAGAATTTGATTTCCGGGTTAACCATACTCGACAAGTCAACACTGCAGGTGACAACAGAGGAAGCACTTCTGATACTTTTAAAATACGATTTGGAGAACTGTTGTCCCTGGAGCATGCCTTCCCTCAGTGTTTAGATTCAATTAGTGTGAGTGAGAAATCTCAACTGATAAGTAAAATCAGTTATTTGCTGATGAAGGATGATGATTGGGACAAGTTGCTGAACTTACTATAGAGAAAGATTTTTCTGCAGAAATTTTACAGGAGCAGCTGCTTGAAAATCTTCTGAAAGATAAGTTACTGGCATGGCTCCTTCAGAAAATAACTGAAGATGGGAAAGGCCCTAATGTATTAGATGATGGTGGCCAAGGTGTGCTTCATTTTTCAGCTGCTCTTGGCTATGATTGGGCCCTAGAACCCACAATAGTTGCTGGTGTCAACGTGAACTTTCGTGATATAAATGGATGGACTGCTCTTCATTGGGCAGCATTTGTGGCAGGTGGGCATCATAGTGCTTTTGACATGGAATGCATTTCATCAAAATTGAATTTATAGTTTATCATATGAGTAAATATACAATTTTGATCTCTGAAAGTGGAACCGTGTTATCTTTGGTACTCGAAAGTGTTGGTGTGTACGATTTGGTCCCTAAATATGTTAAATTTAATCACATTTTAGCACTTTCACCACATAAGTGTGTGTAAAGTCAGTAAAACAGTGAGTAAAATTAACACATTTAGTGATCAAATTATATTCATTGACACTTTAGAGACTAATTTGTCTTAGAGTTAATACATTTAGCCCCTGTTTGTTTGAGTAGAAATGGGGGAGAAGAGAAGTGAGATGGGTGGAAGTGGAGGGAATATATCCCTTGTTTGGTGGCACGGTGGAAATGAGGAGAAATGCACTTTTTCGGTGGGTCCACGCCTTTTGTATTTCTCTCCAAATTTGTGGAGAAATGGGGAGAAATGCACTTTATGGGGGCCCACACAACCCCTTTCACATTTCTCTTCTATTTCTCACCTATTTCACTTACACCAAACAACCTACTTTCACATTTCTCTTCTATTTCTCACTCATTTCACTCACACCAAACAACCCTTATTTTCCTCTATTTCACCTCTATTTCACCTCCATTTCTCTTCTTTCCACTTCTCTTCTATTCATTTCTTTTCTCTCCATTTCTCTACTCCCACCAAACAAAGCCTTAAGGACCAAATTATAGATACCGAAACTTTCAGGAATGAAGATAAACAAGGTGACCAAATTGTATCTTAACTCGAAAAATGTTGATCTACTATGATATGCTTGACACAACCTTAATAGGATGGATCACTGATATTAATTGCAACTTTGCATACATGATAGTATGTGAGCAAGAGTGGATTAATGGGAATAGAAAATATGTGAAATAGGTGTGGAAGTAGTTAAAATGCCTACTTATTGATACTCATTATACTTCATTATAGTGTTGAAGGATGTAATATCATTCATGAAGAAACTATAAGAAAAAGTATACTAAGAATCCACACTGTTAGTGCTTTGAGTTCCATTTCATTTTGTTGTATATTCTTGTCATCTTTCATTAAGTTCTTGCGTCTTACTTTATCAGGGAGCGCACAGTTGCTTCCCTCATCTCTCTTGGCGCAGCACCCGGAGCACTGACTGATCCATGCCCTGAATATCCTTCTGGTAGAACACCAGCTGACCTAGCTTCTGCAAATGGACACAAAGGAATTGCGGGGTATCTTGCAGAATCTTTCCTAAGTGCACACCTCAAATCTCTTGATCTGAACAGGGACGTGGGTGAAAAATCTGGAGCAGAAGTAGTCCAAAGAGTCCAAGAACAAAACACTGCTCAAGTTAATGATGAGGACCTGTCATATGAACTGTCATTGAAAGATTCACTGGCTGCGGTGTGCAATGCCACCCAAGCTGCTGCTCGTATTCATCAAGTTTTCAGAGTGCAATCATTCCAGAGAAACAACTGAAGGAATATGGTGATGACAGATTTGGAATATCTGATGAACATGCTCTTTCACTTGTAACAGTGAATGTGAAACCGCACAAGTCTAGACTAAGTGATGAACCTGTCCATGCTGCTGCAACAAGAATCCAGAACAAGTTCCGCAGTTGGAAGGGCAGAAAAGAATTTCTGATGATTCGACAACGAATAGTAAAAATTCAGGTACCCTTTATTTCTAACGTTTGTAATATGCAAATGATGTTACTATATTATTCTTTGTGATGGGAAGAGAGAGATAGAAAGAAAAGGTGAGTGTAGTCTCCTTTTGGTTCCTTGTAATTGATCTAATTTAGCTTGTCTGTTTCTGTGGTTATAGGCTCATGTGAGAGGACACCAGGTTAGGAAAAACTGTGGGAAGATAATTTGGTCTGTTGGAATATTGGAGAAGGTTATATTGCGTTGGCGTCGAAAAGGTAGTGGTTTGCGTGGATTTAAATCAGAGGCAATTGCTGAGGAACTATGGAACAAGGTGTATCTTCCACAGAGGATGACTATGATTTCTTAAAAGAAGGCAGGAAGCAAACAGAGAAAAGGTTGGAGAAAGCCCTGGCTAGGGTGAAGTCAATGGTTCAGTATCCAGAGGCAAGAGACCAATACCATAGGCTGTTGAATGTAGTAACTGAGATCCAAGAAAATCAGGTATGTTACTCACAACTGTTCATTACAAAAATTTCCAGTCATGTCACCCAAAATTTTTTCTCTATTATCCTGCGCTAAATCATGTCCTTTTCGATCAAGACAATAGATCAGAGCAAATTTTCATTCGGTAGCGTGTAAAAATATACCTGAATAGAGCTCTAATTGGCAGTTTGATCCCCGGAATGATCTCCTCTTTATTGTAACAAAAAATATGCAATTTTGTTTTTGTGATTGGCAGTAGAGCTTAGTCGTCTATATATGCCTTTTGCAGGTAAAGCATGATAGGTTTTTTAACAATTCAGAAGAAACAAGAGAATTCGATAACCTCATTGATCTTGAAGCATTGTTGGATGAAGATACCTTCATGCCTACAGCCACTTAGAAGTTAGCTTCCATATGTTCCGCTGTTTATTGTATGGCTTAGCATTTTACAGCAGAGTCAGGTGATGATGAATTGTCTTATTTTGATTGTTAATAGTAATCTTAGTTAACATTCTCTTGCATATCAGTAAATTATGGGGACATTAGCTAACATTCTTCAGAAAAATGCGTAACCTTTAATATCTTAGAATGAAAAATAATATACACTTCAGATTTCCCTTGCAAATGCAGAAATGTGCGACGTAGATTTATCTTAATGCGGTATTAAAGTACATTGAGATTTGGAACCTATCCAAATAGGTGACTTTCTATACACGATCGAAATTTATTGCTGGAAGATGACTGTTAGTCAATATTTTAAAAATTGGTTGGACTGATAATTGAATTGATAAATGCACACATTGATTCACGGTTCAATGGTTAAACTATGATAGAATTGTGATACAACCGGTATTAATTAAATATATATTTTTATATTATATAACATTTTAATTAATAAAATAACATAAAATTAAAAGAAACAAAAATATATAAAGTTATAAATTTATATAAATAACCTTATTACAAGACCTGTTCTACTAGTTTTCAAACACCAGTTTTAAAAAGATCAATTCACACCGGTTCTGAAATCCACCATTTTTCGAGGTTGAACGGATCGGTTACCTGGTCATTTCCCGAGTTGATTCGGTCTGATTTTTAAAACTATGCTGATAGTTTCCCAAAAAGAAGGTCTGATTTTTAAAACTATGCTGATAGTTTCCCAAAAAGAATGCCCGCCTATAAAAAACCTAGTCTTGTAAAGCAGTAAATTATAAAATAACCTACCATGAGTTATGAGCAATTTCCATTTCATTGTGTTTCTAATGTTGGTTGAACATTTGCAACCAAGAATACACACTGTCCGAGAAATTTCCACCCCGTATATATATATATACTGCTTATTGTGAGAAGAAACGAAAAAAGGACAGTGCTACCACCGTCCAATGTACATGCCAACCACCTAAGTATACATTTTCACAACCTGTATCCTCTCAAAGATGTAAAAGCTCCTCCAACAGGTTGAATAAAGGGAAAACAGTAGAAAGAAAAATAATACAACCATATGAAAAAGTCCAAGTGATTTAAATACCTAAAAGTCGTAGAACTCCTGTGTCTAGTTCTTGTTACCAGCGCCAAGGCTCTCATAGAACAAAATGTACCCATGGTCTGTATTACTTGAATATTCCTGTGCTGATCCAAAGAACGTTTGCACAGCAGATTCATCAATCATCTCAACATTTTCGTCATCAAAAAATAGCCAGTGGTTATGGCTTTTCACAAGGCTGACATAATGCCCATGGTTGGGCCCACTCCCAACATGGACAACTACTGCAAATAGAGAATACTCTATATCTGCATCTTCAACAGTGTTACTCAACTTCAGCTCAAGGGGGAAAACAACCCGGTAAGACAGCTTCTTGTAGCGGCCCAGCTGTTCCATGTATTTAAAACGCTTAAGATGGATGACCAAGATGTGAGGCGGTTTCTTTATCTTCATCCTCTTCTGAGCTTCTTGCAAACTAATATCATAAGAACGTTAAAATCTAAGCTATCACACTACTAAATGGAAATGAAAACAAAGGAAGAGAGTGCATATATATTTTTGCATACTAAACTGACATGGCCATCAATCCAGTTCAGATAAAATAAAAATGTCAATCAATTGGAAAATTAACATATCATGGTTTGCTTTTCATGTAAACAAACATGAATAGCATTCTATTTTTCTATTAAAAGGAAACTATTTGACACCTGTCCTTCACACAAACAATTTATTTCCCTCAAGTTAAAAGGAGTAGAAGACAGAGACTAAGAAAACTTTAGGAGAAACTTTTAAAAAATGACCTTGGTCTAAATGGATTTCTGAAAATTTGGTTTTTAATATAGTCTAATGACATAAAGTAATCCATCTAGCCAACAACAACAAAGCCTTATCCCACTAAGTGGAGTTGGCTAAGTACATGATTCAAAATGGTTGAACAGGCTCTTTACATTTTCTAAAGACTCAAGAAACCAATCAACAGCTGATACCATGAAATTAGAAATCAGGTAATTATAGAAACAAAATTGTCTAAAAGCCATATACCTGCAGCATTTGTCACAAAAAAATTTGTCTTCAGCATTCAACGTCTCAGTGGAACTGAAATTTTTCAAGCAGCTTGTAATTGAACTGTTTTGCTCAATATCAAGGCTCAAGTCAAAAAATGTTTCATCCCTAGCTGTCACTGTTTCACATTGCAAGCACCTTGTCTCGTTGGTGAGTATTCCCTAACCACCGCAATTTGCAACAATTAAATTCCACAAAACAGAAGTAAATCTTAATTTTGTGATAAAAATAGAGTAAGAGTAATATTGACCACATCCCCACAAAAGAAAAAATTATAATTAAAAATTGACAGAAGCAAAATTACTATTATTTTCATCAAGTTTGATAATAAAGTTCATTGATATAAATTAATAAGAATAATGCACAGCTGATCTCCATAGCAAATTCAGGTAAAAGCAAATATAAATGGATTATCCCGAAACTGGTAAGTATCAAGACAAGCACACTTAAAAGAACACTAATTGACTTAATCCATTACAAAGGTCACAATTTAAGTTCCCTTCAGATTTTGTCGCAAGCAACATGCAAAAATGTAGACATTAAATTGGCAAAGCAAGGTCACCTGAAAATTTTTATGTACCCAAGTAACTAAAGGCTCTTTCTGAGCACCATTGACATGACCATTCCTGAGCCCATTCACAGCCTTTTCAGAAGGTGGCGATGTCTCTGGATCAGTTTTTGCAGCCTGAGCCTCTTTCTCCAGAATGTCAACAAGTTCATTCAGCAAAAAGTTCAAGAATTCATGTGCATCCTACCAAAAAAAGAAGAGCCATAAAAACATAGTTGTTTCTCGGAAAAACCTAGACAAATTAAGAGACGTTGTTCAACCAATAGTACTTTAAGAGTAACAGACAACTAATAATCAATGAAAAATCATGAATACATTTTATATGCTACAGTAACATTTATAACCTCATTCAAAAGTAACAAATTGTCATTAAACAAACAACCATTTCTGTAGATGAACATCCAACATCATTTACACAATTATTTCCTCATACAAAAAGTAGAAAACTAATAAGCCAACTCACCATTTGTATAGCGGCGATATACAGTCAAAACTCAAAAGTATGAGTAGACATAATAAGCAATGGTCATATATGACACAGTGATAAGGGATTGTTGCGATATGGAAAAACAGGTTTAGAAGATTATGCTTCCCACAGGACTCAGGATATATAATAGTTAAAAAAATCATGCGTAAAGTGTACATGTTCCAGTTCAGGTTGACAGACTTGTATGTATTTGTGAACAAAAAAAGCCCAAATATGTAAAAGTACCATGATATTTCAACTTATTCTTATGACAAATATGTAAAAGTTCAAAGGAATTCCTGTTTATTAAAGATAAAGATGTTAACACCAAGTTCATGTGTACAAATTGCAAGCCTTAAAATTTAGTGCAACAACCTACAAAAGAAACACTGATCTACCACTCTACCTCCCAACATTGCCATCTGGAAACATCTAATACAGATAATAGCATCTCTCGCTCCCATAGGCATAAAATCCTTCCATAAACATGGAGGAGCACAAGCATAGCCAAACACTATATATGAGACTGTGTACAAACTAATCTCCTATTTATAATATAAATAAATATTACTGTCAAAAGAAATTTACATATTTCAAGAATTACCACCTTCTCTAGAGGAAGCTCATTCTTGACGGTTTAAGCACATACCTGGTGCATATAGCTGCGGAAGAGTTCATTCTGTTTTTTCAATCTCTGTACAAATCGTTTGGGAGCAAAACACCAGTTTTCTTCTTTTGGGAACTTATCTATACCAAAAATAAACAAATAAATGTCACATTCACAACCAAATAGAGATACTTTTAAAAAATATTATTCGCTACAAACAAAATGGAGATACTTACAAAAAGCACATTGTAAATACATTGATGGAATTTCTCAGGAATTAGTGAGAGATAGGCAAGTAAGTGCCATTAAATTTACATTTGAGACAATAAATTAGACAAAAATTCCATAGATTACAAAATGGAAACACTTACAAAAGCACACTGAAAATAGCTGGAAGCCATTTCTCAGCATAAGTAATGCATATTTCGCCCTGTTAATTTCTTATAACTCCAAGGTAATAAAAGGGGAAACTACACAAAAAATGGATGAAACTTACAGAAAGCACACTGCAGAATACTCGGAGCAATTTCTCATGGAGAAGTCGTGAAATAGCATGTAAATTTAAGCATACTGAAAAACGAAGTTTAGCTAAGCATGCAATCACCTATGGCAATTCCTTGTCTCTCAATTGAAAGAGCAAACAGAAAAATACAACAGCTAACACAAAGAATATCAACTAGGGAAATAAATTGTAGGCATCACAAGTAGCTAGTCATGTTTTGTTAAACTTCAATAGACCAACAGAATATAACACAGTAGGCTCAGCTAGGATGAACTGATGCACTAAAAAGCTGAACAAGAAGATTTATATGTTCCAAGTGCATGTTACATCAAAATACAAAAACTGCTTCTGTATTCTGATAAAAATGAGGAAATTTGTGACAAGAAATTTCCAAACTACAGACTGATTTACCTGTGAAAATAAGTCAGCTAAGCAAGTCAAAGATTTTCTTCTGCATCCCCTATGCTTTTGCTATTTCCGTAATACTCTAATAGTTGTTCCCGAAATGGAACACAAAAGTATAGTGCCTGCAGAAGTGGCAAAATGAGTAACTTGTTAGCGAACAGCTCCAAAAAATAACAAACACGCCCATTCTCAAATACCATCACTAGAGATGTCTAATGCATTTCCTGATATTTTAGACAAGGTAATCATTTATACTATATAATGTAATCATAATCACATCAAAATATGCACTGTGTGGTTTTCGGCACCATATCTACTTATCACAGCGGTCATAACGAGGTATAAATTGACATATTCATATACAGAGACATTAATAATATGATTGAAATGCATGAAAGAAAATATAGAATAGCAATTCTACTTTTAAATTTTAAAGCTAAAATCATTTTTAACAAAAATTGTTGAGGCTAAATCCTTACACTGATTCATTAACCAGGACCTTAAAAATTCGGCTAAACAGGTCAACAGAACATCCAAAACAAAAAAGAGATATTCACCACACTTAACGGTGGATAAGAAACTGCCAAAGAAAACAGAATTGGAAAAAGAAAAGCATGAATCGGACTGGAAAAGTAAAGGTTAAGAGTATCAATTGAAGACCTGCAAGACGCTATTGCAATAACAAGTGTTGCCGAAATTCTCAAGGCCAAAGTAACGCTCTCCTTCAGGAAATTGGTCGCCGAGAGCCTTTTCAAGCTTGGAACCCGCAGCACCCATGAGCGCGTCAACCGATCACCGAGAAACTCAGATTCCTATCCGATTCAACTTAGTGACTCGCAACATGAAATGCTTAATGGCCGTTTGGATCGTTAGGGTTTGTTGTAGAGTGAATCTCTTATGGTTTCTGGGTTTTTATATGGATATAATCGCAAGGAATGAAACAAGGGTTTCGTTGGAGAGAGGAAGAACAGAGGAGGATTGAAATGCTGAATGAAATGTTGAAGAAAATTTGAAGAAATAAATAAAGAACGGTTTTATCTCAGCGTGTATCCTTGACATTCTTTTTTTCCTCACAAACTGAAAATGTTTAGTACTCAAAAATAATTTTCAAATTTATTATTTGGAGCATTTAATTTTCAATAATTTTGGGCCTTTGCCCCTTTAATAATAAAAAAAAGAGTAAACTAGCAAATTGGTCCCTGACTTTTTTAGGGTAATGCAGTTTAGTCCCTAAGAAATAAAAAAAAACCCTAATATAGTCCTTGACTTTTTGCTTTTTCTTTCACTATAGTCCAACTGTGTATTTCCCGTCGTTTTTTTTATGATGTGTCACGTTTCGTGACACTATATCATACTATTTGGCATCGGGGCACAAAAATGACGTCATTGGAGTTGGGACCTTCCAATGAAAAAGGGGGAGAGAGAGAAAAAGAAAAAATAGGGAAACACACAACGGTTGGAGTTGAAGCATTTAAAGCTATAAATTTGACAAAACCACATCGTTTTTGCGCAATAGTGGACATTATAATGACAAACAGTGAGACAAGATATCATCAAATGTGACACGTCATAAAAAAATTAACCGGAAACACACGGTTGGACTATAGTGAAAGAAAAAACAAGAAGTCAGGGACTATATTGGGGTTTTCTATTTCTTAGGGACTAAATTGCACGACCCTAAAAAGTCAGGGACCAATTTACTAGTTTACTCAATTTTTTATTCAATAAATTCGATTAGGGTTCCAAAGATTAAAAAAAATAATAATAAAAAAAAATTCTGGGATTAGTTCGAACAAATTTTTGGCACTGCTATGATATCTAACTTTTATAATAATTTTTATTTAAAATTTCAAGTTGCAACTATATCCTTTAAAAAAAAGAGATAATTCGAATTGGATTATTATTTTTTTTGGTGCATACGAATTGGATTATTATAAGTTCATAATGTAATAATTACTGCACCAAAAAATGTAATAATTACTTTTAATTAATAATTTTCTTCTATTTAATATAAAAGTTTAAAAAAATTATAGAAGGTCTGTTGTTAATACTTATTAAATGATATGAGAATATGCAATAATGTAAAACTATTTCAAATTAAATTGCATAATAACCAAACTCAAAAATTAATCCAAATAACATTAAATAACTTTCAAAATTTTAATTCTTAGGCACTAGTACTTTCAACTTTCATACATTGCTATCAAATTCTTTAATTGCATTGTTTATTAGACATGTTTAAAATGTTGGATAACTTTGCGTTTTTATATATATGCCTTTTTGACATCCCTGTTCATATTAATGCTTGAAAAAAAACGTTAAAATGTAGTAGAATGTTAGGTAAAGTTCTATTTATGTAAAAAGGAAAAAAAGAAAATTAGTGATGCTGGTAATGTTCTCAAAATTTTGTGTGTGAGGGTCTCTAATCTTTTCTTTTCTTATCGAAACACGATAAAAAAACATAATGTCAATCAGTACAATTATTTTCACCCTCATCTCTTTAATTTTTATTCACTAAAATTACTGAAACACAACATTACGTGAGTTGTGTAAAAAAAAATTTAAAAGCTACAAATCATATGCAAATAACGTAAGTTTTTTTTTTTTTAATTATGCAGTCTCTTTGAATTGAGTCTTTTGTGTTTTGTTTTATACGCTAATGGTAATAATAAATTTAAATTTATAACTTCCTGTAAAATATTTGTGACAAACTTCATAAAGAAATTATATATCAGATAAGATTTTTTTTTTTCATATTGTGTAGATTAACAGCATCATGTTTGTAATCTATAATGTCACGTAAGAAAACATGGTATTATTCATCCCTAAACACGTTAAAAGGACCGTATTATTTTAGTTTTAGCTACGCAATAGCTACGTGGTAGCTACCGATTTTGATTTCCTAGTTAATCCGTAGCTAAATCGCAGCTAAACTTAACTAAAAGGCTGTAAAAGTTGGAGGGGTCCGAATCCCTAGACCCAATACAAACGAAGGCTAACATTCTATGACTCTCACACTTAAACAGCTTTTTTAGAGGTAATTTTAATTATGAAACATAACAATTTTGATATATGAGTTCGTGAGCAGTTTTTTAACTTTTTTTCAAACTACACACCTCTAAATCTTTTATTATTAATTCAATTCTAATAGTTTTTTTCTTATTAATTCATTAGAAATGTTTTTTAATTGAAATTTACAATGTCCAAAACATGTGCGAAATTAAATTTCATGAAATATGAATAAATTATAATATACCTTTGGCTCAAATATAATTATAAATACATTTCTTATTATATCAACTAGTCTAGTACCCGTGCGATGCACTGGACGTGATATATTCTTGTTAATTCATTAGAAATGTTTTTTTTAATTGAAATTTACAATGTCCAAAGCAAGTGTGAAATTAAATTTCAAAAAAATGAACAAATTATAATATACCTTTGGCTCAAATATAATTATAAATATATTTCTTATTATATCAACCAGTCTAGTACCCGGGCGATGCACTGGGCGTGATATATTGAATTAATAAAATAATATTAATAAATAAATTGTATATTAAAATATGAAAAAGTATACAATTATTTAATAAAGTGTCAAACATAATACAAAATTGAAGTTAAATATAAGACAAATTATATATCTAAGTTATATTTATTATAATTGTAAATGAAATAAAAATTAGAAATTATCTACGTTGAAATTTAAAAGCAATACTTTTATTAGATGAAATTAATGAAAACCTTGAAATTAAAACTTCTTCTTATACATTGTTTCCAAATATAACTCTTCCTTTTAAAACATACATGTTCATATGAGTGATTATAAGTCATGTGTCATTCTGCACAATCTAAAAGATAGATCTATACCAAAGAGTTGTGGCTCAGTTAGCAACGCAGACTGAGATTGTGGAAAAAGCTCTTGGGTTTGATTCCTACTAAATTCATTCTTAGGCGGGGTGAAGAGTCTTACTTGTGATTAAGCCCCAAACAAAATTGTCTTAAATTATTTATTTTACGAGATAGATATTAAGAAAAGTTGTTGATTTTATAGGTAAATTAGAGGATTTTTTTTTTATTTTAGAATGGAAACAAAATGGAACTTGATAAGTTCAAATCAAATAAAGAATTTTGATCATTTGACTATAATTTAGCAAAACTTGTAGCCTTTTTTTCCTGCATAAATTTAATATTAAAATGTAAAAAAAGCTTTTTTTTACTTGCTATAATTAAAATTTAGGGTGAGGGGATGGTGCCCCAGTCCAAGGCAGGGAATGCCTCCGGGCTCAAAGAGCACTTACAGAGGTACTTGCATTTTACCTCACCCTAAGGGGAGGAGTGGGGGTTCGAACACCTGCGACCTGTCAGATACGAGACCATGGCTTGCTCCACTCGACCAACCCCTTGGAGTTAAATGTAAAAAAGGCTTTAATATTGATATAATAACTATAACTAAATAATTACTATAATTACTATTACTGTACTTGTAAAGTATTTTTTTAAGTACTTTAACATTTACTAAGTATTTATTCTTCTTATATTTCATAAAATATGCTAAAATAATTTTTAATAAGAGATTTAAAATATTATTTATTTATTTTTAAAAACAGAAATTTATTTATTTTTAGGTATAAATATTTATAATTTTTCAAACAAATTAAATTATTTAATTTAGTAAAATAAAAATTAGTAAAAGTTATAGGCTTTATAGGTAAATTAGAGTATATATTTATATTATTATTATGATTATAATTATAAATTAGTAATTATAGTGATTTTTCATTAACATAATTACTATAACTAATTAATAATACTAATATTTAATATGTAGAAGTGACTTATTATTTTTAGAAGTTTTATTGAAAGGATTTTACCATTTTATTTTTCTTTTAGATCTCAAAGATAATTTCACTATCTTATAAAAAGATAAAGATAAAGATTTTGTGATTTAGGCTCTCTTTGCACGATTTTCTTTTATTAATGTTAAATTATTTCAAAAGTTATATAACATTATGATTGACATTATATATTTTTTTCTGTTTCTTTTCTATCTTTTAAAAAAAAATCAATTGATACAAAATTAAAAAGTGATGTTTTTAAATTATTAGTTTTTTGTAAAAATATTATTATTTTTAAGTTAGCTGAAACAATATAATTAGCTGTGTATCTAGAATTTAAACCAAAAAATATCCCCTGCAACTGCATGCCTTTGTGTTTGTGGATCAAAATATTCTTCCTCTATATTTTTGTGTTTCCTTTCTCCTTTTTTCCATAAAAAATAGACACATCAATTAAATATCCTCATTGAATTTTTCTAATTTTATCATCTGTCACACTCAACTTTACCTCCATTTCCTGATCTAAAGATTTTGGGGAGGATGACCATTGCAATTCAGTCTTGCATTTGTGTTCCGTGTGTCATACCTCACATCTCCGGCAACTTCACCTTCGCTTAAGGCCTCAAGCTAACTTGCTGAATTGATGAGAGAGAAGAATGTGGGGTGGGAGCTGCTACCAAACACATTAATTATTGTTGATGTGAAGAGCTATTAATATATACATGACCCCCACACTCAGTTAATTATTCCTGATGCTTCCAACTACCATTGAAAGCTTCTCATCATTCATGCTTTCCCCTTGCTTATTGCTACTTTTCCTTTCGTTCACTAAAGCCAGAAACAAGTTTAATTAAGAAAAAATTCCAACTGCTCTTTGTTGCTAGTTCTTCTTCGTTACCCAGAAAGAACTATGCTAGTACTCATATTACCTCTAGAAACATGTGATGCCTCCAAAACCATAAGTCACTTTTGAGAAAAGGAAATTCCTCCAATATTGGGGTTTGTGCTGTCTCAAAACATGTTGAAAAGAAGGTTAAGGCTGTTTGAAAATAGAAGAGAGGAGAGCAAGGAAATCATGAGAATGAGATCGGATTCGGATTTGGGTTTAGGGTGTGATTAATATCTTATTTTAATTGTTAACAGTAATCTTAGTTAACATTCTGTTGCATATCCGTAAATTATGGCGACATCTGGTAACATTCTTCAGAAAAATGCGCAACCTTTAATATCTTAGAATGAAAAATAATATACGCTTCAGATTTCCCTGTCAAATGCAGAAATGTGCGATGCAGATTTATTTTTATGCGGTATTAAAAGAACAAATTGAGATTTGAATCCTATTCGAAATAGGTGCCTCTAATAGTAGTTTTAGAAGATGTTTTTTAACATTAAAATATGATAAATTCATGTTTTAACGCTAGAATAGTTTTGTATTTGGAATTTAAACTTGGGTTTCACCTATTTTAAAGATAAATAAAACACACTTTCTATACATGATCGAAGTTTATTACTATCCGAAGACAGCTGTTAGTTTCCCAAAAAGAAAGCCCGCCTATAAAAAAACCTAGTCTTGAGAAGCTGTAAATTATAAATAATCTACCATTAGTTAAGAGCAATTCCCATTTCATTGTGTTTCTAATGTTGGTTGAACATTTGCAACCATGAATACACATTGTCGGGGAAATTTCCACCCCGTATATATATATATGCTCTTATTGTGAGAAAGAGAAACGAAAAAAAAGGACAGTGCTACCACCGTCCACTGTACATGCCAACCACCTAAGTATACATTTTTACAACCTGTATTCTCTCAAGGAGGTAACAGCTCCTCCAACAGGTTGAATAAAGGGAAAAAAGTAGAAAGAAAAATAAATACAGAAACCATATGAAAAAGTCCAAGTGATTTAAATACCTAAAAGTCGTAGAACTCCTGTGTCTAGTTCTTGTTACCAGCGCCAAGGCTCTCATAGAACAAAATGTACCCATGGTCTGTATTACTTGAATATTCCTGTGCTGATCCAAAGAATGTTTGCACAGCAGACTCATCAATCATCTCAACATTTTCGTCATCAAAAAATAGCCAGTGGTTATGGCTTTTCACAAGGCTGACATAATGCCCATGGTTAGGCCCACTCCCAACATGGACAACTACTGCAAATAGAGAATACTCTATATCTGCATCTTCAACAGTGTTACTCAACTTCAGCTCAAGGGGGAAAACAACCCGGTAAGACAGCTTCTTGTAGCGGCCCAGCTGTTCCATGTATTTAAAACGCTTAAGATGGATGACCAAGATGTGAGGCGGTTTCTTTATCTTCATCCTCTTTTGAGCTTCTTGCAAACTAATATCATAAAAACGTTAATAAGAACGTTAAAATCTCGGATATCACACTGCTAAATGGACATGAAAAACAAAGGAAGAAAGTGCATATATTTTTACATACTAAACTGACAAGACCATCAAATCCAGTTCAGATAACATAAAAATGTCAATCAATTGGAAAATTATCATATCATGGTTTGCTTTTCATGTAAATAAACATGAATAGCATTCTATTTTTCTATTAAAAGGAAGCTATTTGACACCTGTCCTTCACAACAAACAATTTATTCTCCTCCAGTTAAAAGGAGTAGAAGACAAAGACTGAGAAAACTTTAGGATAAACTTTTAAATAATGACCCTGCTTCTAAATGGATTTATGAAAATTTGGCTTTTAATAGTCTAGTGACATCAAGTAATCCATGTAGCCAACAACAACAAAGCCTTATCCCACTAAGTGGAGTTGGCCAAGTACATGACTCAAAATGGTTGAACAGGCTCTTTACATTTTCTAAAGCACTCAAGAAACCAAACAACAGCTGATGCTATGAAATTAGAAATCAGGTATTATAGAAACAAAATTGTCTAAAAGCCATATACCTGCAGCATTTGTCACAGAAAAATTTGTCTTCAGCATTCAACGTTTCAGTGGAACTGAAATTTTTCAAGCAGCTTGTAATTGAACTGTTTTGCTCAATATCAAGGCTCAAGTCAAAAATGTTTCATCCCTAGCTGTCACTGTTTCACATTGCAAGCACCTTGTCTCGTTGGTGAGTATTCCCTAACCACCGCAATTTGCAACAATTAAATTCCACAAAACAGAAGTAAATATAAATTTTGTGATAAAAATAGTAAGAGTAACATTGACCACCTCCCAACGAAAGAAAAAACGATAATAAAAAATTGACAAAAGCAAAATTACTATTATTTTCATCAAGTTTGATAATAAAGTTCATTGATAATAAATTGATAAGAATAATGTACCGCCGATCTCCATAACAAATTCAGGTAAAAGAAAATATGAATGAATTATCCCAAAACTGGTAAGTATCAAGACATGCACACTTAAAAGAACACTAATTGACTGAATCCATTACAAAGGTCACAATTTATGGTCCCTTCAGATTTTGTCACAAGCAACATGCAAAAATGGAAACATTAAATTGGCAAAGCAAGGTCACCTGAAAATTTTTATGTACCCAAGTAACTAAAGGCTCTTTCTGAGTACCATTGACATGACCATTCCTGAGCCCATTTGCAGCCTTTTCAGAAGGTGGCGATGTCTCTGGATCAGTTTTTGCAGCCTGAGCCTCTTTCTCCAGAATGTCAACAAGTTCATTCAGCAAAAAGTTCAAGAACTCATGTGCATCCTACCAAAAAGAGAAGAGCCATAAAAACATTGTTGTTTCTCAGAAACACCTAGACAAATTAAGAGATGTTGTTCAACCACTGGTACATTAAGTTTAACAGACAACTAACAATCAATGAAAAATCATAAATACATTTTATATGGTACAGTACCATTTATAACCTCATTCAAAAGTAACAATGTCACTAAACAAACGTTAAAACCATTTCTGTAGATGAACATCCAACATCAGTTACACAATTATTTTCTCATACAAAAAGTAGAAAACTAATAAGCCAACTCACCATTTGTATAGCGGCGATATATACAGTCAAAGTATGAGTGAACATAATAAAGCAATGGTCCTATATGACAGAGATAAGGGATTGTTGCTGTATGGAAAAACAGGTTTAAAATATTATGCTTCCCACAGGACGTATATATAATAGTTAAAAAAATCATTCATAAAGTGTACACGTTCCAGTTCGGGTCGACAGACTTGTAAGTATTTGTGAATAAAAAAAGGCAAAATATGTAAAAGCACCATGATATTTCAACTTATTCTTATAACAAATATGTAAAAGTTCAAAGGAATTTCCTGTTTATTAAAAGATGTTAATACCAAGTTCAAGTGTACAAATTACAAGCCTTAAAATTTGGACAAACCTACAAAAGAAACACTGTTCTACCACTCTACCTCCCAGCATTGCCATCTGGAAACAACTAATACAGATAATAGCATCTCTCACTAGGAATCATGTAAAAATGCCGCAAGTTGGAAGCAAGGACATGCACATAAGATTCCCATAGGCATAACATCCTTCCATAAACATGGAGGAACACAAGCATAGCCAAACACTATATATGAGACTGTGTACAAACTAATCTCCTATTTATATTATAAATATTACTGTCAAAAGAAATCTACAGATTTCAAGAATTATCACCTTCTGTACAAGAAGCTCATTCTTGACAGTTTAAGCACATACCTGGTGCATATAGCTGCGGAAGAGTTCATTCTGTTTTTTTCAACCTCTGTACAAACCGTTTGGGAGCAATAACACCAGTTTTCTTCTTCTGGGAACTTATCTATACCATAAAACAAAAAATAAATAAATAAATATGTCGTCACATTCACAACCAAATGGAGATACTTAAAAAATATTGTTCGCTACAAACAAAATGGAGATACTTACACAAAGCACATTGTAAATACGTTGATGCAAGTTCTCAGGCATTAGTAAGAGATAGGCAAGAAAGTGCCACTAAATTTACATTTGAGAGAGACAATAAATTGGACAAAAAATGCCATAGATTACAAAATGGAAACACTTACAAAAAGCACACTGAAAATAGATGGAAGCCATTTCTCAGCATAAGTAAAGCATATTTCGCCTCTGTTAATTTCTTATAACTCAAAGGTACGAAAAGGGGAAAACACAAAAAAAATGAATGAAAATTACAGAAAGCACACTGCAGATAACTCGGAGCAATTTCTCAGGGAGAATTCGTGAAATAGCATGTAAATTTAAGCATGCAGAAAAACGGAGTTTAGCTAAGCACGCAATCACCTATGGCAATTCCTTGCCTCTCACATGAAAGAGCAAACAGAAAAATACAACATCTAACACAAAGAATATCAACTAGGGAAATAAATTGTAGGCATCATAAGTAGCTAGTCATGTTTTGTTAAACTTCAATAGACCAACAGAATATAACACAGTAGGCTTGGCTAGGAAGAACTGATGCACTAAAAAGCTGAACAAGAAGATTTATATGTTCCAATTGCATGTTACATCAAAATACAAAAACTGCTTCTGTATTTTGAAGAAAAATGAGGAAATTTGTGACAAAAAATTCCAAACTACAGACTGATTTACCTGTGAAAATAAGTCAGCTAAGCAAGTCAAAAGATTTTCTTCTGCATCCCCAATGCTTTTGTTATTTCCATAATACTCTAATAGTTGTTCCCGAAATGGAACGCAAAAGTAAAGTGCCTGCAGAAGTGGCAAAATGAGTAACTTGTTAGCGAACAACTCCAAAAAATAACAAACAGGCCCATTCTCAAATACCATAACTAGAGATGTCTAATGCATTTACTGATACTTTAGACAAGATAATCATATATACATCATAATCACATCAAAATATGCACTGTGTGGTTTTCGACACCATATCTTCTTATCAAAGCGGTCATAACGAGCTTTAAATTGACATATTCATATACAGAGACATTGATAACATGATTGAATGCAACAAAGAAAATATAGAATAACAATTCTAATTTTAAATTTTAAAACTAAAATCATTTTTAACAAAAAATGTTGATGCTCAATCTTTACACTGATTCATTAACCAAGACCTTAAAATTTCGGCTAAACAGGTAAACAGAACATCCAAAAGAAAAAGATACGTTCACCACACTTAACGGTAGATAAGAAACTGCCAAAAGAAAACAGAATGGGAAAAAGAAAAGCATGAATCGGATTGGAAAAGTAAAGGTTAGAGTATCAATTGAAGACCTGCAAGACGCTATTGCAATAACAAGTGTTGCCGAAATTCTCAAGGCCAAAGTAACGCTCTCCTTCAGGAAATTGGTCACCGAGAGCCTTTTCAAGCTTGGAACCCGCAGCACCCATGAGCGCGTCAACCGATCACCGAGAAAGTCAGATTCCTATCCGATTCAACTTAGTGACTCGCACCATGAAATGCTCAATGGCCGTTTGGATCGTTAGGGTTTGTTGCAGAGTGAATCTCTTGTGGCTTCTGGGCTTTTATATGGATACAATCGCAAGGAATGAAACAAGGGTTTCGTTCGAGAGAGGAAGAACAGAGGAGGATGAAAATGCTAAATGAAATGTTGAAGAAAATTGGAGGAAATAAATAAAGAACGGTTTTATCTGCGTGTGTCTTTGACATTTTTTATTAATTATTTTCTCACAAAATTAAAATGTTTAGCACTCAAAAATAATTTTCAAATTTATTATTTGGATCATTTAAATTTCAATAGATTCGATTATGGTTCCAAAAATTAAAAAAAAAAAAAATTCTCTTAGATCAGCCCCAACAATTTTTTTTCCGAGTAAATTATCACATTGGTCCCCAACTTTTGGAGGATCATGCAATTTTATCCCTTACTTTTTTGAAATAACACAATAGTTCCTGACTTTTAATATCGTCCATTACGTTAGTCCCTAGTTGTAACTTCTGTTAATTTGCAATTGATGTGTCACGTCAGCTCCCAAATAGGATAGAAAACGACGTCATTTGAGGTATCTGCTGAAGTATTGTTTCAATCTAATCGGCTAGCAGGCTAGTCTTCCTGGCCGACCGGCAGCCAGGGAGACTGGATGGTTGGCCGACTAAAAGTCAGGTTGGAAGGTCGATTGTCTACATAGGCTAGAATTTGCATGTGAAATGATACAATTGAACCTTCCTTACCGGTCAGCCTTCCAGCTTCTTAGACGACCGGTTTTAACCTTCCTCGCCGGTCAACCTTCCAGACTCCTGGTTGGCCGAAGCTTCCAAGCTTCAGACTTGTACACTCGTGTCGGCCGACAGGAAGGCTAGAAAGGTCAGCCGACCAGGAAGGCTGGAAGGCGAGCTGCCAAGAGGTTGGGAGGCCAACTGGTTGGCTAGCCTTCCGATCTTCTTGTTTGGCTGGCTAAAAACGATGTCGTATTGAGTCCACAATGTTAAATAGTGTGATACAGTATCACTTAACGTGACACTTCATCCGAGGGTTAATAGAAATCATCAATTTGGACTATAAAGCATGATGGAGTAAAGATTCAGCGATCGTTTTGCGATTTTCACTTTCTCAAGGACTAAACCACATGACCCTGAATAAGTCGAGGACCAATTTACTAGTTTACTCAATTTTTGGCACTCCTAGGATATCTACCTTTTATAATATTTTTATTTAAATTTAGGCTTAATTGCACTTTTGGTCTTCCTACTATGGCTTATTCACAATTTTGGTCACCTTAAAAATCTTTTTGCTATTTTGGTCCCCCTGAAATTCTTTTTGCAATTTTAGTCTCCGAAGTTTATTGTACTCTTCTATTTTCGAAACCAATTGAGTTTTGAGGTCTTCCCTATCTTTGGAAGTAGTGCGATTTGTTCATGATATGACTTGCTTACAAAGATATTGAAAACCTCAATACTTAATTGGCTTTTAAGACGGAAGAGTACAATAAATTTCTGGGGACCAAAATCACAAAATTAATTTTAGGGAGATCAAAATCACCAAAAAAAAATTAGGAGACTAAAATCACGGATAAACTATAGTAAGGGGATCAAAAGTTCAATTAAACCTTAAAATTACGAGTTACGACTATCCTTAAAAAAAGAATGGAATTGGAGTATTATAGGTTCATAATGTAATAATTACTTCTAATTAATAATTTCTTATTTTTAATCATAAAAGATCTGTTGTCAATATATTATAAAAAAGCATGTACTATAGGTGAATCTAAAGAAAAATACGTTCATAATTACTAGTACTTTCTTTTTACATGCTATGATGACATAATTATTATTTTAATTTCATAACATATTTTGTACATTTAATATCAGATCAAGTTAATATTTTTTACCAATAGTGACTTATTTGAGTAATTGGAATTTGACCCGTTCGGGTCATTTAGGTATGTGATGTTTGATCTAATCTTTGAATTTATGTATTATATAGAAGGAAAAAAAGTTATTAGAGGTTATCTTTGTGATCATTAGAGATTCATTCTGAATCGTGTTCTTAAAGAATCAAATAGGTGTATGGATCATTTAGCAGCTTTGGGTCACCAAAATCCTCTTGGAACTATTGTTTTTTTTATCATTGTCCTGATTCATTATTAGCCATTTTGTTAGAAGATATTAAAGGAGTTTCTTTTCCTAGGATGCTTACTCTAAGTTAGTTGTGTTTTTGTTTTCCCTGGGCTTTATGCGCTTGTAGTTGTAAAAAAAAATGCTTTTAGGAACAGATCTATATTTGTTTCTCTCCTTCTCCATTTTCTCCTCCTTCCTCCATCTATTTTGCTCCTCTTCCACCACCAATTATTAATCACCCCTCCACTTCGTCCTCTGTTCTACTCCCTTACACATTTCCTCTGTCACCTCCCTTTTATCCTTCTTTGGGCTCCCCCTCCTTTTTTTCCCTCTTCCTCCAAAACCCCTACTATCATGGACTGAATCGACTTTGATCTAAGGCTTCAAAGTGAGCTAGCAGCCTTGCACAACATGACCACAGTCCTAGCGGAGCTGGCCAAAAAGAAAAGAAAATATGGAAGAAAAAAGAAGCTAGCGGTTGAATCCGATGATGAGGGTGGCTATGGTGGAGATTTGGATTTTGCTTTATGTTTATTTTTTTAGCTTGTTGTTCAATTTTTTTCCCTCAACTCTTTATTTGGATCCATGTTTTAAAGTGAGCATACCTACGTTTTGTAAGTTTTATCTGTTGTAGCATTGTGGTATCACTTTGTCATTGATTATGATGTAAGTGTCGTTTGGCTAAGGCTAATCTAACCACTTTCGACCAAAAAGAAGATTATCCTCCCATTTACCGATAAGAAAGACATTTTGGAAAAGTTCATATCTTCTTTTTAATCAATTATCCATTTAAAATATGAAAAATTACATTTAAGTTTATTTTTTTGCAATTATGAAGGCGTGTTCCACTGTCTCCTCTAGATCCCCACAACGAGTACAATTGGGTGAGATTTGCATACCTCTTCGAGTTAGATTGCTTCTGACAGGAATGCATCCTTTCCTTATTCTCCAAAGAAGTTGTCTATGCCTGGGGACCGCTTTAATTCTCCAAAGTTTCTTCTATTCACGTTGCGTCTCCAGATCAGAAACACTTGGAGCAGGGCCATCCTCAGCCAGATGATTCGAGATAAAGTGATATGTTGATTTCACAGTGAAAGTGCCATTTTCTGTTGCTTCCCATCATAACACATCATCCCTTGGGTAGCGCGAGATAGGGATAGAAAGAATTTGTTCCACTTCGAAGTCTTGAAAACAATCATGCATTGTCTCCTCATTCCAACAGCGAAGATCAAGGTCAATTAGACACGCCACTGAAGTGTTTTCCAGCTGGCCAATATTAGGTGTCCAGATATTGTGCCCCGGTTGATGGGGAAGCCAACCATCCCATACACGTCAATGTGCTCACCATTGCCTACCATCCAGAATGATCCAGATTTAAGGAATCATTGAGCGTTGTGTATACTTTGCCACGTGTAACTCGGACAGTAACCAATTTTTGCGTGAAGGTACTTGTCTTTGGGAAATATCTTGCTTTCAAAGTATGTGTCATTAGAGAATCTTTGTGGGCTGCAAGACGCCAACCTTGTTTAGCAAGCAGGGCCAGATTAAATGAGTGAAAGTTACAAAAACCCATTCCACCCATTTGCTTTGAATCACTTAGTTTCTGCCATGATAGCCAATGCAATTTTTTCTTCCCCGTGTACTGCCCCGCCAGAACCTGTTTACCATTTCTTCAATGTCATCACATAGTGAAAGAGGGAGAAGGAAACACCCCATAATGTAAGTGGGTATAGATTGAACTATAACTTTAATCAATATTTCCCTGCCAGCCGAAGAAAGGCAGTGTTCCTTCCAACCTTTGAGCCTTTTCCATACCCTGTCACGGACAAAATAAAAAATCTGGGTTTTAGATCTGTCTACACAGGTAGGAGACCAAGATATTTAGAGTGGTTGTCTACGGCCTTTACTTGAATCCAACTCTGGAGCATGATTTGTCTGTCCATGGATATGTTTCGGCTAAAAGACAATTCTGACTTGTCCAAATTGACCAGTTGGCCAAAAGCAATCTGGTATAGCTCCAAGATATAAGGATAATCCTAACTTCCTGATCAGTACTCCGAAAGAAAATAATGTTATCATCAGCAAAAAAAACACTTTTAATATTAAACCTGAAAACACTTCAACACAAAGAATAAAGAGATAGGGTGAAAGGGGGTCGCCTTGTCGCAAACCCCTTTTCGAAAAGAAAGTTTCACAAGGGAATCCATTGAGAAGTACAAAAAATGAGACAGTGGATACACAACCAGAATTAAATTATTAGCATGGCTGGGAAACCCATAGACAATAAGGTGGCTTCAAGAAAATTCCATTCAATTCGGTTATAGGCTTTGGCCATGTCAAGCTTGAGACCTACAAAGCCCTCCTCCCAGATCTCCTCTTCCTTATATAGTGTAACATATCAAAAGTAAAAATGCATTATCTGTGATTAATCGACCCGGCACAAGGGCACTTTGATTTAATCCCACAATGTTGAGTAACACCAACTTCACTCTATTAGAAATGGTTTTAGTTACCATTTTAAGAATAACGTTGCATAATGAAATTGGGCGGAAATCCTTCGTGTGCTTTGGCTTCTTGACCTTCAGAATCATGCAAATATGAGTCTTGTTAAATTCACGAGGATCCCCGCCATGATTAAGGATACTTAGGATGACATCCAGGCACTCTGGACCAAATACATCCCAAAACTTATGGAAAAATAGGTCGGAATACCATCAAGGCCAGGGGCTGCCCAGGATTTTAATTGCTTTAGTGTGACGAGGACCTCTTCAGCCGTAAAAGGAACAACCAGGATATTTGACATAGAAGGAGAAACACGACCTTGGACCACTCATGTAGCTTTATCTATTCTGCTTGGGCTGCTAGTCGAAAACAACTGAGTGAAAAAATAAGTCATCACCTCTGCAATTTGTTCCTCCTCATCATAACTCTTGTCATTATCATCCATAATTGTTTCAACCCAATTCCTTTCCCTCATGTGATTAGTTTTTTTATGAAAAAAATTTAGAGCTATTGTCACCATATCTAAACCACATCATGGTAGAATGGTGTGTATTGGTCAATAATGATGTTTTTTCATGATATTTTGATCTCGAACTTGAGAATAAGGGCTTCCAAATATGCGAAAGAGTATCCTCAATTTATATTTATAATTTATATATTTTTTTTAGATACTATATTTTTACTTATATAATTTTATCTTATCATTAAGTATTAATCATTATATATATTTTACTTATTTGAGTTTTTGGTTTAAATAATTTTAAGTCATTAAAATAAAATATTTTTATTCTGATGAAAAAATCATTTTTATTTTGCAACTTATTAAAGTATCAGTCATTAGAAGACTAATAAATAATATTATAATATAAAAAACTATTAAAAAAACTTGCAAAACTCATAAATAAAAACTCTATCGAATAAATTGTATAAAAAAATTACCTTTAAAAATAATAGTTTTTGTCCAAAAGAAGAAAAAGAAAACAATAAAGGGGTTAATTCAGCTCGCGCTGGTAGCCGATAAAGAGGAAAGGGGGTGAATCTTATCTGCAACGCTGAGAAAAGAGAAGAGAAGAGAGTGTAGAAAATGTTGAGCCTCTCTGTTGCCTCACCTTCTTCTTCAACCATTTGCGTTCTTCCAAAACCTTTACCATTCAAATCTTCCTTCAATGGCATTCAGCTCCGTCATCCTGGCACGTGCTCCATTCCAACGACAAAGCGCACCGCTTCAGTGTCAGTTGTGATGATGGCAAAGAGAGAAGAGGAAATGAAGGAAATTAGAGCAAAAACCACTGAACAAATCAACGAAGAGGTTATTGACCTTAAAGGCGAGCTTTTGATGCTTCGCCTTCAGAAATCGGCTCGTAACGAGTTCAAGTCCAGCGAATTCAGTCGCATGCGCAAGAGGGTATATCCTTTTTGCTTCTTGATATTTCCTCCTTAAATCATTGCTCTTGTGTTGTGGGAAATTGAGTACTACTTTGCTTACATTTGCTTGTTTTATAGGAGAAAGTTGCTTTTTTAAAAAAAAAAAAAAAATCCGTACAAATTTGATTATAAGCTAGTTTGAACATAAAATAAGCTAATGTAAAATACATTAATACCATTCATATTTCTTCTGAATAATATGCCAGTGGAATGGGGGGTTTGTGAAATTGGGAAGGAATAGAGTGGTAGTAGACAGAATCTCTTGAAAATTCGTCACTTTTACTTCAATTGACTCATACCAATGTGTTTAGATAGCCATTGCATTATGGTTATCATAGATAAACAACTGGCTTCTTCTGGCCTGTATATGCTGGAATTTTGGTTCAAATGGCATATAATAATTTAAAATTCTCAAATGAATTTAATTTCAAAGTATGGAATGGACAACAATAAGTAATGACTGGATTATAGGATTATCTGGAAAGTATGAAGATAAGATAACTATTAACAATCTTGAGAAGCAATCATGAACAAATTAAAGACATTGCAAAAGGGGAAACCCTTGGAGGAGAATTCTTTCTTCTTGTTTCTGTTCAATTCCATCCAATCAACAAAAACCACATTTTCTTTTACCCAATTCCTTTCAAGGTTCCATCACATTCATCTATTACCTTTTCCTTCCTTTTTCATGCTTTAATATATGTTCATTCATAATTGTTTCCCCTTTTTGGGTTTAAGATCTCCTGTACCAAGCATTGTATATGATGGTTTGATAACTCATTGTTGTTTTAGTTGTGGTATATAATTCATGTCATTATAAGTTTAGGATTTGATGAGGACTCTTGTTTCTAGAATCATATGGATAAATCCAACACAGGGTCATAAATTTGAATCTCTTGTTGTATACTGTCTTTACTCTTTAGGCCTATGAAGAGAAAGCTCAGTGAGAAACCAATTGTTGCCAAGTGCTAGCAGCTAATGCATCCTTTGGCCTATGAAAGCCAGGACCAGACTATGAAAAGGAACCAATGCTAGTGGGTTTTGGCTATAGTATAGTGTGGTTCCCCCTTCCTTGGGTGATTGACCAAGCAAAATGCTTATATCTATGCCCTTAATGAATTGAATGGACCTTTGACCCATTCATTTAATTCCCATGGCTGGCTTAGATCAAATGACAACCCCACTCTCAAAGTATTATTCCAGCACCACATCTCTACTCTCTAGTTTTTGAACAGGAAAATGCTCTGAGAAATAGACATCCATACGTACAGAGAAATTCAACACACGTAGGAATACTTGAACTAGGTCTTTCATTTGCATGATCAGTCGATCCTCTTATAACTTATGTGTTTTTTTTTTGTTTAAGTTTTGCTAGATGCACTGCAGTTTAGCATACCTATTTTTTCTTTGTGAATTAGTGTGCAATGTCTTTAACTTCAGTTGTTTGGACATGATGTCATGTGACTCCCACTCCCAGGTGTCCTTGCAGCCTTCTTACATTCAGTTGGTTGTGTTATAATTTTGACTCAATTGAGCTGTGAAAGATTAAGCTATCTTTTTCTGTATTTAGTCCTTGTTGTGCTATCATTTTAATTCTTTTTAACTATCAAAATCACTATTACTCTAAAACCGTATTTTCTGTGTACAGTTGATTGAAAGGGCTCTGCACCCCCCTCTCTCTTAGATTTATTTGTTTAAATCCATAATAAATCCAATTGTCCTGCCCTTTTCCATTTCCATCTTTTTAATTACTGACCTTCTCCACTTAACCAACTGAGATTCTGTGAGAACTGAAATGGTCATTCTATCAGAATACATGTCCCACTAATAAAGCACTAGGATTCAGTCGGTGAAGAAGCAGTGCACTGGGATTTAGAATGCTTTGAGTCCATGTTGAAAACAAGACATGCACACAATAGAAAAGAGGGGATAATTGTAATATGGCTAAGCTGGTCCAGCATCATTTATTTATAGTTTGTTAGTGTATTACCCCTAGTATGTATAACTTCAGATGATTCTGAAGAACTTTACTAACAGGTAAGATCCTTCTTTAAGGTCTGCATAAATGCTATACGTTTCCTGTCTATATATGTTATTTTTGGATGAATGATGACTGTCAATATCAATACAGATTGCTCGCATGCTTACTGTGAAGCGAGAAAGAGAGATCGAGGAGGGGATTGGTAAGAGGCTGTCCAGAAAACTTGATAAAAAATGGAAGAGAAGCATTGTTCCAAGACCACCTCCGTCTTTAATAAAGCTTCGGAGGAAGAAGCAGCTGAAGAAGCTGCCGAAGCTGAAAAGGCTGCTTGAGCGAGCCAACACATTTAATATGCAAGTTAGAGTTATGTGGTTAAAATTATTGTTTAGTCATAATTTCTTGTCTGGGTGGACATTGTTATCTCGTGTATTATATGATTATATCTTGTTGGCAGTGTAATCTATGTTTCTTCCTGCCACAAGGTTTTATGCCTTGTACTTGTATGAAAAGAGACATGGTTATCAAAATCATGATTCACAACCTTCAAATTAGGTAAACATTTTTTTTATCTGGAATTTCAAATTCATTAAAAATTTTCTTTTTATTTTTTTGAGTCACTAACATTGTTTTGAGGTACAAAGTGTACATGTCCCGTTAAGAAGAGAATGGAAGTGGTAATGCTCAGGAGTAGGAATTTTGTTACCAAAAATCGTAGGAATAACTATGCACTGCCAGATTGATTCATAGAGTGTTTAGTTTAGCCTAAAACCATGTTTTAAACGTGGAACCGGGCAAACATTACTCTTTGTAGTGTTTATCCAAATTTACTTTTAAAACGTGTTTTTTGGGTAAACCAAATACACTTTTAGTTGACAAGTGACTTCTATGCTTTCCATGCATTATTATGCATTATGTGATTGATTTTTGGTATGAATTATAGGGTCCCTCTTTTATGGGGGACAATTCTACGAGAGATAATCCAGTCTGACTCAAAGTCAAGAACATTCACGTTATTAGAAAGTTATTACTCGAAAAATGTTTTTTCCACCTCTCTTTCCCCACATTTCCCACACACCTCTCCCTTTTTTTCCATGAACAGTAACTTTTTTTTTTATTTTTTATGAAAAATCTGATTTTTTTAAAAAGAAATTACATGTAATTAACCAGATTGATAACATACATAATCATTAACTTATATATTATTAACCATAAATTCATACTCACTGATCACTTGTGTAATAATCCTTATGATCAATTGAACATAAGGATCATTAGATAAGTGAGAGAGTATGAACTTTATGGTTAATTCCGTGTTATTTGATAGTTAAATGAGTTGCTCAAGTGGTTAATATTGAATCACTTCAGATAATTACAAGTGAGGCAAAAGGTGGTTAAGTGTGAGTTAGTATGTGGTTAAATGAGTTTCTCAAGTGGTTAATATTGAAATCACTTCAGATAATAAAAGTGAGGCAAAAGATGGTTAAGTGTGAGTTAACAATGTGGTTAAATGAGTGCTTGTTAATATTGAAATCACTTCAGATAATTACAAGTGAGGCAAAGGTGGTTAATTGTGAGTTAGTATGTGATTAAATGAGTTGCTCAAGTGGTTAATATTGAAATCACTTAGATAACTATTCAAAATGACAAACCGTTAACTTTGTTTCAAAAGGTGGTTAAGTGTTAGTTAGGGATGTGGTTAAAGGAGTTGCTCAATTGGTTAATATGGAAATCACTTCAAATATTACAAGTGAGGCAAAAGGTGGTTAATTGTGAGTTAATATGTGGTTAAATGAGTTGATCAGTGGTTAATATTGAAAATCACTTCAGATAACTATTCAAAATGACAAACCGTTAACTTTTGTTTCAAATGAATTTATGGTTAACAACTAGATAAGTTGATAGTTATCTATGTTGTTAATATGGTTAATTACAAGAAAATGGGAGGTGTGTGGGGAGGTGGATGAATAGTAGGTGTGGGAATATCATTACTGATTACTCTTCCAGATAACCTCACCTAGTGGCAACCACCCAATTGTTACTACATGATTGGTTTACAATCATTCGTTAACCCCACAATGATCCACATTTATACAAAAGAGTAATAACATTCATACCACAAATTTATACAATCCATACAATATATTATTTTTTCTCTATCTTTCTTCATCATATCATTTATCACATCACTCATCACATTTCACGCTTCTTATTTTCTCTCCATCTCTCTCCATGTTGTATATACAACATGATACAACGTGTTGTACTAAAAATCTATCTCTATACAAAATATACAAATTTTATTTAGTTACATTGATTGATTAAGGCTTATTTATGCACAAGTTCATTCACTAACTAGCAACTATAGTAACAACTATATAATTTGTATCAAATCCTACTTAATATGTGTGTATGAAACAACCTCCGAAGCATGTAGCAAGATGTTTATAGACATCAACTATCATACCTAGATAAGAATTGGTTGCGGTAGGGATCCCGATTCTCTCCAGTTAAAAATTAACTGGATAAAAATGATAACCATTAAAAAAATTATTTTATATATAAAAGGAAAAAAACATGCACAGAAAAAATCATGGCCATGAGATTAGAACTGGACATCATGTCCAACGGGAGAGGATCCTGGTGTGTCCCAGCAGTCTCTGAAATAGCTTCCATGCACGTCTTGAAATCTGACTCCACCAACAAATCACAAAAAGAGAGGTTGAGAGTTAGCCTCAAACCATTCTTAACAGAGATATGAAATTCATACCATAACTCATATCATATTACTTTTATTTCTATTTTTTTCATCATATCACATAATTCATCACATCCCACATCTTTTTCTTCTTTTTTTTTTTTTCTTTTCTCGACATGTAGACTTAACATTAGTCTACCTCAATACCTCTATTTCCATTATGGTCAAACCTATTGTAGTATCTTTGTTGTCTGTCCCTATAATTAGACACGGACACCTTAACAACAGAAAAATGAAAAGCATTTTTTTTTTTGAGTAAAATACTCTCTCTCTTAGCTTTTTGTTTCTAGTCATATTTTACTCGGGGACAATAAAGGAAATGGAAAAAAAAAAGCATCTCAAGTCTCAACTTGGCCTGCAATTTGGAACTTGGAACTCACAGGGCGCTAATCTAAAATATCATTATAGACTTATAGTAGGTATTAGTATATCAGAAGTCCCTTCAAAGTACACCTTCACTTTTCCACCTCTCAGCAAGAACAATGGACGATGAGATGGAGAAACAAATTGTCTCAGAAGATAGAGAAGCAGGAACAGCGTTACAGAAAAAGCACTTATCAATGCTGGAGCGTCTCTCCAAACGCCACCAAACCCGTTCTTCAGACAACTCCGAATCTTCTTCCCTCGAATCCACTTCCCTCCTTCCTTTCACGCTTCTCCAATCTTAAAACCTCCATCGAGTCTCAGCTCGCCCAATCCCAAGCCATTTCTTCTTCTGATCCATCTCAGCTCAAAACGCACTTCCACAAAATCTCCGATCAATCTCCGATTTGGAAAAGCTCGTCGCCGAAAACTCCTATTTCTTGCCCTCTTACGACGTCCGATCTTCCCTCAAAACCGTCTCCGATTTGAAACGCAGCCTCGACAACCTCAACTCCGAGCTAATCCCGAAGAAGAAATTCTCCTTCAAGAGCAAGGCTAGCAAGAAAGACAAGGATTCTGTTATTCCAGAACCCAAACAACCACAACCTCCGGTTCCGGATCTCGATTCCGTGAAATCGAGCTTCGCGGCGCGTGATTCGCCGGGTTTTAGAAACGAAGCGGATAGGGTTTTGGTTGGGGAGTTTAGGGATTCGGAGGTTGGGGAATTCACGATTTCGGATCTCGATTCTTGTGAAGTGAGGATAATCGGTTGCGTGAGGGCGCTTTTCGTTCATAGGTTGAAGAATTGTAGGGTTTACGTGGACCAGTGACGGGGTCGATTCATATTGAGGAAGTTGAGGGTTGCGTGTTCGTGATGGCGGTCGCATCAGATTCGATACACGGTGCCAGAGGAAGTGATTTCTACCTTAGGGTTAGGAGCAGGCCCATAATCGAGGACAGTAACGGCGTGAGGTTCGCGCCGTATTGTTTGAGTTACCAAGGGATCGAAGAAGATCTTCGCGGTGCCGGTCTCGATGCCGAGACCGAAAATTGGGCCAATGTGGATGATTTCCGGTGGCTGCGTGCGGTGCAGTCTCCGAATTGGTCAATTTTGCCGGAGAATGAGAGGGTTGAGATTGTTAATATATCCAATTCAAAAAAATGGGGAGGGAATTTGATTGTTTCTTTCTATTTTTCTGTTAAGAGCCATTTGATTCTAAAGCCTAGGTATGTTCCTTTTGTCAGAATTTTGATGTTGAGATTTTTGTGATTTTGGCAAAATACAAATGGTTTTTTGATGACTGTATCTCTTTGTTTTTTGTTGTTGATTTCTCTTATTTTGAGTTATATTGTTGTTGATTTCTCTTCGATTGGAGTATCCTGTTCAGTGTCTAGAGAAAGGGTAGTGAAAAGGGCACGCATCTTGTCCTTTGACTGAGTAATGTGTTATAAACATTTAGTCCAGCTTTGTTAAGTTTCAAACTAGATCATTAGTTGCTGTGTATACCTTGTAGATGTCTTATATCAGTAGCATAGCCCTGAAAGTTAGACTGACTGGTATGAACAGTTGAACCGGGAAGCAGGGTACTAGCTGGATCATTCAAATTCCAGCTTTCAAACCAGTAAACCAGGCAAACTGCTCTGGTTTTCAAAAACTTGATAGGGATGATGGTCTGCATTACTAATTAGTGAAATTCTGTTTTGGAACATATTGGGAAATTTATTATTAGGATTTGGAGGTTGTAGGTTCCTATTTTCCCTTTTATAGTAGCATATAATTCTAGTAGGTAATAAATTTCAAAGATCCCCTCCAGCCACTAATCATAAGACATATCTTAGAGGGTCGAAGAAACAGATCAGTTATAGGTTGTCTAATTTAACAAAATTGGAGCTGCTAATCACTCATAGTATGAACTTTATGTATGTTGCTCCACTTTCGGTTCAAAATCACAGAGACAACACAAAATCTTTGATGGGTTTGGTTTGGTTATTAGGTATATTGTAGCCTTTGCTCAAGTTATTCCAACTGAACCAATAGATATGATAAACGGATGTATTCTTATCAATAATGGTTCAGATTCTGGCACAATATGGCCCCCTTTATGGCTATCACAGATCATATCCTGCCTTTGATGATGCCATAAGAGATGGGGGTTCACATTTTGTCTCTATCTCTGGGTGCTCAATCTCCCCAAGGAGACTATTTTAGTGATGCCATATCTGTGGGGGTCATTTCATGCTGCTAGTCGTGGAGTGCTGGTTGTTGTATCAGCTGGAAATGAAGGACACCCTGGTTCTGCTACCAACCTTGCACCATGGATACTCACTGTTGCTGCCAGCTCAACAGATAGGGATTTCACTTCTGATATCATATTAGGAAATGGTGTTAAAATCACGGTAAAGCTTATTAATT
Organism: Sesbania bispinosa; assembly: GCA_026901365.1. Classification (NCBI taxonomy): domain Eukaryota; kingdom Viridiplantae; phylum Streptophyta; class Magnoliopsida; order Fabales; family Fabaceae; genus Sesbania; species Sesbania bispinosa. The sequence goes on along the minus strand of QLOH01000787.1, from coordinate 256,306 downwards.
TTTAAAGTTAGTTCTTTTTTTGCACATTATGAGGACCCTGATTGGTTTTCTATGATTTAAACAGGGTGAAAGTCTCAGTCTTTCTGGAATGAATGCCTCCACAAGGATAATTCCTGCTTCTGAAGCCTTTGCAGGATACTTTACCTCCTTATCAATCCAGGTGAAGCAAGGTACTTAAAAGTGAGAACTACCTAGAAATCAATGCAAAAGGATGGCTTGAGTTATATTTTGTTCTCTTCTATTTGCTCTTGTAGTTACTGTTTAGAGAGTTCTTTGAATAAAACCAAGACCACAGGGAAGGTTCTGGTGTGTCGCCATGTAGAGAGTTCAACAGAGTCAAAGGTGGCAAAGAGCAAGGTAGTGAAAGAGGCAGGTGGTGTTGGCATGATACTTATTGTTGAGACAGATCAAGATGTTGCCATCCCATTTGTGATCCCTTCAGCTATTGTTGGAAAGAAAACAGGAGAACGGATTCTATCCTATCTCAAGACTACACGGTTTGTTTTATATTTGAGAGAAAAAAGGAATTGACTTGCCATTCTCCAAAGTCTAACTTGACATCCTGTTATGTAATGAACAGTGAGCCTATGTCAAGGATATTCAGAGCAAAGACAGTACTAGGAGCTCGCCTTGCACCCCGAGTAGCAGCATTTTCTTCTAAGGCCCCAATGCTTTAAAACCCAGAAATTTTGAAGGTGATATTCTCATTAATATGCAAATGAATGATGATAATCTATCTTTGGTTTCTTTATAATGTTGATTATTATTTTTCACTTCATTCTTGCACTTCTGACTGTACTGTTGTGGCTGTGTAGCCTGATATCACAGCTCCAGGACTAAATATCCTTGCAGCATGGTCTCCAGCAGCTGGAAACATGTTCAACATTCTCTCAGGAACTTCTATGGCTTGTCCTCATGTAACTGGAATTGCAACCTTAGTCAAAGCTGTCCATCCTTCATGGTCTCCATCTGCTATCAAATCTGCCATCATGACAACTGGTAATAAATACTGATACTAATATAATTTTCCAGAGACCAATATAAATAACTCTGGTTAGAGGTTCTTCTCAATTAGACAAATTGAAACAAAACTGAATATGAGTTAGGACAACAATTATCTTAAGAAAACGTGAGAAAAAGGTGATCAGAAACAATGTCCAAAAAATTGAATATGATTAAGAGTTTTCTTATGAAACCATCATCATCATTGTGTTGGAGTTCTTGGCAGTGCTGCTGCTGCGTGCAGCAACTGCTTGCCATGTTGTGACAAGGAGGATGTTAAATATGAGAAGAAGTGTGAGGAAAGGGGAAGATCTGTGACTGTGAGCCATTTTAAGGCAAGGAAGATATTAGCTAGTGATGTGTTTATGGTGTGTCACTTGCTAGTAAATCATTTGTTCGGCCTCAGTTTATTATTACTTACTATCTGTGGAAGATGGTCACCAATGTTATTAGCTGCATGAGAGCAAAAGATCATGATAGATATAGCTACACACAACTTATCCTTTTGTTAAATAAATAAGCTGTTAATTTTACATTTACACTTGGAAAACACTTGTTCACTCTGTTTTTTAAGGGCACTCACAATTAATTTAATACAATTCCTAGTTAGAATGAAATAACTACAGAGCATGGATTAAATAATTTGAGATTCTACATGATTGTGGTGTGATGACTTTGGACACTGAGAAAGATACTTGAAATATTTTTTTGTCCTTAATATTTCGATTAATTGTTATCAGTATGAGCTTGTAATGTGGCTATGCTCAACCTTCGTGTCAATGAATGTACTTGTTATCTGTTGGTTTCCATGATTTCTTTACTTATAGGATTTTGAATGCTTTGTCGTATTGGCACTTTCTGTAGTTTCAGCTATGTTCTAATTTTCTTTGGTTTAGAAAAAAATAATTGGTTTAGCTGTCGAAACTCGAAAACCTTTTGGAATTACTGGCCAATGAAGAATTCCCTTCCCGAAAATCGCTCCTGTTACTCATACTCTAATCTTGATTTCATGGATATCTGATTTTTTTAGAAGTGATGAAATAATTGGAACTGAAAACAATTGGACTATTGGAGATCTAATTTTTGGTTAGATAACTAATATGCATAGGGTTGAAAAGTTAAGAGACAAAGATTCAATTCCTTGTGGATAGTTGAATACTAATAGTTATAGAATCTGATTTCCTTCAATAAGCACGATGCTTTGCTAAACCAATGGCCTGGTAAATATGAATGGTTGGTGGGTAACTCTGTAGTACATTACTTTTATGCCTAGTTCTAGTTGCAACTCGGGTTTGAAGTATTGTCCTTGATATTGTTATCTAATCTACATTTCCTTAGTAATATTTCTTCTTAAGCTTTATTTGAGTTTATAGTTATTAGATTTATTTCTCTGCATCTGTCATTAATAAGAAAGACAGATTTAAATGCATAGGTAGATATTGGCTTTTGCACCTAGTAGATTGTTTTGTTTTATGTGTTGTCATCAATTAGTCTAATTTAAATATTAGGTAGGTTCTATTAGTGTGCTTTATTCCTAATTTAAAGTCTAATATGTTCTCATTTGTTAATTAAGCCTGTGAACAAATGGTTCAAGTTCCTCTAAGAAAACGAAAGCTGATTGGAGTGATAAAAATTTAGAACTTTTTTTTGAAAGTTTGCATTGAAGAGGTACGTGCTAGAATAGACCTCAAAATAAGTTTAATAAGATTGGCTGGAAAAATATAATGGAAAAGTTCAACCAAGCCACGAAGTTAAAATATGATATGAAGTAGTTTAGGAATAGGTGAGATATTTAAAAAAGGATGGTCACTAAGGGAAAAACTTGAAGGAAGAGAAACTGGTCTTGGTTGGGATATAGAAAAAAGGACTATCGATGCTAGTGATGCGTGTGGAATGCCAAAATTCAGGTATATTTGTTTTTAGTATTTTTTTAAGAAAAAAGAATTGTTATAGATATGATTTTAATCCTTGTTATTCTTTTTTCACCTTTCACAGGAGTGTCCTTATGTGGCACAGTTTAGAGACTAGGGTCTGAAATTTAAGCATGAGGTGGAGATCTTGGGAGGAACCTAAAGCTCAAAGTTCTTTACAAATGGAGCAAATTAGAGACTCTATTAAAAACATGTTTTCTACACGTGTTTAATTTCACTATTTTTTTCTAAAAAAATTCACTGTAGTACTTTATTGGATATCTGTTTTCTATTTAATACATTACATGGTTATATGTTCATAATTTGATGTATTTTACAATAGATTATAGTTAATATTAATTATATAAACGATACTGTTACAAGATTAATAACATTTTATAGTTATTATTATGTATAAGATAGTTAAATTAAATTAATTTATCATTAAAAAATAATGTCTTTAGTTAATACAGTTAAATTAAATTAATTATCAATAAAAAATATAAAGAAAATAATTTCAAATAACAACTTATTAAAATAATATAAAAAATTTATTGTTTTAGTTAATATTTAAATAAATTAATATTAAAAACATGATCTTTTTAGTAATTTTATCATTGAAAAGTACTTTTTCAATTTTATCCAAACACCACTTGTCTTTTGACTAAGTACTTATGTAAATATTATCCAAACACCAAAATGAGCAAAAATAGCTTATCTAGAAGTAACTTTTAATAAAGAACTTTTATGAAAAGATCTTCTTTCAGAAGTTCTTTTGAAAAGTGTATCCAAACAGACTTTATAAGAGGTCAATTTCTTTTGCATTTTTACCATACGTTGTCTCTATTTCCTTGTAGCATCTCTTTCTGTTATCTTAGCTAAAAGTTAAGAAATGGGATGATGATAAAACTCATGCCTACTTGTATTGCATATCTTTGTGAAATTCTAATATGCGCGGTGCTTTTATTTAACTTTAGCCTTAATCTTAAAAATGAGAGAAATCAGGTTTTCTGCCTAAGTTTGTTCAAATAACGTTTTATGGTCTGTTGCAAAAATCGCCATCTACTGTGGATTCCACTTATAAGTTACTGCCTTGGCTTTACTTTTAACCTTCAAATCATCTAGGAAGCTACCCATACATTGCTGAAATAATATGGTTATTAATTATGCATTGCCAAAGTGTGTGACTGTATTGTGTTGTTTTAGGTATGACCATGTCGTTTGAGTCCTGCAGGATCTGTTTGTAGTTGCCAAATGAGATTAGAGGACTGTAAGGATGCTTGTTTTGGTGTAATTCAAGTGAATGGAAAGGGTAAAGGAAGTAATCATGGACGGTAAAATGTTTAATTGAAAACATCGCACTCTCTTGTTGATTGTCATGTATGTGCCTATAAAGGTGTTTTTTTGTTCACTTGCAAAATCCATGCTAGGGGTTTGCAAAAGTACTTTATTATGTGCAAATGATGATAGAGACATCAACATTCTGAAGGAGATTGATTAATTCTGCCATGTTTTTCCCTTGATTGTTCAAGAACAATCAAAGGGTTGTCATCTTTCTATTCACATGCAAAATCCATGCTGGGGCTTGCAAAAACACTTGCTAAACAATTATTAATGCGTGTTTGGAAACAAAATTAGAAAATCTAAAGTTATGTTTGAGTTAGACATATTAAATTGTAACTTTTGTATTGACTTGAAAATTTTATACTGAAATTTAATTATCACAACTTACTTTTAAGAGAAAAGTCTCAAAACACATGTCATATCACTTCAAATTCACTTTTTAAGTAAAATTAATATATAAAATCAAATTTATTCAAACTCAAATTTATAAATGCTCACTCAAAGACCCACTCATTTCCTGTTTTATGTTACAATGGGTGCCAATGACAATGAGAATTTGTTGAAGAGAATAGAACAGAGCTTTTTTGGACCAAAAAAAAAAGAAGAGAGCTTTTGAGTTTGCTTAGATGTTGATTTGTTGGTTTCTCTACAATTTCAAAACTTAAACAACTCAATTGTAGAAATTAAAAAGCCTATGATAGCAAGTTAAAGTTTATAGTGCACCATATCTGCATTCAAGTTAGATGTGTCGATTTGGGTCACACCAGCTCACTATGTATCAACACATCTTTTGGCAAGACCGTGTTAACCTCATTTAGTGGTGGGTTGAAATTTTGCTAGTCCAACTCTATCCTAACCCTCTGTGGGTTGAGCTAGATGAGATTGGCTCATGGACCACTCACTTTTAATATATCAAATTAATTTTTTTTATCCATCATAAACTAAAAATAAAATTTAGAAGTATATATTATATGTTATATTTTATATTTTTCTATAATGTTATTAATATAATAAAAGGAAAATATGTTTTTCATCCCCATAGTTTTCGGTCAACTTTAGTCTTCGTCCCTGTACTTTAAATCTTGTTTTTTTGTCCCTAAACTTTCTAAACCCCCCAAATTGTGGTCCCTGCCGTCAGAGATCTATTAACCTGATGAGCTTGCTAACAAAAGTTACATGTCAGCCTCAACAGTGGGCCCCAAATAACAAGCTGGTCATCTAATTAACTTTTTTTTATTAATTTTCAATTATTAAAATAATCATAATTATGAAATTAGGTTTTTTATCGGGTAAAATTACTCAGATGAAAACCCTAATTTAGCAAATAGGATTATTTTAATAATTAAAAATTAATAAAAAAAGTTAATTAGATGATCGGTCAATTATTTGAGACTCACTATTGAGACTAACATGTAACTTTTGTTAGCTAGCTCATCAGGTTAATAAATCTCACTGACAGGCAGGGACAACGGTTTGGGGGATTAAGAAAGTTAAGGGACAAAAAACACAAGATTTAAAATATAGGGACGAAGACTAAAGTTGACCGAAATTATAGTGACGAAAAACATATTTTCCCTATAATAAAATATAATAAATTATCATATTATACTATAAAATAACATAAGATTATATATAATAGTGAAAATATGATAAAGTGTGTCAATTGTAATAATTAACAAATGTTAGAAACAAAAATAGTTCAATGTATATGAAATATTAACATTAAATGTGGTCGCATCTAAGCTACATTAGTGCTTAGGTCATGTACCGGTACAAACCCCGTTATATCTGTTAGATTTATTAACTTTATATTGAATAGATAAGATCAATGACTAGATACTTGTTGAATCAAAAAATTAAATATTACACTTTAGTCCCTTAACTAATAGGGAAGTTGGAACTCCAAAGGAGGACAACTGTCCCAAATAACTAGATCCGCAACACGTCAGCTGGTTTATTAGCATCTCATGGAACATGTCAAATGACATCGATCTCCAAGGTCATTGTGCTAAACAGTGACATATCTAGGGGATCTGCGAAATTGTGAGAGCTTGCGTGGTAGCACAACCATGGAGGGTCAGAAAACAGGTGTTTCAAAGCCTATGTTGAAGAAACAAAATTGCAACTTGGCACCAAGGTTAAAGTTGCGATCTCGTTGTTTGAGGAGATTAGGGACATGATCACACGAAAGATGCAATCCCTGAGGACACTTTAAAAGCTAAATATGCCGCTCGTCGAAAACCTCCAAGGCGCGCGGTACAATAAGAGTGTGAGTGAGGTTTCAGTGGAAAAGAAGATGAACAACTACAACAAACTATGATTTAAGCTCCAAATACTATGATTTAAGCTCCAAATGCAAGATAGTTGATTTCAATAGTCAAATTCAGTTATAATAACTATATGTGCTTTTTCTTTATAGTTAATGAAACACAATTCAATGTCATTAAATAAAAGCCATATTATTCTAGTAAACTTGTTAATATTTTTACTTTATAATTAAGCTTTTAAAATATTAGATAATCATATTTTTGGAACATATTAAAAGGGAAAAAGAATATAGTAAAAAGTAAAAAAGAATTTTCGTGAATGTTGTAATAATAATTATCAAAATTTTATTTTCAATGCTTTTTTACTTTATAATAATTTAAACTTTTTAACTCAATTAGCGAGTATGATTTAATGTAGATAAATGAGTCAATACATGTGCCTAAAATATCACTAATTAAATTACATTTGTTTTAATTTGAATTATTATGGGGTTTTAAAAAAAAAAACCAATAAACCAATGATTCAAAAAAAAAAGTTGCAAGCCTCATACATTTCATCATTTTCCATATATTTTGCAGTTTGAATCCTTCTAGCAATTTTCAAATCCTAAGGACCCATATGCAAAGCACTACTTTTATATCATCAGGTGCGATAACTTATCGAAATAAGCCATCTTTTAAAGGTACCGGTACATTATGTACTATAGAAATCATCATTGTTCATTTGTTCACTCCCTCATTTTATTGATCCATGAAAAAATTATTTAATTACAAAAATTAAGAAATGAAATTAATATTTTTATTTTTATTTTTATTTTACCAGTTATATCTCTTATTAATTAGTTTCTTTCTCATATTTATTCTCATTTATTTTAAAGTGAGTGAAAGGGTATAACTGAAAAAATAATTAATTTTGTCTTAAACTTTTAAAGTTGCTTGATAAAAAGAAATATTCTTTTTAATTATGAAAAATCAAATAAAAATTGAAGGAAGTAATTTGTGGAAAGTTTCTTATATCAAATTATATTACATTCAAAAAAATCAAATCAATTTACAACCCTTTAGTTTTTTTTTTTTTTGACGTAACAACCCTTTAGTTGGTTTAGTCTTTTACTTTATTCAAGGTTCAATTTTTGTAATAAGAGGGATGGGTACATATATGTTTTTATGTTGTTATAATTAGGGGTGTTAAAATGGGCTAAATTCAATGAACTAGTCTAATTAGCTCGAAGATGTATGGGTGGACTGGGCTGTGTTGTAAAATTTCAAACTTGAAATTAATATTTGGCCTAGTCCATCCCCAAATTTGTGTCTTACTGGTCTGTGATGGGCTTGCCCAGTCCGTTGACTAGACTTTTTTTTTTACTTTAAGTATTCACTTTTTTATATTTGATAAAATTATATGTGACAAATCTAATACTACATATATTGTTAGTGTCCATTTATGATAGACAATATGTAGCGTCTAACCATAAAAGGACAAGAGGAGATATACATCATGTGTATGTGAAACCACCAAATTTGGATTGAAAGCAAATGAAGAGCTAGGCGGCAGAAATTTGAACAATGTTGTAGAAGAAAAATATACAGTATGCAGAAGCCGAAAAATAAATAGTACATGTACACGATTTCCAGTCCTCTATAAATAGAGGTCTCTGCAAACCAAACCAACCATACAAACAAGGAACAAGCAAGTGAGCTAGAGATAAAAATAGAAAGTGAGAGGAATCACAAAAAGAGAGTGTGTGGGAAATATACGGGGTATATTTTTGGAGATTATCTCTGGTACTTCTTCGTACTACAAGTTGTAGTATTTGAATAAGAGTGTGTCTAACTAGGAAACACTATATTTATATTTTTTGTATAGGAGAATATGGAAATGATATTGTAATTATCATTAAATATATATAGTGAAATATTTTTGAAATTTATCTCATTTCTCTTCTGTATTGAAGGGTCAACGTAAAATATTAGGTGTTACTTTTTCTATCATTTACATATTTTTTAATTATTGTGATACTCCTGTGATAAATATAGCTCTAATAAATCTACCTACCTTAATATTTGTTCTTATATTTAATTTACATTGTGAATCACACCCAAATTTTCATATAGAATATTATCAACCAAACCTCAATTATTGATTTAAAAGGAAGTTCAAAACACACTCTTTCCATGAGACTTCGTCATTACAAGCGATCTACTTTTGCCTCCGGATGTTTGTTTCTTTGCCTTTTCAGCATATAATATACTCTATCTGTTTTTAACTAATATTAAATGAAGGTGCATGTATTCATCTATATATAGTAAAAGCGAAGAGATATTCTGATCTTCGTTTGATATTTTCATGTTCTTCGGTGCAAGGCTTTCTCTTTGGAGTGTAAAAAAGTTTTAGAAAAACACGTAATTAAGAATAACGTGTAATCACATTATTTAACAAATATAAATAATGTAATACTTAAGATATTATATTCATAAATAACGTCGAATGTCACTGTGACAGGGCAAATTAATAATACTCTTTAATCAAAATATATTATAGTCATTTCGGTGACGAGATAAACTTTTTGGACACTGATTGATAGATTTTTTAATGGGGAGTTCTTCCCAAATTACTTAAAATTTATTATATTAACTTTTACATGGATATTATTTATACACATATTTTTTTATTTTTAAATAACTCTTATAATTTAAGTAATTCTACACTCTAATATAGTAATTCTACAAGAACTTTAAAGTGGACCCTACAAATCCCCACCTTCATTATTTTAATATTTTAGTTCAACTTAAAGTATTATTATATTTTCTAATTTTAAAACAAGAAATACATACAATAATTAATTTGGTTGTAAAATTTTTAATTAATCTAGTTTTAATTTTTTTGTTCATCTTGTTGTAATTTTTTTATGAATCTGGTTGTGATTGAGGATATTTTATTAATTAGAATTTTTTATTAATCTGGTTATAATTTATGGCTAAAGATTTATTTTTTCCTAATTGATTTGGATTTCAACTACATAAAATCTGTTATTTTTATTCTTTTTATTGTTAAAAACTATCTAACCTTAGTTGCTTCCATAAACATATATCGGCTTCTTAAAATCACGTCATTCTCTTTCAATGGATGCAAAGTTGTTTTCTTTTAGAATTTTAATTTAAAATTAAGAACCTGCTAAGAGCACGCCATCGGAGATGATCTAATACTTCTTAAAGGTACTTTTAAGTTTAACATGTAGCGAAATACATGTTATTTTAATTTTTTACTTGAATTAAACAAATTATATATGAAATTGGATCTTCGGTTTCGTTAAAATGTTAAGATGATCAACTTTTCGAAGCTAATAAGCACTTAAAATACTTTCAATTTTTTGAAAAAAGTAATTTATTTCTATGGTTAAATATGTTTTTAGTCCCTGAAATATAGTTTAGATTTGGTTTTAGTCTATGTAATTTAAAACCAATAATTTTGGTCCTTCAAAAATTGATAATACATCAATTCAGTCTTTATTGCATAGTTTTACTACATATTTTGCTATCGATTAGCTACGAATTTTCATCGATAAAGATTCAATTGATTTATTTTTTTTATTTTTGAGAGATCAAATCCAACAATTTCAAATTACAGGTATTAAAACTAAATCTCGACTATATTACAAAGACTAAAAACATATTTAACAGTTGATTATTTCATTTAGCTAGGAAATCATGATTTGCTATACCAATTAAAACATAAAAAAAAAAAAAGTGGCGTGTATTACAGCTAGATGAATATAGATGATGGCGACAGCGCAACGTGGCATGCATGTATACGATTATGGCTCTCCTGCTCTAGAATTCATCGGTGAATCCGAATCGAGAATGTTAAATTCCAAGCTAGAGAGTCCTAACGCGTTGTGATTAAGGGAGAATATATATGAGTTTAATAATTATACACCTTTCAGTGTAAAGTTATTTTACACAATCATTGATTTATTGACACATCATTTAATGAATTTAAAATGCATGAGGTGTCATATTCATTAAATGACCTGACAATATATCATTGGATGTCTGTGTAAAATTATTTTGCACTAACAGTGTATACTAATTAAATTCAATATATATTACGTTAACTAGACAAAATTCTGGGAAAAAATTATTACTATATAGAACTGAAATCAAAATAAAAATAATAAAAAAATTAAGAACGCGTGATTAAGGATTAAGAATTCAGATAAGGCTGCCAGCAGCCAGAATATGGTGGAAAGTTTATATTATTTATAATGGTTAATTGGAGGTTTTTGTTTTTTTTCACCGTAACTATTCCTTATTACCGATGGTATAAGGGGTTTAGTTATAATTAAGACTCCTTATCTTTTTTAATAATGTATTTAATGGGGATCAAACCCGAGAGTCATTCCCACAATTTCAGTCTGCGTTTGCCAATTGAAACACGAGCTCTTTCATTGGAGATTTGCAATACGAATAATGTGGTAATATATATCATTAAATAAAAATATAAATTGATTGTTAAGTTTATTTTCTATTTATAAAATATTTTATGTTTTTTTAAGTATTAATAGCATCTATTATTTTAATCAAAAAGTATATATCAAATAATTAAATATTAACGAGGGCTAATTCAGATGGTATATGATTGATTCCCTTAAACAGGATCATCTTATGTTCGAGCAATCTCTGCTAGGAGAGCTAACCCCACCATAACGTGGATGTTCCCAACTCAAACAAGATTGTTTCTCATAAAGTATACTTGTTATTTAAATAAAAATAATTATATATTAATTGTTTTATTTATTAATTATTTTTTGGCATTAACTTTTCAAATCTGTTTATATATTATTTTTATATCCTCCTCATTGTGCAAATAAAACTTTTTGTAGTGTAATTTAAGCCTACAAGCGCTCATAGATACACATATATAATTATTAAATAAATAATATCACATATAAATTAATATATATATTAATTTTAACTAAATATCTAATATATTTACATATTTTAAAAACACATAAATACATATTTATAAACAAAAAAATAAAATACTGATAGATATTTCATATTAAAACTAACATCACAATAAACATTAAAACGTTTCAAACATTTCAGATTAAAATTACAATCAAAATATATCAATCGAACCCTAATTGTCTCTCCTAGTTACCCCACTTCCTGCTTTTATTTCAAATTAAACGATTATGTTAAGTTGGTGATATTAAACTATTAAGATGTCAAAGTTTATTAAATTGTTATGTGGACGTATTAAATTGTTATGGAGTTCATGTTTATTAAACCGTTATGTTGGTGAATGGTGATATTAAAAAATCATGTTTGGATGAACTTAGAGTAAATTTTTAATTGAGATATAATTTCTAAAATTAATGTTTTTCTTATTCAATTGCTAAATTTTTACTTAACTAAACCCGAAGTATAAGCGCAAATATGGACATATAAGTGCTTGTACAAGTACGAGGATAAATATTAAAATTGTTGACCACACGAGTACTGACAGGGGAGTGGATACTAAACCACGTTCATTATCATTCCTATGCGCACTTTTCATAAATAAAAATAGATATTTTGGACATTTTTGTTTGAGAAAACTGAAGCCATTGTATTAAAGAAAAAATAATTCACTCAAATGCCTAAAAAGTTTGTGGCTAGTTAATACTCCCTTCATCTCACTTGTGTTTCCAAAGAAAAAAATTACCACATTTTACTTTTCATTCCACAATCTTAAGGAATATTTAATTTTCTTTTTCAGATATATACTCTACAATTATTGTTTGAGTGGCTTGGAATAAGGTGCCAATAATTTAATATAGTGTAGTAGAATAACCTAATCAATGAGTAATAAGAGGTATAATAGGAAATCAATTAAAAAATTTATGAAAATAAGAGAATTAATTGTATTTCTTAATTCCTATGTAAAAACCTTAAACGACAAATAAAGTAGGACGAAGAGAGTACTTGCTAAGATTATGACATGAGTGTACGTAATTACTATTGTGGCTGAAGGACAAGAATTTAGGTTAACATAAATGATTCCTACCATCACTCTAACTTTACTTATTTTTTACACTCTAATTATCATACATTCACTCTTACACTCATTTTTTTTTACTATTTCTCTCTTCCTTTTTCAACCATATCTCTCCTCGTTGTCTCTTCATTTCATTCATTCTTTCTATTTCTCTCTTTTATACTCCATTCGAACTGGAATATAAACAAAAAATAAATAAATTTACACTTATAAGAAAGTTAATTAAATTTATTTAATTTCTTGATATCATCTAAAAAGTAATTATATTGTCTAAATTACCCTACATTCAATTTTATTAAAACTTGTTTCAAGTGAACATACTCTCTTTCTATTGACACATAATTCATTAAATAAAGTGTTTAAAAAATAAAATTTATTTATATTTTAATTTAGTATATGTGGTTTTTTTTTTCTTATATTGAAATTAAAAAAAGAGGACACTACCTACACAAATTTTTAGCTGTCAATAATTCAATATATGATTTTTCTTATCACTTTTCCCAGTGGCTTCACTTCAGGTGCCAATGAAACATATTTTTCAACAGTGCCCTATGCTCGGACAAAAGCAACGTGCTCAAATACTGCTTTTTAACTTTGGACAAACCATTACCCATTACGATATTTAACGGTGCTTTCTTGGATCATTTCACTCACCAAACTCACTATACTTGGTTGCATACCATACCCTTCAACGCACTAGGCAATCAAATCAAATCAATCATATGCAGAAGAATCCCATTGGAGATTTCCACACCGAAACACATCTCCCAAATAACACAACCATGGAGTCCCTTCGTGTTCCCCTTCACAACCTCTCCGAACTCAGCACCCGAATGGACTCTCTCCATCGCTTCATATCCGATTCCATCAACACCAACACTCTCCTCACCAAGCAACACATGGACACTGTCTCCAACGAGATCGTATCCGCCATTCGCCACGTCATCATCAACGCCGCCGCCATCGTCTCCGCCGAAGCACCCCCGGAAACGGTTCCTCCTAAACAACCAACGTTTGACTCAAAAGTCGAGATTGTCGGCGACAACAAGGAACACTGTGAAATCGTGGAGTTCGACGCGATGGAGTTGTTGGCGAAGCACTTACACTTTTGCAAGGTTTGCGGGAAAGGCTTCACGCGCGACGCGAACTTGCGTATGCACATGCGCGCGCACGGGGAACAGTACAAGGCCCCAGAAGCGTTAGCGTCAAAGAAGCCGCGTGGGGAAACGCGCTTAACGGCGACGTTGTTTTCTTGCCCTTTCGAGGGTTGCAAGAGGAACAAGCTACATAGGAAGTTCAGGCCACTGATGTCGGTGTTTTGTTTAAAGAACCATTTCAAGAGAAGCCATTGCCCGAAAACGTACACGTGCGATCGGTGCCGGAAGAAGAGTTTTGCGGTGCTTTCGGACTTGAAGAGTCACGCGAAGCAGTGCAGGGGAGAGTCCACGTGGAAGTGCTCGTGTGGAACCACGTTTTCAAGGAAGGAGAAGCTGTTTGGTCACGTGGCGCTGTTTGAGGGGCACGTGCCGGCGCTTGAGGTTGGTGAAGAGGATAGAGGGGAACCGATGGCGGCGGCTGAAGGGGAAGGTGCGGAGGGACCACCGTTGAGGAAGGAAAGTGATGAGTTGCCTGAAGGATTCTTTGATGGTTTGGATGAGTTTGGGTTTGGCTCACCTTTATTGGTTTGAATCCACCTATCTGATTTGCCATGTTTACCTTTCCTGTCTTGTTTTTATCAGAGACAACGAAAATAAAAAAAAGAGAGAGAGAGAGAAAAACATAGATTTTAATGAGATATACTATTTATATAATAAATTAATACATCATCACATATAACACATTTTTTCTTTCTATATCATTTTTTCTTAACACCTATCACATCTCATAATTATCTCTCTCTTTATCTCTACCTCTCACTTTTCTGTGATTTCTCAATTTTAATTTATAATTTAATTTAGCCTATGTTTTACTGTTGATACATTGCAAAATCATAGTTTCGCAGAATTGATTTTAAATCACTTCTTTCCAACGTGCTTAATAAAACGTGCACACTCATCTCACCGTTTGGTGGACACGATATGATATGATAAGATAGGCGAGTTGGATAGAAACATGATAGGATAAGAGCATGATAAACTCTTATCATATCTTATATTTGATGCACACCAGGATAAGAGGCGGATAACATTATATTATAAAAAATATTAATATGCAAAAATTATCCTTGTTATAAAATTACATTCACTTTAATTTTTAACTTTAAAATAAGCATAAATGAATAAAAAACTATTTATTTATAAAAAAATATAAATTTAATAAAAAGAATAAATTTATTAAAAATAATATCAAAATTATCATAAAAAAAGGAGAGAGAGAATGAGTGGAGAGAGAATAGAGAGAAGAGAGTGTAGTGGAGTGGACGGAGGGATGGGGAGAAAGAGAAGGAAATAGAGGGGAGAAAGAAAGGGGGGAGGGGAGGGAGGGGAGTGTGAGTGGAGAGAAGGATGAAAAGGATAGAAAGAGGACAGAAGGTATGGTCTTTCTTTTCTCCCGCTCTTCTTGTTCTCTCTTTCTCTCTCCCTCTTTTCTCTCGCTCTTTTGTTCTCCCCTCTTCTTTTTCGCTCGCTTTTTCCTTTCCCCCCTTTCTACTCGCGTCGGCTGATGGAGGGCCCCGTCTGCGGAAGCATCTTTATCCTATCCTCTCACTCTCTAACCAGCTCTCACTTAAGATAAGAATTACACTGGGAGGAAATGATAGGATAAGCCATATAATAAGTTATCATATACTATTGGTGCAACAAACATTATAAGTGATAGGATAAGATGAAGTTAACATATATTGTCTCTTATCCTCTCCACCAAACAGGTCATTAGTCTCAATGTTAAGGAAATAAAAGGAATGCAAGTGCTATTTTTCTTTATTTTCACAATTGATTTTTTTACAAAGAAATATGTTTATTTATCCATTACTTTAAAATTTCAAGATATAAATTTTATTTTATTAATTATATCTTTATTTTTATTAAGTAATTAATAAGAGATACATTTATTAAAAGATGATAAACGAAAAGATAAATAAAATATTGAGCCTTTTAAAAAAAAGATATTAATCATATTTTTTAATTTATAATCACTTGGAGAGAAAAAGAGAGAGAAAAGAAAGAGAAGGACAATATTTTAACGAAATTCTCTTATTTGGTTAAAAAACAATGAAGATAGATAGAGGAGAATGATTTTGGATTCCTTTGGTTTAAAAAGTTGGGAAGGGGTGGGAGGGGAAATGGAGTGCGAAACTTGGGAGGAATTTGCCTCTCATTCGAGAGAATGCGTGGACTTAAAGGTAGGGTTGTAATCAAGTAGGTCTTGATCAACCCAAACAAAATGCAATTTTTTCGGGTTAATTTGGTTAAGGGGTCGTTTGGGGTGTTTATGAGTTTTCAATTTTGATTTTCAAAAGACTTCAAGTAAGCTTTTACAACTCAAAACTGAAAACTAAAATCCACTTTTTGTGGTTTTCAAAAAGGACGTTTAGAAAACCACAAAAAGTGGTTTTAGTTTTCAGTTTTGAGTTGTAAAAACTTGATTGAAATTTTTTAAAACCCAAAAATCAAAAACTCGCAACCACCCCAAACAGGACCTTGGTTTGGTTTGATTTCTGAACATTGAACCTGATGGAGATTGATTTAGATGAGCAACCCAAATAAATCGAATGTGTGCGTGAAAACACAAAACTAGAAATATTGTTTACACATTTTGCTACTCAAGAGGTTGAGACATTTATCAATTAACACTTTTTTATTGTAATCCCTTATTTGACCTTGTTATTTAATTTTTTGCATGACATTCACTTTTATTTCAATTAGTTGTGATTTTAACTTTAAAGTTTAACCTAGTTTAATCTTCTTATAATATGACTTTCAAATTTAATTGTAGCTAGTCAAGTAGTGTTTCAAATAAGAAGGCGACAACCTCATAATTTTTTTCCTTTTTTTTTTCATTATTTAGTTATATTTTATATAATATGTCATCCCATCTATTTTCATAAATTATCACGCATATTTTCTATCAAATAACATTTTTTAGTTGGCTGACATGTGAATCATGCTTTTTTTTATAAGATTTAATTAATATGTTTATGTGTAAATTGATTTATTTTAAAACTATGTTTGGACGAATAATAAAAGTAATAAAGTGATCTTCTCCTCTTTGTGCCGATTCTCAATAACAAAACGATTGGTAATGATAACCTTATTGGTTACTTCCTCTTGTCAGAGATCGTGATCCGCGTGCCCTTTCTTTTAAGTCACGCACAACAGTCCATACCCACTTCACATCAATGGCTATTATCCTCTCATCTTATCTTCTCAAAATTTTCAAAATTCCTGCCTTTCCCTTCCCTCTCCAAAATTAAACCTTCCCCCACTACATATGCTCCTAAACACCCTATCCCATTTACACACGGTTAGTTGTCATTTACTCTCTTTGAGACATAAATACTCATTTTTCTTTTTTTTCTTCCGTTCAATCAACATGGTTCGTACCAAGCAGCAAGTCAACCCTCTCCCCCTTAACCTTGTTATTTTTTTTACATGACATTCACTTTTGTTTGAATTAGTTGTGATTTTAATTTTAAAGTTTAACCTAGTTTAATCTTCTTGTAATGTGATTTTTCAATTATGATTGTAGCTAGTCAAGTAGTGTTTCAAATAAGAAGGCCACAACCTCATAATTTTTTTTCCTATTTTTCATTATTTAGTTATATTTTATATAATATGTCATCTCAACTATTTTAATAAATTATCACCCATATTTTCTATCAAATACCATTTTTTTAATTGGCTAACATGTGAATCATGCTTTTTTTGTAAGATTTTATTAATATGCTTATGTGTAAGTTGATTTATTTAAAACTAAGTTTGGGAAGAATAATAAAAGTAATAAAGTGATCTTTCTTCCTCTTTGTGTTGATTCTCAATAACAAAACCATTGGTATAGATAACCTTATTGGTTACTTCCTCTTGTATGAGATCGTGATCCGCGTGTCCTTTGTTTTAACTCACGCACAACCATCAATACCCACTTCGCATCGATGGTTATAATCTTCCCATATCATTAGGGATGGCAAAGTGGGTTGGGGCTCGGCGGGCCAGCCCGCCTAACCTGCCAAAATGGCGGGGTGGGTTAGGTCTCTCCCGCCCGCCAACCTATTCAGCCCGCCAACCCGACGGGCCAATAGGTGGGGTCGGGGCAGGCCGGCCCGTAGGGCTAGCCCGCCAAATTTAACAAATTTTTAACTTTTTTTTACTTATATTTAGTATTTAATTATAATAATTTTATAAATATTGAGGAAAAATGTTATGTAAAGACCAAAAAGTATAAATAATATTTTAAATTTTTATTAAAATTCAAATTTATTTTGTATTATATTTATTTTAAATTTATTTTAATTTTTTATAAATTTTTGGGTGGGTTAGGCGGGCCGGCCTGCCATCCCGCCTTAAAACGGGGTGGGTTGTATATGATGGCCCGTTTTTTCTGGCGGGCCAACCCGCCCCGCCCCGTTTTTTGGCGGGCCAACGGCGGGGCGGCTGGCCCACTTTGCCACCCCTACATATCATCTTCCCAAAATTTTCAAAATTCCCGTCTTTCCCTTCTCTCTTAAAAATTACCCCTCCCCCACTATATAAGCCCTTAAACACCGTCTCCACCTTACATTAGTTTTCATTTACTCTCTTGAGACATAAATACTCATTTTCCTTTTTTTTCCTTCCGATCAATCAATATGGTTCGTACCAAGCAGCAAGTCACGTTCTCCCCCTTGTTTGACCTTGTTATTTATTTACATGACATTCATTTTTGTTTTAATTAGTCGTGATTTTAAATTTAAAGTTTCACCACATTTAATCTTATTATATAATTTTTCAATTTCAATTGTAGCTAGTCAAGTAGTGTTTCAAATAAGAAGACCACAACTTCATAATTTTTTTTTCCTATTTTTTCATTATTTAGTTATATTTTATATAATGTGTCATCTCATCTATTTTTCATAAATTATCACCCATATTATCTATCAAATACCGTTTATTAATTGGCTAACATGTGAATCATGCTTTTTATTTTATAAGATTTAATTAATATGCTTATGTGTAAGTTGATTTATTTTAAAACTAAGTTTGGAAGAATAATAAAAGTAATGAAGTGATCTTCGTCCTCTTTGTGTCGATTCTCAATAACAAAACGATTGGTATAGATTACCTTATTGGTTACTTCCACTTGTATGAGATCGAGATCCGTGTGCCATTTCTTTTAACTCACGCACAGTCGTCAATAACCACATCGCATCGATGGCTATAATTTTCTCATCTCATCTTCCCAAAATTTTCAAAATCCCCGCCTTTCCCTTCCCTCTCTAAAATTACTCCTCCCCCCACTATATATGCACCTAAGCACCCTCTCCCCCTAGACACTCTTAGTTTTCATTTACTATCTTGAGACATAAATACTCATTTTCCTTTTTTTTCTTCCGTTCAATCAACATGGTTCGTACCAAGCAACAAGTCACCCTCTCCCCCTTAACCTTGTTATTTTGTTTTACATGACATTCACTTTTGTTTGAATTAGTTGTGATGTTAACTTTGAAGTTTAACCTAGTTTAATCTTCTTATAATATGATTTTTCAGTTTTGATTGTAGCTAGCCAAGTAGTGTTTCAAATGAGAAGGCCACAACCTCATCATTATTTTTACTATTTTTTCATTATTTAGTTATATTTTATAAAATGTGTCATCTCATCTAATATTTCATAAATTATCACCCATATTATCTATCAAATACCATTTTTTAATTGGCTAACATGTGAATCATGCTTTTTTGGTAAGATTTAATTAATATTCTTATGTGTAAGTTGATTTATTTTAAAACTAGGTTTGGAAGAATAATAATAGTAATAAAGTGACCTTCTTGCTCTTTGTGCCGATTCTCAATAACACTACGATTGGTATAGATGACTTTATTGGTTACTTCCTCTTGTCAAAGATTGTGATCCGTGTGCCCTTTCTTTTAAGTCATGTACAACCGTCAATACCAACTTCGCATCGATGGCTATTATCTTCCCAAAAATTTCAAAATTCCCGCCTTTCCCTTCTCTCTCCAAAATTACCCCTCCCACCACTATATATGCCCTTAAACACACTCTCCCATTACACACTCGTAGTTTTCATTTACTCTCTTGAGACATAAATACTCATTTTACTTTTTTTTTTCCTTCCGTTCAATCAACATGGTTCAAGCAGCAAGTCACCCTCACCCCTTGCTTGACCTAGTTATATTTTTACACAGTTTTGTTTGAATTAGTTGTGATTTTAACTTTAAAGTTTAACCTAGTTTAATCTTCTTATAATATGATTTTTCAGTTTTGACTGTAGCTAGTCAAGTAGTGTTTCAAATGAGAAGGCCACAACCTCATAATTTTCTTTCCTATTTTTTCATTATTTAGTTATATTTTATATAATGTGTCATCTAATCTATTTTCATTAATTATCACCCATATTATCTATCAAATACCATTTTTTTAATTGGCTAACGTGTGAATCATGCTTTTTTGGTAAGATTTAATTAATATGCTTATGTATAAGTTGATTTATTTTAAAACTAAGTTTGGAAGAATAATAATAGTAATAAAGTGATCTTCTTGCTCTTTGCGTCGATTCTCAATAACTCTACGATTGGTATAGATAACTTTATTGGTTACTTCCTCTTGTTAAAGATTGTGATCTGTGTGCTCTTTCTTTTAAGTCACGTACAACCGTCAATACCTACTTCGCATCGATGGCTATTATCTTCCCAAAATTTTCAAAATTCTCGTCTTTCCCTTCCCTCTCCAAAATTACCCCTCCCACCACTATATATGCCCTTAAACACCCTCTCCCATTACACACTCGTAGTTTTCATTTACTCTCTTGAGACATAAATACTCATTTTACTTTTTTTACCTTCCGTTCAATCAACATGGTTCGTATCAAGCAGCAAGTCACCCTCTCCCCCTTGCTTGACCTAGTTATATTTTTACATGACATTCAGTTTTATTTGAATTAGTTGTGATTTTAACTTTAAAGTTTAACCTAGTTTAATCTTCTTATAATATGATTTTTCAGTTTTGATTGTAGCTAGTCAAGTAGTGTTATAATAAGGCCATAACTTCAATTTTTTCCCCTATTTTTTCATTATTTAGTTATATTTTACATAATGTGTCATCTCATCTATTTTCACAAATTATCACCCTTTTTTTCTATCAAATAACATTTTTTAGTTGGATAACACGTGAATCATGTTTTTTTTGTAAGATTTAATTAATATGCTTATGTGCAAGTTGATTTATTTTAAAACTAAGTTTGGAAGAATAATAAAAGTAATAAAGTGATCTTCTTGCTTTTTGTGCCGATTCTCAATAACAAAACGATTGGTATAGATAAGCTTATTGGTTACTTTCTCTTGTAAGAGATCGTGATCCGCATGCTCTTTCTTTTAAGTCACGCACAACCATCAATACCCACTTCGCATCGATGGATATTATATTCCTATCTTATCTTCCCAAAATTTTCAAAATTCTCGCCTTTCCCTTGCCTCTCAAAAATTACCCCTTCCCCCACTATATATGCCCATAAACACCTTCTCCCGCTTATACACTCTTAGGTTTCATTTACTATCTTGAGACATAAATAATCATTTTCCTATTTTTTCCTTCCGTTCAATCAACATGGTCCGTACCAAGCAGCAAGTCACCCTCTCCCCCTTGTTTGACCTTGTTATTTTTTAACATGACATTCACTTTTGTTTGAATTAGTTGTGATGTTAACTTTGAAGTTAAACCTAATTTAATCTTCTTATAATATGATTTTTCAGTTTTGATTGTAGCTAGTCAAGTAGTGTTTCAAATGAGAAGGCCACAACCTCATAATTTTTTTTCCTATTTTTTCATTATTTAGTTATATTTTATATAATGTGTCATCTCATCTATTTTCATAAGTTATCACCCATGTTATCTATCAAATACCATTTCTTAATTGGCTAACATGTGAATCATGCTCTTTTGGTAAGATTTAATTAATATGCTTATGCATAAGTTGATTTATTTTATTACTAAGTTTGGAAGAATAATAATAGTAATAAAGTGATCTTCTTGCTCTTTACGCTGATTCTCAATAACAAAACGTTTGGTATAGATAACTTTATTGGTTACTTCTTCTTGTCAAAGATTGTGATCCGCATGCCCTTTCTTTTAAGTCACGCATAGTCGTCAATACGCACTTCGCATCGATGGCTATTATCTTTGCAAAATTTTCAAAATTCCCGCATTTCCCTTCCCTCTCCAAAATTACCCCTCCCCCCCACTATATATGCCCCTAAACACCTTCTCCCCTTACACACTCCTAGTTTTCATTTACTCTCTTAAGACATAAATACTCATTTTTCTTTTTTTTTTTCCTTCTGTTCAATCAACATTGGTCTTACCAAGCATCAAGTCACCCTCTCCCCCCTTGCTTGACATAGTTATATTTTTACATGACATTCACTTTTGTTTGAATTAGTTGTGATTTTAACTTTAAAGTTTAACCTAGTTTAATTTTCTTGTAATATGATTTTTCAGTTTTGATTGTAGCTAGTCAAGTAGTGTTTCAAATAAGAAGGACACAACCTCAATTTTCCCCCCTATTTTTTCATTATTTAGTTATATTTTACACAATGTGCCATCTCATCTATTTTCACAAATTATCACCCTTTCTATCAAATAACATTTTTTAATTGGATAACATGTGAATCATGCTTTTCTTGTAAGATTTAATTAATATGCTTATGTGTAAGTTGATTTATTTTAAAACTAAATTTGGAAGAATAATAAAAGTAATAAAGTGATCTTCTTGCTCTTTGTGCCGATTCTCAATAACAAAACGGTTGGTATAGATAACCTTATTATTTACTTCCTCTTGTCAGAGATCGTCATCCGCATGCCCTTTCTTTTAATGCACGCAATACCGTCCTTACCCACTTCGCATCGATGGCTATTATCTTCCCTTCTCATCTTCCCAAAATTTTCAAAATTCCCGTCTTTCCCTTCCCTCTCCAAAATTACCCATCCCCCCACTGTATATGCCCCTAAACACCCTTTCCCCTTACACATTCTTAGTTTTCATTTACTCGCTTGAGACATAAATACTATTTTTCCTTTCTTTTTTCCTTCCGTACAATCAACGTGGTTCGTACCAAGCAGCAAGTCACCCTTTCCCCTTGTTTGACCTTGTTATTTTTTTACATGACATTCTTCTTTTGTTTGAATTGGTTGTGATTTTAACTTTAATGTTTAACCTAGTTTAATCTTCTTATAATATGATTTTTTAGTTTTGACTGTAGCTAGTCAAGTAATGTTTCAAATGAGAATCCACAACCTCATAATTTTTTTTTTCCTATTTTTCCATTATTTAGTTATATTTTGTATAATATGTCATCTCATCTATTTTCATAAATTATCACCCATTTAATCTATCAAATACCATTTTTTAATTGTCTAACACGTGAATCATGCTTTATTTTTGTAAGATTTAATTAATATGCTTATGTGTAATTTGATTTATTTTAAAACTAAGTTTGAAAGAATAATAAAAGTAGTAAAGTGGTCTTCTTGCTATTTGTGCCGATTCTCAATAACAAAACGATTGGTATAGATAACTTTATTGGTTACTTCCTCTTGTCAAAGATCGTGATCCGTGTGCCCTTTCTTTTATGTCACACACAACCGTCAAGACCCACTTCCCATCGATGGCTATTATCATCCTATCCCATCTTCTCAAAATTTTCACCTTTCCCTTCCCTCTCCAAAATTACGCCTCCCCTCACTATGTATGCCCCTAAACATCCTCTCCCTCTTACACACTCTTAGTTTTCATCTACTCTCTTGAGACATAAATACTCATTTTCCTCTTTTTCCTTTCGTTCAATCAACATTGTTCGTACCAAGCAGCAAGTCACCCTTTCCCCCCCCTTTTTTGACCTTGTTATTTTTTTACATGACATTCCTTTTTGTTTGAATTAGTTGTTATTTTAACTTTAAAGTTTAACCTAGTTAAATCTTCTTACAATATGATTTTTCAGTTTTGATTGTAGTTAGTCAAGTAGTGTTTCAAATGAGAAGGCCACAACCATCGATCACGTGGATCAGCTGGTAAGGGGTTGTTCTAGCTTAACCAGTGGTCTCGAGTTCGAGCCCTGGGAATGCAACTGTGTTAAATACTCGGAGGGAGAACTTTGCCGCCCATAGAGGTCCTACCCGGCTCGACAGGATTGCCCCCCGTGGAGGATACCTGTGGCCTTGCACCAAAAAATGAGAAGGCCACAACCTCATAATTTTTTTTTTCTATTTTTTCTTTATTTAGTTATATTTTATATAATGTGTCATCTCATTTATTTTCATAAGTTATCACCCATATTTTCTATCAAATACCATTTTTTAATTGGCTAACATGTGAATCATGTTTTTTTTTTGTAAGATTTAATTAATAGGCTTACGTGTAAGTTGATTTATTTTAAAACTAAGTTTGGAAGAATAATAAAAGTAATAAAGTGGTCTTCTTGCTATTTGTGCCGATTCTCAATAACAAAACGATTGGTATAGATAACTTTATTGGTTACTTCCTCTTGTCAAAGATCGTGATCCGCGTGCCCTTTCTTTTATGTCACGAACAACCGTCAAGACCCACTTCGCATCGATGGCTAATATCATCCTATCCCATCTTCCCAAAATTTTCAAATTCCCGCCTTTCCCTTCCCTCTCCAAAATTACCCCTCCCTTCACTATATATGCCCCTAAACATCCTCTCCCGCTTACATACTCTTAGTTTTCATCTACTCTCTTGAGACATAAATACTCATTTTCTTTTTTTTTTCCTTCCGTTCAATCAACATGGTTCATACCAAACAACAAGTCACCCTCTCCCCCTTGTTTGACCTTGTTCTTTTTTTACATGACAATCACTTTTGTTTGAATTAGTTGTGATTTTAACTTTAAAGTTTAACCAAATTTTTTCTTCTTATATTATGATTTTTCAATTTTGATTGTAGCTAGTTAAGTAGTGTTTTAAATAAGAATGCCACAACCTCAATTTTTTTTCCTATTTGTTTATTATTTAGTTATATATTATATAATGTGCCATCTCATCTATGTTCATAAATTATAACCCTTATTTTCTATCAAATAACATTTTTTAATTGGCTAAAATGTGAAGCAAGCTTTTTTTGTAAGATTCAATAAATGTGATGATGTGTAAGTTGATTTATTTTAAAACTAAGTTAGGAAGAATAATAAAAGTAATAAAGTGATCTTTTTCCTCTTTGTGTCGATTCTCAATAACAAAATGATTAGAATAGATAACCTTATTGGTTACTTCCTCTTGTCAGAGATCGTGATCCGCGTGCCCTTTCTTTTAAGTCAGGCACAACCGTAAATACCCACTTCGCATCGATGGCTATTATATTCCCATCTCATCTTCCCAAAATTTTCAACATTCTTGCCTTTCCCTTCCCTCTCCAAAATTACCCCCTCCCCCTACTATATATGCCCCTAAACACTCTTCCCCTTGCACACTTTTAGTTTTCATTTACTCTCTTGAGACATAAATACTCATTTTCCTTTTTTCCTTTTGTTCTATCAATATGGTTCGTACCAAGCAACAAGTCACCCTTTCCCCCTTGTTTGACCTTGTTTTTTTACATGACATTCACTTTTGTTTGAGTTAGTTGTGATTTTAACTTTAAAGTTTAACCTAGTTTAATCTTCTTATAATATGATTTTTCAGTTTTGATTTTAGGTAGTCAATTAGTGTTTTATATAAGAAGGCCACAACCTCATAAATATTTTTCCCTATTTTTTCATTATTTGGTTATATTTTATATAATGTGTCATCTCATCTATTTTCATAAATAATCACCCATATTTTCTATCAAATAACATCTTTTAATTAGCTAATATGTAAATCATGCTTTTTTATAAGATTTAATTAATATGCTTATGTGTAAGTTGATTTATTTTAATACTAAGTTAGGAAAAATAATAAAAGTAATAAAGTTGATTTATTTTCTTGAATATCTAAAACAACAAGAGGAGTATACTAAAACAACAACAATTTTGGAATTGGGGTAGTAGGTTATTTTGAAATCTATAAGCATATTATTTAACAAAATACAAATTAATTGCACAATAAAACATTAATTATTCATTAATTTTATAAAAATGACAATAAGAAGTGAACAAAACAAAATCGTCAAAACATCAAAGGAAAAAACGTAGGGAGTTCTATTTGTTTCTAGATTTAAAAACATTTTTTGTTTGATAGAAATTTTTTAAAAATAATTGTGAAAAGTGACTTTTTTGGTTTTTAATAATTAATATTCGGAAACAATTCTGTGATATTTTGGAAGATTATTTTTTATTTTTTATGCTAATAATATTATAAGTAAATCATTTCATTTAAAAAAAATGTTCTTAAAAATTGCTTTATAAAATTGTTTTAAAATTTTTAAAAACAAAACAGAATAAATACCCCATGATCGAGTTCTCCCTATTTTCTATGTATTTATTCCTCTTGGGAATTAGGAGGAGTATTGACGAATTCCAAACTCATTTAGAGTGGGTCAACGGTCGTCTCTACGTTTTTTATTTCATAGATATCCTCTATGAAAGATAATGCCGCTGTTGGAACATCCTCCTCTTAATGAGGCTAATTAATTAATTATCCTTCCTAATGAGAATATTTTTTCCATACATAAGACTCCAACCAACCGAGAATCAAGCATGTACTATTTAGGTAGGGTTTAGTAGACGTTTCGGAACGGAACGACATATAGATTCTATTCTATATTTGGTGTATTTTAAAAGTAGAACAGACCAACACATGTCATTAAAAAAGTGTAACACTTTGGTTCTATAAAAAAGGTAGAACCACAAAGAACTGAACAAAACATTTCATTATTAATTTTTTATTGACAAAACTATCACCGACTCTCCTAACTTTCTTTCCAAAATTGTAATTCCTCCACTATCACCTAATACATTTTACCACCGCCATTGTCGCCTGACACCTTACACCACCACTGCAACTGCCATTGTTGTCACCACCACCAGTCCACCGAACACATTTTATCACCACCATTGTCGCTTGACACCCTACATCGCCACTGTCATCGCCATCACCACCGTCGCCGCCGCCCCCATCACTCCATCACTATCCTACACAACCTACATAAATAGGATAATGGTATATATGTATTTGAACACATATCATCACGTTCTGTTCTATAGTTACCAAACACAACACATAAAACATTTCTTATCCCATTACATTCTATTATATTCTATTTTGTTCTATTTTATCCCGTTCTATTCATCTATTAAACGCTACCTAAAACCAACCTCGTTGGTATTTTTACGTTTTTATACCCCTTTAAACATGGCAAGTATCTAGAGTTTAAAACAAACCTGTACCACATGCAGTATAATCAAACGGGTGACCACATTATTATTTTATCATAAAATAGATTAAAATTTGGGATCCTCTGTAGACTGTAATTGATTTTCTAATTGTAGAGGATTGCGATCCGTATAAATTACAAGACTACGCTAACTCGTTTAAATCACTAACTGAAAAAGAAAAAAAAAAAACCTGAATATCAGAATATTATCCTTTCAGACAATTTACAATTAGGAATAAATAATGAAGTCTGCAAATTGGAGGCCAGTTTGGGGTCCAACTAAAAATGAGACGAAAATTCCACAAATGAGCTTTATAAGAAAAATTAAATGCAAGATTCATCTCTAGATCTTTTTTCCCCAATTCAAAGAGGATAACAAGTTGACTATAAAAGTCAAGTTTAATGTATTTTCATGATTGATTTACTATATCATACACAAATAAAGAAAAGAGAACGGAAAAATATCCTCTTAAGGAAAAACCAGAGAGAAGGTAGTAAATTCACTATAAACATTGGATAGGGAACCAACCAATGTCTTCAACTTTTGTGCTTTAGCTGAGGTACCCAGCCAACCTTCTTGTAAAACAAGATTCTAAGAACACGGATTCTCTGTAAAACCTTTATGTACAAGGATCAATGTTTGAAGACTTGCAGTACACCACCCTATGTTTTGTAATTGGTATGAACCCCTCCCTGTAATGGGGTTGTTGCTGAAAGCTTACCAAACATCTTCTTTCTAATGAATTCAAGTTTTACTTACCTCATACCACCAAGCACCGTTTGAACATCAAAACTATAACTCTTTCCCCACGTTCTTACAATTGAAAAACAATAAAACTTCCATCTCTATTCAAGTTAACCTATCAAAAAGGGATAACGGTTCAATAGATCTTCTTATCTTCCACCAGACAACTCAATGGCATCTTGATTATAAACCGAATCTTCTCCCCAGTCAAATCTTCTGTGTAATCTCTCGTATTCTTGCCTCCGATTGACCTCCACATGCTGCCATTCCTCCCACCTTTCAGCTAACCCTTCTCCTTCTAGCATTCTTACAACTTCAGACATTGGTGGACGGTCCTCTGGGGTTGCTTGTGTGCAGAGTAATGCAACTTGTATCATCATTTCCACCTCTTGTATGTTGTAATTTTTATTTAGGTTGCGGTCAACAATAGCATCTAGTCTTTTCTCCCGTTCTAATTTCTTAACCTATAGAGCACAAAAACATAGCAAAAACAGTAACCAACAAGTATAAACTGAAAAATGATATAGATAATGATTTTTGAAGACGACAAACAGAAGCACCATGAACTCAAGAATGATTCTTACATGAGCATGCATCTACAAGACACAAACAGTCAGAAATTTAAGATAATATTAAAATAACTTTAGCACAAGTTTTTATATCTTTTTTATTATTTTAATGTATTTTGAGATTTTAATTAATTGTGCCTAATAGACATTGTACTCACGCAAATAATGCTCTGAACTCAAAGACAAAACTCTAAAAAAAATAAGAAACACTGCAATTCACCTTTTTCTTTATTTAACATTATCAACGCATTGTTCTTTAAAATGTCTAAAGCATTATATAGAACACACTTAACTCATTTCCAGCTGGATAAAAATGCAGAGATGCAGTCATAACTACATGAACTTCTATAGGCTCAATGCAACTCCCTGTACCCTGTCTATATGTGTTAGCCTGAGTGGGTTTGGGATATCCTTTCTAGGTGGAGCGCTCATGATGGGCCAATCCTTACTCTGACAAAATGCTGAAGTTGACATCACCATTAACTAAATCACCCAAGAGGCATACAAATACAATAGTTCCAAGCATGCTACACAAACAAGAAACAAACACCAAGACACACAGGAGAAAACAAGGAGGGCATGATATTGATATTAAAAATAGGTCTTACATGGTCAAGCAATAGCACATCATCTTCCTCTTCCAAACGTGAAAAGTCAATTGCTCGTTGACCTGTAACAAGCTCCAAAAGCATAATCCCATAACCAAAAACATCAGTCCTCTCTGAAGACTTTCCAGTTGACAAATATTCAGGAGCTATGTGGCCCATGGTCCCGCGAACTTGAGTTGTCACATTAGTCTTTCGAACATCCACTAACTTTGCCAAACCAAAGTCGCCAACAACTGCCTCAAAATCTTCATCTAGTAATACATTAGCTGCCTTCACATCCCGATGAATAATCTTGGGATTGCAATGCTCATGAAGATATTCTAGGCCACGGGCTGTTCCCAAAGCCACTCGTTTTCTTGTAGGCCAGTCCAAAACAGGTTCCCCAGGTTTGAGTTCTGCATCAGTGTTCAGGAAGTAAAATATCTCTGGAAAAGATGCCAAATTTTACAAGCAGACAAAAACAAATATGGACAATGGAAATCTAATCTGCCCGCACATACAATTCAAATCCTATCAACAAGGATACAGGAATTATAACATTTATATTGTAACAATCATTTAATATCAATATTTTTTTTTGCCTTTAGGATGTAAAGGTAGCATAAAGCTGAATATTTGAAATTGTACTGCCCTGCATGATGACTGGTACTAGTGACATACATTATGTGATTCAATTTTCACATTATGTTTTATTTCCCAGTCACAAAATAACAATTTATAAGAAAATAAATTTTAATAGTGTTTTATAAACTGGTCAACCTGACTTGGAAAACAGCCACTGTGCCCATGTAGTTAGGGTTGAACTATGAAACTACCTTGGTATTTCAACTGCCCAGAACTAGTGAAAACCTGGAAAAGCAGGAGAACTGGACTGGTTTTGAAAACCAGTTCTGCAAAGCTAAAATTAGGGCTTGATTGGGTAAAAAGTCAACTCAAGATGTGGGTTTGGTTGTCAATGATTTCAATGGCTCGTGGATCTTGGGTTATATATGGACTAAAATTGCTTAAAACTATACAACTAAATAAAGAAAGAAATTGAAGGAAAATAAAATAAGATTCTCAAATTCTTCGATGTTATTCTCTCCTGTCATTTTGAACTTTCCATTTGCTGATAATTTACAGGCATGCACGTATACAAATTTATATATAATTCATCTAATTAAATTTAAATGTATTTTATGACTTATCAGGTTCAACCACCAAAACCACCCTCCTCTCTTGTTCTCCAGTAAACTGTTTCTTAAACCATTGCTCTAAGGCGTTGTGTAAATCTTAAAATTGTTACTATATATCCTAAAATGTTAGATTAAAATCTTCAAATACTTTCTCTACCCAATTAAATTCTGAAATGTCTAAAATGATAATGACTAAAAAATAAGAAATTTGTGGTGATATTCAACAATCTGAATGGCCCTCTAGCTCCAGTTACAAAATAAATAATGCTTTCTCTTTATAGCAATTCAAATCAAATACTTATCATACTAGTGGTGCCAATATGCATTGTAACTTGATACCTCGTAGCCGATAGGCAACACTTAAGTTCTGCATGAAGGGATAAACCAAGAGGCGCTCAGTTGGGGGTAGTACAAAACCCAATCAGCCGTAACAGGTTCCTATGCACAGCTACACTTATCATCTCAACTTCACGCTGGAAAGCTGCATCTCCCCAGGACTTTCATAATCAGTTAACCTTTTGACAGCAACTTTTGTGTTATCAGCAAGAACACCTTTATAAACCTTTCCAAAGCCTCCTTGTCCTAAAACATTTTTCTCACTGAAGTTGTCTGTAGCTATCTGTAGTTCTCTCCATGCAAATCTTTTTAGTTGACCAAATGCAATTCGCCGATCAACTTCGCCTGATAAAACAAGAAAAAGGATGAATGATAAAACAGATAGTTAGCATAAGCAAAATTTAAAAAGGCAAAAGTTCACATCAACCTCAATTTTGATGTAGTTATTGCACTGTTTAACAAGCATTCCCAATTAAATGATTGCCAGAATAGGGTCAACCAATGAATGCTCTTCGAACTCCCCAAAAATTGACCACATCCCACATTCATTGGACATGAAAGGTTTAAAGGAATGGAGATGGGTATATTCCAATGTGTAATTTTAAGGACCAATTATCCCAAAAGCTTACCCTATTAGGTAGGGGCCAAAGATTGATTTTAAATCCCAACATCAAGCCACTAGATCCAATGGGCCGTGTCGGTAAGGACACCAAAAGGAGGGAAAAGCATGAGCAAAAACACATGGACAATAAAAGGAGCAATATACTAGAAGAACTAACACTAAATAAAATGAACATGACAGCAATTGACCAGATGTCCTGAAAGGAAAAATGGTATACAGCATCCAGATGCTGTTAACCATCACAGAGAATTGAGGGTTTGGTCAGCAAGAAACAGTGCAATTCCACTGCATAGATATCCATAATGAGCTGAGAAATATATCATACATAAATTGATAAAAAAATTTGGATAATAATGCTTTCTATGTAAGACCATACTTTATCATGAGTTTAGAGCATTGGATCATTTTGAAACTGAATGCATGCATAGACTTTCCATTTCCAGATCAATATTTGCTAATGCTAGAACTAAAAACATATTAACATCTATGTCCATATTTCACTAAAGAGAAGCCTCGTAAAAACAATGTAGAGTAAACAAGAAACTCAAACCTGCAACATCTACAAAAACTTCACGCTTGTAGCCCTTGTGTCTACCCTTGCACCATAAGAACAGCAGACCACCAAGAAAGTTATAGCAAATAACCCTATAATTATGCCAATTAGGAGGCCAATTTTGGTTTATGTGATGAGCCTGCCAAGTGTAGGAATTTAGTCTTCATCTAGTAACCAAGGAAGGGAGTAAAGAATAGATCATAACAACACTTTACAAAACAGGACCAACAAAATATTCCAATTAAGTTTACCTTCATCTGCATTATTAGATGCACAAGGTTGACGATAATTCACACCACAAATCAACTTATTTCCAGTGAAACTGCAATACGGAGCACAGGTAAAAAAGTGGAATGTAATGATGTGTGTCAAAAACAAGGGAACACATCTCATAGGTCCTAAAGTAAAATATTCTACACAAGGTAACATATGGTAACATATGCTTTATACATCATTTTTTTTAACCTATCACCTAACAATATAATTGAACCATTTTGTTTATCATTGTTGCTCCTATTTGTTTCTGAAGTTCTTCACCAGATACACCTTGTCATTGAGAGCAACCTTCATGTTAGAAAAGTGAAGAAAACCATTTTTGGGCCAGAAACTAATATCTTTTTCCCCCTGTATGATGTTATGTTCCTTAATATGATATTGGATCCACTCTAACCAAGTGGTTTAGAGTTTGATCCTCAATGCGCTCTTATTCTCATTTTAAATGAACTTTTCGCATAACGTATTGGGGGAAAAGCTGTATCCTTGCTTCAGGCTCAAATACACATGATAAAGCATATTAGAAATACAAATAAAACCAGTTATGGGCATGTAAATAAAAGCCTAAGCCTTTTAGGGTGACCAGTTCCTTATTACTTCCCATTTCATTTTACACTTCCTTAATAGTGGGATTATTAAGTCCACCCCGACAACCATGATTCAACAGCACTAATTAGTAATTAGACAAAGGTGTTTGTGTTTGTGTCAAATAAATCATATTTCCTGGACATTGGAAAAAAATGCCACTTCTCTAGACTCTTACTCAAGGAACAAGTATATGAAAAGTAGTCAAGCTATGAGAACCAAACTTAGTTTGTTAAAACAAAATATGTGATTATTAGAATCAGAACCAGAACCAGAACCATTAGAATCATCTACTGCCACAAAGTTGGAATATAAGTTAGCAACAGTAATTGTTAAATAAATTCTATATCTGGGCTTTTTGGACCTATGAGACCACTTTTCAAGTCTTTCATGGGTGTGCACAAGGTCATGATCAGGGATAGACATGTTTAAATGGTACTTTTATAGGTTGTTTGGTATGAGAGAAATAGGAAATTCAATGGTTTGGTTTGATAGAAGTGATAAGAGATAAATTGTGTTTTTTATTAATGTGTCAACTACTCTGGTCACCAAACATTTCTAATAATCGATTTCTGTTGTCATAAAATCAATTTTCATGGGTTTTGTTATTCTTAGAAGTTATTGGAAATCAATTAAGTGCACAAAATCAATTGAAAGCAGTGGGGCCCACTTAACACGTGTTATTTTCAGTCGTAAAAAAATGGTCAAATGTTAGAGCAATCTTCTTTCATCTTATTTCTTCGCTACTTTTCGCCTAAAGAGCAGAGAAATGTGAAAGCAGTGGGGTCCACTTTTACAATTTCTCACCTATTTTTTCACGCAACAAAATGGCGGGTGTTTTTAATTTCTCTCCTACCTGTCTCTTCTCTAGGCTATTTCTACACAACCAAACTGAGTGTAAAAGATCAATTAAATAATAATTCACCATCCATACTTGTATTTAGGAACTTCAAATAACTGCTCTGGAATTTGGCCGCTAAGATTATTTGAATCTAGCAAACTGCAAACGAGAAGTTTAAACAATCAATCAGATACTAATTTACTAAATTAATGAAATGTACTAAGAAGTAACCTGCAAACTTCTAGAAACCATTATTTCACATACATATTGATCAAGCTTGGGAGACTTCCAAGTGATTCAGGAATTGTCCCAGTGAGATTGTTTACACTCAATGTCCTGGTATCAGGATAAAAAACAGGCACTTCTAAACATTACAAAGTTACACAATAAAAACACATGCTAAGACTCATTATATATCTGTAAAACTAAGCAAACAAAATGCCATACTTACAAGAATTGGAGCTTTTTAAGATTACCAAGGGAAGGTGGTATTTCACCACTTAATCTGTTGTTTTCCAAATCCAACCTGACTAAGTTCGTCAAGTTTCCTAATTCTTTTGGTATGTCACCAGTGATGCCATTCCCTTGCAATGAACTGCATGATAAAAGCATAACATACATCAACGGTTACACTTAAAATCCTCCTGCTTGCTTCTTTGTTAATGGTAAATATCAAAAGGGAAAAAATTAAAAACGTGAAACCAAAGCGTGAACTCCCATATAAAAGTGAACATTTGAAATATAACAAAAATTTATTCATGAAATATAGTGACACATCAGATTTTTATTGATGTGGCACAAATAAGCAGATGTGGCAAAATTGGAGGTGATGTGGCGACGCTGAGTCACGCGACTCAGCTTTAATATATATAATAGATTATAGATGAGTCAAAATCACAAACTTCACAGAAGGACATCAAATAACTTTTCAAAATAACCTAATTAATCGTAATAAAAGATATATATCTAAAGCTCCAAGACTTAATGAGAGTATGCATCAAAATCACAACATTCACAAAGACCACAGTTCTCAGATGAACACACAGAAAATCGCAAACTCAATTGTAAAAAGCTCAAAGCTTAAAATAAGAAATACAAAATAGCAGAGATGTATACACATTTAATTTCACATCATAACACTAGAATGCAACAATCTAAGAAAGACGAGACTAGCCGACAAAGAAATAAAAAGAAAAAAAAAAATAAAAGGGGGCTGCAAGAACAGCATAAGCAACTGGTTTTTAATTCTAACAAACTGAAGTTGTCTCATAACTTCCCGATCATCTAAGATTGAGGGAGTGAACCGAAAATATCTTTAGCATCATGGATTTGACCAAAATTATGTGGAAATTTCATAACATAAATACTTACAGAGTTGTAAGATATTTTAGAGCTCCTATTCTTGGGGTCAAGTATCCTGTGAATCCCATCAACGCTAGTGAACTGCAATGAAGCAATTTACATAATTGCACAGCATGCACAGATTCAAGATATAAAAGTGGGAAATATATAATGTGAATACATAATTTCTCACGAACAATGAAGGCAATGAAGGCAATGAATGCCAACATCTTCTGCAGATCAAATATTTAAAATTTAAAATAAAACAATCAATTGAGAATATCTTACACTTGAACAACATTGTAGTTCTGGTCACAATAAACACGTGACCATGTACAAGGGTTAACTTGATTTTGATTCCAGTCAGTAAGCTGGTGACCTGAAGCATTCAATGATATCTTCAGTGCAAATAGTGCATCTCCTGCAATGAACAAAAACATTATGCATCTACTAGAGCTAAGACTAAGAATCCAAAAGCACTGCAACTATAACAAAGCCAGAAAGGTATGGATGTCTCAAATCTATAATATTTCAATGCAATCTAGGAAAAAATATGAGACATTCATTAAATTCTGTTCATATACAGTTGTATGTATCTATGTTTTCCTCAGGAATGAATTGGAAATTAAGGTTTGAGAAGCTGTGTTTCATCCCTGTAATAAGAATATAAATGTATGTATGTCTAGCAGTTAAGTTTTACATAGTCTACTTGCTTTTTGAATGAGTTGAATGCCATACAAACAGAAGACCGTACCTTGATCATCAGGCAACACAAAAGAAAACAAGCAACTCCATAGCAATAGCACAAATATGAACTCCATTTCTAATGTCCAAGATAACCAATTAGCATATCAGTAATATCCATCACTGCAGTGCAAAATCACCAAAACCATTAAGCTCTGAAAAATGAATAATAACAGTAAATGCCATATAAACAATAGGAAACAAACTATTATTAGAGCGACAAAAACAAGTTTATTGCGATACGGCGTATTTATGATCAACCATGCATTTGAGTCTGTCTAAGGAGATAGGAAGAGTGCGTTAGAATGCGACACCACAGGACACGGGGTTCTATTCTATGTTTGATGCATTCTAAAAGTAGAACAAAGCCAAACATGAGGCTAAAAGAGTGGCACATCTTGGTTCTGGGGAGAACAAAATGGAACCTTTCTGTTACATTCTGTTCTGTGTGCAAAGACAGCAAAGTCTCATTGCTTCACTGAGAGGACCACATAGCTATTGATCAAAAACTACTTGGCAACTTGGAAAAGGTGAAAACTGTGTAGCACTGCTAAACCATGTCTTGCTCGCTCACTCGTCTCACCCTAAGAAGGAAAGGTGGGATAGAGAAATTAATCACTCTCATTGTGCACAAAGAATTATAAATTACCAAAGGATGCTTTCTTTCTTGTTACCAATTTCTATTTCTATTTATCGGAGAAAACCACAGAGCAGCTCTAATCCCCACTCCCATCTAAAGAATCGTGCAGTATTTATTCATAAACTATTTTAAAAATAAAAAAAAGAAAACTCTACAGAGAACTTCACATGAACTAAACAAACAGTGATAAATAAGCTTTACAGAAAACACTGTTGTAATCTGGAACAGATGAAAAATACTATTCAACAAAAAGAGAGAGAAGAAGAATTTCCAGAAACTTCAATTAGATGCAGGCAAAATCAGGGAACAGGAGGGGGGAATCAAATCAAGCAAGCAAAGAATCACGCACCAGAGAATAAAAAAAAGATAAAAAGTAATGCATGTATGCCCAAACATTGGTCAAAACCAAAAAGCTCCGGTAAAGGCAGAACACTAACACTTACAACCACGATTCAATAACGAACAAAATCGGAATCAGGTAGAAGAATCTGTACTAGCTAATCGTAATCGATGATGAAGTTGTAAAGTGAAGAAAAGATTTGTTGTGAAAAAGAAGCAAGGTAAGGAATGGAAGGGTAAGAGTGAAGTGATAAAGGAGAAAGCTAATGAGAGACACTCACATTAGCTGGCAAAATGCCCGGAACTGGTGGTATGTATGACAGCAAATCTGGTACCGAACCTTCTATGCATATCTTTTTTCTCTTTGGTTATTTGTAGCAGTAATTATAATATAATGTAATAAATAAATTGTTTTTGCAATTTGCTTACTTTAATAGATAGAGTCTTACAGATTTCTAATCTATGGTTGCGCCAAGAACCCTGTAACTAAAGAATAGTGAAAAGCAAGTTGCGTTGCGATGATTATTGGCCCACTTTCTCACTCCGATTGGACTGCAGGGTCACACTTGCGTTGCGTCTATGGCTGGTTTGGAGTTTGACTCTTTGCTTGGAAAATGCCACGTCCTTTTTAAATCTGGGGATGATTTTGGGGGGCACACTACACTTGTACCATAAGAATGAGTGCTGTTAGGATATTGAATAGAGCAATAAAGAATATTTATTACCTCCGGTATATTTAAAAAACTTTTTTAAGGTGGGTCTTGCTCCTTTTCAGATTGTTTCATACATTAATTATTCTTTGACAAAAATAGCTCATTAATGGAGGTATGTGGGTAATTAATTAGTAGAGAGAATATGACACAATTGAGTAGTAGTTAATTAGAAAGAGAAAAATAATGGGTCTCAATAAATTCAAGGATAGTTTAGGAAATATGATACACATTCATGATAAATTTATTGCAATCAACTAAATTAACCAACTTCCTTAATACATGTGAAGTAGTTAAAAGGTTCTTATACATAAGACCGGATGGAGTATATAATTCCACGCTAACGAGGGACATGTGAACAATGGCATGCAATATATTCTATATTAAATATTTTAATTACAAAAATATTAAATATTTTTATGTTTAATAGTAATATAATATATTTTTTATTAACAACTTTCTATTTTTATTTTCTTAAATAGTATGTTAGGAATATTAGTTAATACTCTCTCTATTATATTAAGATAAATATTAATGCGTTTTTAAGGATACTTGTACCTTTTTATTTTGTGGTTGGTAACGATAATGATCAATTATGTTGAAATTAATTTTAAATCACTTTCGTCTAATGCGATTTGTAATTCGTGTATTATTTATTTTTAATCATTAATTTTATAATTCTATCAAATCAATTATAACCTAAGTATAAATCAAACAATACTTAATGAAAAATAAAGTTCTTTAAATTATTCATATATTAAATTTTTTTAATAAAAAAAAAATTATATTCTAATTTTAGTTAGTATCCTAAAACGCTTGTTAATATGACTCTTATATTAAAACTGCCAAAAAAACATCAATTTTAAAATTAATTAAAATGATTAACAAAATATATTAAATGTCTTTCCATAATTCTCAATTTTCTATCCTTTCTTATTAATGGATTTGTAATATCTAATTAAAATGGTATTGAATGTTTTAGATTTTGAAAACATAAGTGTATTTATTCTTTCATTTAATATTTTTTATAGAATATAATAATTATAGACTTTCTATAACATTCTTCTAATAATTTTCTTCACTATTAAATAAAGTATTGGATATTTTTTATGTGTTTAAAATATTAAATATATTTATTTTTTAGTTAATTAATACATTCTTTATAAGTACTGGAAATATTATTGAAACTAT
This sequence comes from Sesbania bispinosa, assembly GCA_026901365.1. NCBI lineage: Eukaryota > Viridiplantae > Streptophyta > Magnoliopsida > Fabales > Fabaceae > Sesbania > Sesbania bispinosa. Next base: position 217,952 of record QLOH01000787.1, on the reverse strand, counting down.
TTTATAGGAAAATACGGTATTATTCTTTTATTATAAAGTGTTAAGATGATTATTAGAAGCATACATTTGCGTTTTTATAAAAAAAATATTAGAATTTATTAATACGTACGTTTAAAAAAACTAAGTTCTACTCTTGGTCAAATATTATAGGTTAAATTTGAGCTATATCTTTGAACATGAAAGATTCTCTTAATATAATTTCATTCTTTCTTAATAAGTCATGTAGTTTCTTTTATATCAAACCATATTTTAAAAATTACCATCGAGCACAAGATCGGCTGACAAGTGATTATTCCAGCTTAATCAGTGGTCTTAGGTTCGAGTCATGAGTATACAAGTATATATGTGGTTTTGCACCAAAAATTAGTGTTTTAAAAATCAAATTGTTGAAATCATTGATCAATTGTATCATAGTTGAACTGGTGATATATGTATAAAGATAGGGGGAAAGGGGGAGAAAGATGTTCTTATAATGCAATGTCACTATTATAAATAGGGAGTAAGAAACATATGTACATGTATAGAAGAAATCTTAGACGTTGATAAAATAGTTTTCTAATTGTCGGGTTGTATTGAATAACATTAGTATGGTCATGTTGTGTTATCTTTTTTATTTTAATAGGCAAGCCTTGAGGTTAATGTTTTTAAGTTGTCCTTTTTGTGGAGATGCCTCTTGTGGCTTAAGTTGGGACAAAGTTTCACATATGGATTTGGTTGATTTTTATCGCAATATATCATGGATGATTTATTAGAACATCCAAGTAAGTAGACTAAAAGTTGATGACTTGCTAGTTGTTTTTTTGCTGCATACAAGGAGGAGTGTTATCAGTTTTGTTTTTGTTGAGTTAATGGAGATAAAGCTAGGCCACAATGAGTGATATACAAAAGTGCCTAAATGGTTATAAGTTTTGAGCCATATCTAGTGGAACCCCGCACAAGTTTAGTTGGATCGAGTTAAGAGGTCTCGAACCAATTAAAGTAGTTTATATTGGGGTTGGATCAATTTCCTTTTATTTTTAGGTTGGAACCCAGTCCAAAACGATTATGGTTATGTTGGGTGTGTCGAGTAGCCGCGGTAAACGTAAAAAATGAAATGAATAGAAAAATGGGGAAAATAGTGGCCACACTGTAGACTAAGTAAAGGTGGATTGCAAATGGGAGATAAATTAAGGGTGAAACATTGATTATGTGAGTCGTCCTTTGCATTTGGATGGATTATTTATTATTTCAATAAATGCATTCATAAGACTTGATGAACTTTAAAAACCGATTATCCGCTATAAATCAATGAAGAATGTAAGCTCTTTTCACTTCTGGTTATGGTATGAGTGGTAGTTGTGGCATTTACTTATTGTATTTGTAATGAATCTCAAGATCACGTGGAAGAGGTACAATCCTTGAAGGCTAATTCGACGCAAGATAACGAGTTATAGGCGAATAAACCATGCAGCAACTTATAAATATGTGAACCAGGGCTAGAACTGTGTAATGGGTTGGGCCTGCACCGGTCCGCCAAAACCCGCGGTTAAATGGGTTTAATTGTTTGAGCCTGCGTTTAAATGGGCCAGCATTTTCCTGAGTCCGCATAAGCCCGCAGGTTTGCTGATCAACCACGGACCAACCCGCCTATTTTATTTTTTTTTAAAAAATCAAATTTCACATAAATACTTAAAACAATTGTGAAAATAGCATAAAATTTAGTTTTTTTTATAAAACTAGTGATTTTTTCTTAAAAATAAGATTAAAATCATTCAGATTGGAATTGGAAGAGCCACATCACAACAACATCTCACGCTTTAATTTTCACCTCCAGTAACACTTCACTTTTCTTTCGTACCCACCACCAATAATTAGCGTTACCCTACCTCGATCCATTTCCACAATCATTTCTGAATCAATCAAAGTTTCAAAGTTGGAAACTTTGAACGACATTTCAGATTCACCAAGAAGAACATCGACACCAAGGTCAATTTCTCTCCCTCCAGTTCCATTTTAGATTCCTAGAGTGATGACGACGAACCAAAACACAACGAACTAGCGGTGTAGGAAGAAGACCCCACCAGCAGAGGACGACGAACCAGCGACTCAGGGGCGAGAGACGAGATTGAGGTGCGAAGAGCATGACATGCAACGACGCAGGAAGATGACGACGTGCAGTGGCGCAGGAAGAAAGACGAACCCACTCACCGGACTAAGACGCAACCGCCGAACGAAAGAAAAAGACGACGGTTGGAGCCTGGAGTAGGTGGGCGGCGATTGTGGGCTAGCATGAAGAATGTATGAGTGAATGGGTCTGAAATTAGGTTTAGCCGTTTAGGCTATAGTCTTTTGTTAACTTATTTTAATTTTATTTTTATTTGTAATTTTAAAAAAAAAAACCTGTAAAAAATTGGTTCATGGATTTGCGGTTAAACCCGTTTAAGATCGCGGGTTAAGTGGTTAAAACCCATTTAGCCCACTTATTAAATGGGCCTATGATTTTGAGGCCCAAACCCGTATGCGGTGCTGGTTTTGTGGACCAGTCCGCGGGTTTAAACCTGTATACCCAGCTCTAACCAGGGCCATATTCAAGGTCATCCTCCCCACATCTGCATGCTAACTCATAACCCCGATATGTTTGGCGTTAATTGTAATTTTGTTGGGTTATATGAAGTCTTTAGTTTAAGGGAACATTTCTACTCTTCTTTATTATGTTATATATATTAGTATTTGATTTCAGTACATGTAGATGAAGCATAGGATAATTTCATGGACGATGACCTAGGTGAACTATTTACTGTCGCGTGTAGCATGTAGACTAGTTTATCCCTCGTATGTGGTAACATGTGCATACCACAACCTGTGTATAAGTGTCTGCTGGGTACGATTAGGAATTAGAGCTGGGCATACGGGCCGGCCCGGTCCGTTTAAGCCCAGTCCGCATTGGTCCGCACATTTACGGGTTGGACCGGGCTGGCCCGCATTTTTAATGGGCATGTAAGTTACATGGTCCGCGTCCGCACCGTATAACCCGCGAGTAAACGGGTTGGTCCGCGGATCAATAATAAAAAATTAAGAAAAAATTAAACCGGCAAAAAAAATTAAAATCTAAAAAATTAAATAAAAAACATTAAAAATTGCAAAAAGTGAAAAAGAAAACAAAGAGAATGCGTTGTTTTTTATTAACAGGAAACTCTTTTTTGTTTATCTCACAGGGATACGAACCATTTTTTACTTTTCAATCCTCCTAATCAAATGCGTTGCTTTCTATGGGTGTGAAATTCTTCATTTTAATCTAATTCTAGAATTCAGTATTTGGGAACACATAGAAACAGAAACACAAATTAACCACAAAGACACAGAGACACACATGGAGAGAGAGAGAGAGACGGGTTATCCTTTGCAGAACTCCCCGCCGTTGGAAGGATGCCGCAGTAGGAGAAGATTGCTCTGAAACTCCGATTGCGGGATGGCGAAACGTTGAACGCGAAGGACGCCGGAGAACGTGAAACTTCGACCACGACTGTGCTACATAGCTTCTTAATTGACGCCGCTGATGGAGGGAGGCCGACAATGATGAACCACGACTTTGAACAGTGAATTGGAGACGAAATGGGAGAGAAGGGGCATGACGGCGCACACAGATGGAGAATGGGAAAATGAAATTGAAATGTGAACCCTAAGCTCAATAAAAGTTATCTCACTGTGTAAAAAAAATAATAAATAATTTTGGTCCGCGGGCTGACCCGCAAACCCGCGGACTGGAACCCTGTGTTTTAACGGACCGGACCAAAAAAAGCCCCGCGTTTAAACGGACCCGATTTTGGCCCTGGTCCTAACCCACGTGGATCGCAGTTAAACGGGTTGGTCCGCGGGCTTGGGCCCATATACCCAGCTCTATTAGGAATGGTGTTCAGTATTATAGGTGATAGGCATCTGTGACGAGCCTCCTTATTTCACATCCTCCATTCTGTAATGGACATTATGAATGCACATAAGAGATGGCTCGTGAAGATGGTGGCTGCTAGCATGAACCACCAATGTGGGTGGTTCACGCGTGAAGCAACATAATTAACCTTTTATAATAAGTAATGTTTACCTGCTATTTTGATATTGGGTATTTCGTCGTTGGCCATAAACTTTGTAAAATTATTAAACATACCCAATTGAATTAAAAATAAAAGAGAGAACCATGTTTTAATTTATTAACCAAATAGATCTCCTTGGCTCTGTTCTTAGTGTTCTCTCTCTCTGCATCATCATGGAACTTGGATAACTTTGGATGAAATTAGATCTGGGCGGTTGACGAACCAAGCACCACACAGCGAGATATTGGTACGAGTGTGGGAGAGAGGGGGTACGAGTGAGATCAGCGAGAGAGATCTTCCATAGGAGTAACGCCGGAAAAATCCCACCGGAGCTGGGGCTCTTGACAAACTTGCGCACACTCGACCTCACGGAAATGCTTGTTTCACAAATTAAAATCCCTATGGACTACCCCTGTTTTACGTCTTTTACCTTCGACAAAACTTCTCTGCGTTTCCCACTCTTAGAAAGCCATAGTTCGACCTTTAGTGGCGTCGAACGGAGCTAACAATCAGACTCGCAAAACGCAGATCCAACACTTGCGCCAGGGAATATAGCAAGTTGGGTTTGGGCTATTAAACTGGTTCACAGTATTTGTAGCTGCAGACTAGGATGTAGTAGTATTGCAGATCTCTCCATATGGATTTGAAGAAAGCTAAACCACCATATCTGAACCGATTTGGCATGCATAAAGCTACACCACAACATTACATTGTATTTCTTCCCAGGACGATTCGAAGTTTGCTTCAACAGTGAACAAAAATCAAAATAAAAAGTAAAACCGCACCTTGAATAAACGCATTAATTCCTCCCACTAGCAGTCAATTCCATTATCACAACCAACACCCTCGATTTCATCGGGGCTAAGACCAAAACATATAGCAAAGGTCTCTAATTTTCAGCACATCGAAGGCCCAGTGGTTTTCTACTTTTACATTTATCAAAATAAAAATTTCATAACAATTTGTTCGCTTTACATTACAGAAATTAAAACAAACCAAATTATTTTTTACTTTTAGATTAAACAAAGTAAAAAAAACGAAACATAAATCCCTGCTTTAATGAGAGTTCTTTTGCAATATTGATAAGCTCTTGTTCATCCGGTGACCAGCTTTAAATCTACACCGTTTAATATTATATTGATAAATCGAACGGCAAAAAGTGTTGCTCTACGCGTGAACCATCCACACGATGCTTCACATTAGTGGCCGCCCATGAGATACTACAAGGAAAATGTCAGGTTTTCTTCTAGCAGCTACGAGAAAGGAAGTTTGGACTACAACTACACCAAAGCGGCTGAATTAGAGGAACAAGTTCGCACTCTCATGGTTGAAATCTTATAAACTTGTTTGGCATTTGACTGAAAATAGATCTCTGCTTTCACCTCTGAATTCTTTTACAACTTGTTGTGTGAACCCAATAGCAGTGGCGTCATTGCAATCTTCATGCGTACTATTTACTCATTCATATTCATATTTTTACTTTTTCAGACTAGTGTACCCTTCAATATTACTCTTGGTGTGAAAATTAAAAAAATAAAATAAATTGTTGTCCTGAAAAGTTTTTAGTTCCTGTCATATGAAAGGATTGGAGTTAATCTTTTTTACTAATTCATCACTTTCTCAGCAGTGTTTTTATCAAGTATTAGCCCATTTGATTCCCAATTGCTACAGTACAAAACCATGGTTTCACAGAATTGATTTTAAATCACTTCCGTCCAACGTGATTCGTAAAATGTGTATCATTCATCACAACTATTAATTTATAGAATTAATTATACTCAACTATAAATCAAACAGACACTATATCTACACTATGTTCTATGCTAACATGCAAAAATATTTAAATGATATTTTTTCTTTAAGTAATAATTGTAAATACAATTAAGTCTTTATAGCTAAATAAAAGAGTGAAACCTCAAATTGGTCCCTGAAAGATATGGGGTCGGTCAGAGTGGTCCCTGAAAGAAAGAAAATTGCAAAAAGGTCCCTCATAGATTGTAACGTCAATCAAAATGGTCCTTATGTTAGTCAAAGTCTGTTAAAGTTGACAGACTTGCTGATGTGGCATAAAAGACTGAAAGTCTTCATTTTGGTCCCTGCCCAGTCAGCCCAAAAGATTGGAAACTCATCAAATTGGTCCCTGCCCAGTCAGCCAAAGATTGGAAACCTCATCAAATTGGTCTCCTTCCTACCCTCTCTCTCTCTCCGCTCTCGCCCCTCTTTATCCTTTCTCTCTCTCCTCACGCTCTCTCTTCCTTTCTCATCCCCCCTCTTTCTCTCTTCTCTCTCTCTCCCCCCTCTCTCACACTCTCTCTCCTCTCTATCTCTCTGTTCGCTCTCCTCTCTCTCTCTTTCTCTCCTTTCTCTCTCTCTCATCACTATATATATCTCTCCTCTCTCTCTCAGCTCTCCTCTCTCTCCCCTCACTCTCCTTTCTCTCTCTCTCCTCTCTCCTTTCTCTCTCTCCTCTCGCTCTCTCGCTCTCCTCAACATCTCACTCTCCTCCTCCTCTCCGTCCCCTCTCCTTTTCCTCTCCCCTATTCCTCCCCTCTCTGCTCTCAACAACTGAAAAATGAATAGAATAAGGAAAGAAAACGCTCCTTCCTCCAAAGCGCCAATACTTGTGTCCATAAGTCTCCTAGTACTGGGGTATAAGGAAGCTCTCACAAGTTATTGATAAAAGTTGGCGCTTTGGAGGAGAGGTTTCTTTCCTTATTCTATTCATTTTTCAGTTGTTGAGAGAGGAGAGAGAGAGAGAGGAGGGAGGAGAGAGAGGGGGGAGAGAAAAAGGAGAGCGAGAGAGAGGAGAGGAAGTGAGGAGAGAGGGGGGAGTGGAGGGAGAGAGAAAGGAGAGAGAGTGAGAGTGAGGAGAGAGAGAGAAAGGAGAAAGAGAAGAGTGAGGAGAAGAGAGAGGAGAGAGAGTGAGGAGGGAGGAGGAGAAAAGAGGGGGACAGAGAAGTGAGGAGAGAGAGAGGGGGAGAGTGATAGTGAGAGTGAGGAGAGAGAGAGAAAGGAAGAGAGAGTGAGAGAGAGAGGAGAGCGATAGAGAGAGAGAAAGGAGAAGAGAGTGAGAAAGAGAGGGGGGACAAAGAGATGAGGAGAGAGAGGAGAAAAAGAGGAGAGAGAGAGAAGAGAGAGGGTAGGAGGACCAATTTGATGGGTTTCCAATCTTTTGGCTGACTGGGCAGGGATCAATTTGATGAGTTTCCAATCTTTTGGGCTGACTGGGCAGGGACCAAAATGAAGACTTTCAGTCCTTTTATGCCACATCAGCAAGTCTGTCAAACTTTAACAGACTTTGACTAACAGAAGGACCATTTTGGTTGACGTTACAAATCTGTGAGGGACCTTTTGCAATTTTCTTTCTTTCAGGGACCACTCTGACCGACCTCATATCTTTCAGGGACCAATTTGAGGTTTCACTCCTAAATAAAACATTACAATACACAACTTCATAAAATACAAAATATTACAACATCATTAACACCCTAAAACACTACCGCATGGAATGTAATAAAAAGATAAATGATAATTTATTTTTTAAAAAAAATGAGTCGAGCAAAGTGAAAGGGACATTGTATTATAATATGTTTTAGACTCATTTTCCTTTTTTTTTAAGGATTTAATTGATATATAGTATTGTCATTACAAAGAAGTTTACACAGACATTCAAGTGGTGTCTCGCCACAATCATTCAATAAATGTGACACCCTCATGTGTTATTAAATTCAATAAATGATGTGGTAACACATACCACATCATTGAATGTCTGCGTAAAATTTATCTACACTGACAGTGTATATATATTAATAAAACCTCTTGTCTATATCTTTACCATCATATTAATAACTGAAATATAGATAGTGGAAAATAATACCAATAAAAGAAAATAAGATGATAAATATTAAAAAATTAGAATAAAAAAAAAAATAGCATTGTAGAAGTGTAAAAATCCTCAATGTTCGTAAAAAAATTAAGCTTTTATTTAAAATATAAAAAACATTGTTCTTTGATTCTTTTAAATGGAAACTTTATTACATTTATTTGGACACAAATTTTTTTATTTTAAATGGACTCGTGTTTAAATAGTAGTTTTTTGTTTGTAAAAAATATTGTGAAATCACATTCCTGACATGCTTTTTTGGTGTACTCACATTCCAAGATGTATTAGATTTTACAAAAGTTATACACACATACATACATATATATATATTCCAATTGTTAAATGAAGTTTATTTGATTATTTTATATGCACACTAATTGGATTTAATGCATGTTTCAATTATTTTATTTAATTTTTTTTACTACTTAACAAAAACTCCTTAATTATTTTAAATAAAAAAACTTAATTTAAATTTGATTAACTTTTTAAAATGCACGGCTGGCCACTCAAAGCTTCCAAGAGGCAAGAGCTACGGATATATATGGTCTGCTACTCTTCTCCTTACGAACTCAACGCATGTCTTGGCTGATGCTTGGGCAGCAATTTCTTTAGAGTTTAGCTGTTTTGTTGTTTTTTTTCATTTTTTTGCTGTTTTATATGCTTTCCAAAATACCAAAAAACCGTTTGTGAAAGAATTTCAAATTTCAAATTTAATTCAAATACACTGTTTCATGTTTGTTCTTTTCTTTAGAAGTTTATTTCTATAGAAATGTTTCTTAAAAATTGTCAACATGTTATTTAACAATTTTTGTTGGTGTCATAATAATCGCTTTTGTTTTGTGATCATAATAATTGCTTTTTTAAATCATCCAATTTAAACACACTTGTATTTTAATTATTAGAGGCAAAAATATGAAAAGTTTTCTTTTTTATAAAAAATATATATACACCATCACTTCATAAGAAAGCAAGAAAAAGATACTAGTACTTACCAAACAAAAGTGATTAACAGGAGGCGCTGAACATCCAAAACAGAATCCTTAAATGCGCTAACAACAAAGGGCATGTGGAGTAGAATCTCAACTTTCGTGTTAGTAGCTGTCCAACAGGCTGGGGAGCATTTTTGTTTTCTACAACCATATGGGTTACGGCCAGATGATAATTTCGGCTACCTGCCCAGACTTTTACGTGTAATAGGCTTTATCACATTACACTACAAATTTGAAATAAATACTCAAATCTTATATTTTTACAAATTTTTTTACGAGCAACCCAATTTTATTTTGAGTTTTGCAATTGTGAGCTTTATCGGGATGAGAAAAAAAAAACCCAATTTTATATCATTTAATTTTACATTTAACATCTACTTTATCATTGATTTTAGCAAACACTTATAATTCATTAAACTAACTTATCAATTAGATATTATCAACTAGGAGTTTTATCGAACACTAACTAACTTTTCAGTTAATTTTATGAAACATAACCTTAATCAAGAGTGTTAACAACCACCTTTAAGGGTGAAAGTAAAGTCAAGATAAATTTTGCAAGGCTCAGAGGCTGACTTACATTATATTTTCATGACCCCTAGTCTAGCCTGTTATTTATTATAGGCCATTTTCCTGGTCTGACTTGTGTGAAAGTCTGATTTGACCTATTAACATGTAAGTCTATTCCATATTTTGACCTTAAAATAGACAAATAGGTCCACATCTAAATAGGCCCGTATGTTTGTGATCTAATAGACTTACTTTTTAATAATGTAAATATGTTAACGACATATGCGTTTTAAATAGGCCAACAAGAGAAATTAAAAAGTTATATATTTTATAATATTTATAAATAGACTAGCTTGTCAAGTCTAACAAACTTTTAAAAAAACCTAAACTCGACATATTTAATTAAAAAGTCTTTTGAAAAAGCTTAGATTTATCCTTTTTATTAAATGAGTTAAGTCAAGTTCGGCCTTAAATAGACTGGGTCGCAGGCCACCAACGACGGTCAAACCGCTCGTCTATGGCCTACGACCCAGTCAATTTCCACCCTTAACCACATTATATAAACATGTGTTTCATTAACCATTTGATTAACATAATTTAATTAACTAACTTATAAATTTAATTAATCAAAATAAAAATATTTGATAAATAAATTTATTTCTCTAAATATTTATAGTAATTTTTATAAACTACTTCCCATAGCTTATTATTTTTTCCACTTTACCCTTCCTGATTTATTTAAATTGTTACGCGCGCTATTTATATTACTGATCATAAAGATCGTTTATTTTATTTAAAAAATTACATGCTTTTACTCCTTCTTATTAACCACACTCTATTAAGTCATGTTTACAGATCCACTACGTGTTTTTTTTGGGCAAAATTTCATATTTTTTTTGTGATTTTTACTCTAGAAAAATCATTTGTAGTAATTTTCCAAGAAAAAAATCCCACCAATATTTAGGAAAAAATATTGCTATGAAATCTCTCTATTTTGTAGAATAATCCATAGGAAATTTCCTGCGAATTTTAGAAGTTGAACATAATTTTTTATAAATTTTGAAATTCATAGGAAAATGTGAAGGAAAATTCATGGGGAAAATCTAGAAGAAATTTTATTCATCATAACTTAGCAGAACGTAACCAGTGACGAGGACTAAAATAATGTGATTTTGAAAAATAGAGGATTAAAACAAAAAAAAGAGGGACCAAAACAAAACCGTTATATTTTCAAAGACCAAAATCATATTGAACTCTTTATTAAATTAGTATGTTCGATTTCATTTAACTTTTTTTCATTGATAATAAAATAATCCATTTAATATTTCTTTAGTGATAATGTGATAGAAGAAATAAATCCCTTAAGTGTAAAAAGGGAAAGAAAAAAAAAATTATGGAAAGAGTTAAAGTCATGAGAGAATGAGAAAATATAGATTCTCTTAAGTTGTGCATGTCCCTCCAGCCGGGGGGAGCAAAACGGGCTTGGCCCGATGGGCCAGCCCGACCCGGCCCCGTCAATTCTATAGGGTTAGGCTAAGATTTCTGTCACTTTAGCCCATATAACTCGGCCCTGTCTGGCCCGTAAAAACGGGCTGAGGGGGTATAAGGGTCGGGCCAGCCCTGTGGGCTGAGTTTTTTTTTTAGACATGGAGTGGGCTGCTGCCAGTAAATGGCCCATTGTATTTGTAATGTTTTTTTAGGGTTTCACTTTCATCCTAATCAATTTCTGTTTTGTGCCTTCTCCTTCGCGTCGCACCCTTCACCCGTCCCTTGTGCCTTCTCCTTCGAGCTCGAGGGTTCGAGTTTCGACATTCAGAAAGTGAGAAGTGCAGAGAGCGTTCCGTCGAAGCTTCTCTGCGCCACTGTCCGCCGAGCTTCCGCCGCACACAGTTCAATTCTGACTTCCGAGCCGAGCGTCTCCGTCGAAGTTGAAGCGCCGCTGTCCTCCGCGCGCCCGCGTCCGCGTCATCCCCTGCACACCTGACAGCGTTCGTGAGTCCGTGCCTCCGTCAGCGTTCCTCGTCCGTTTCTAGACTTAGGTTCGTTAAGAGTATTGCATCGGGTTCTGTTGGTGGGCGATCATACACCCCATATACATCTGTCTTTCATCCATGCTTAATGTTTTCTAAAATTTCAGATGCATAAGTTGTGAGCCTATCTTGCATATCAAACTGGCACCCCTGTACAATGCTTTAACAGCTGACTGCACGATTAGTCAATGACGTGTATCATTTGGTAAATGGATTAATAATTAGTGTTTTGGGTCTGTTAACCCAATTGATGCATATTGTTAGCTAATATAATTTTACACGTGGTCTAACAAGTGTATAAGAGAGCCGTGTAAATCTTCAGTGTGGATATAAAATATATGTAAAAAGTGGCTTGGTTTATAGTTCCATCTCATTGCAGGGACTATTTTTTGTAGGATGGCAGTGTTGTGGCAAGAAAAAACAAACAAGCATGCTATGTAATTTGGCTTGTTGTGATATTGCATGTTCTGCAACATAAAAAGTAATAATAAGAATTGAGTTGATAAATAAATATAGCTTGTTGTGTTTTTAATGTTAATTCGATAAAAAAAAATCACTTCGTTATCTCATCCCAACCCAATTTGATAAAAAAAAAAACCACTTCGTTAGTACGTTATAAGGGCTGGCTCGTTGGCCCTGTCAGCCCTCTCAAATATGGGCCGTGTTGGCATTTTTCGTCCATTTTTCATTTAGGGCCATCCCAGCCCAGCCCGTTTTTTGAAGGGCTGATCGAGGACCCGGGCTGGGCCGGACCAGCCCGTTTACCACCCCTACCTCCGGCCAATAAAGTTACCGAAAAGCTATGGAATAGCTATGAAAATTTTCCACAATTAACTTCCGTCACTATTTTGTAAGTATTCCACAACTAACGTTACTAGAGAGGCAACACCAGAGGAGATCGGCCTACACGAGAATGAGAGGCCTTCTTTAGAAAAAAAAATTAGTTACCTCTAATAGGCTAACTAATTAATTACTAATTTTTTAACATGTTTAAAAGAATATTATTACTAAATAAAATTGAGCTCTTATAAACTAAGGGCCTAAAGTCACTTTTTAGTTGTCTTACCTTGTGACTGGCCGTAGTTTTAATAAGTTTTCAGTTAAGAGTGTGTTTGAAAAAACTAGTTGAAAGCTAAAAAAAATTAGTTGATTTGATTGAAGACGTTTAGTAAAACTAGTTGAAAATGGTAAAATGACATATAAGGACATAATTAATTATTAAATAATGATGGGTGGAGGTGGTTGAGAGATAAACTAGTAGTAAATTTTCAACTTGTAGTTGAAAATGAGAGTTTTCTTAAAAAAGTTATATAGTAATTACCCAAAAAAACTACCTTATAAAAAATAACTGAAATATATTTCAGCTACTTATTTCACCTTTTAGCTAACTGCAATAGCTTATCAGACCCACTCTAAATCAAAAAAGGCATGTCAATCACGTGTTAAATGTCCTTATCACTGTGAAGAATATTAATCATATTGGAATCTCAATTGAATCCATATTATGGATATGGTTTCCAAGTTTGACCCATTCTAACTTCTAAGTGCATAATCCTCAAGGTTTTTATATGCGAGTGATATTAAAATATTGTTCACAAACAGTGAACAGTATTTTGTAACACATTATTGCTACTCAAGTAAAAAGAATGCTAGGACAATAAAACAAAGCTATTATAATTTTTAAAGACTTAATTATATATGCCAATATTAATTAAATAATATAATGAACAATTGTCTCACATAATAAGTGAATACATAATAAAATACATACAAAAATGTCAATATACAATTGTCCTTTAAAATATACACCAATTATGAATATATAAACTTGAGTGATATGCTTACATTTTTAAATAAAATTATACATATGAATATAAATTCAATTTGAATTTAATTGTAATAGTTTCCAAAACCAAGTTTGAAATATAATTTGATTTAATAACTTTTTTATTTTTGATTTTTTCGGTTTTCAACACATTTGATTTAATTTTTTTAATATAGTTTGTTTTTTATTTCTATCATATTAAATTGGTTTATAAATATAAATATCTTTATTTAAAAAATAAATTTATTAGAGTTTAAATTGATTTTTTAATACTAGTGTTTTAACACTAATTTTGTTTACCGATTTGACTTATTCGACCTTATTTATTTTTAAATTCTACAATTTTTTAGATTAGTTATTGTTTTCTAAAGTTAAAGAAACTGATTTATTAATTTTCCAATAAAATCAGTCAACTACTTTTATTTTTCCTTTTTTTTTGTCATGAGCATTATAAGATCATTTTCAACCCAACAACTTTTAAAATTTCTTATACCAATATTTTATAATTTTTCATATTTTCCCATGTTACCTTATTATTATTTTTATTACTTTAAGTAATTCATTCACTTTTTATCTCAAACTCAATAGCTCTTAAAAATTTCTTAAAATGACCCCATAATATATTGCCACATTTATTTTTTTTATCTCTAACCCACTATTATCTTTAAAAAAATGAGTAACACACTTTTTTGCTTGCTATAAGTAGCAATAGTTCCTCTTTCTGAAACTTTGATGGTAGTTATCTAATGCTTAAAAAAAAGTATAAGCACCGTATCTTTATGTATTAGCAACTCAACAGATATGTCGTTCAAGTTATCCTAAGCTGGAACGATTAGACATATGGTGTGTTTGACAAATCTCAAAAGATACGTCGTTCTTGACTTATACAACGTCTTGCACTTTTGTCCCTAATATTACAAAACCCCCCTGTTAGTCCCTAACATTACGCTCCGTCTTTCACTTACGTCCAAACACCTAACATATGTTAATTTGATGATGATGTGTCACTTAACATGACACTGTGCACCCAAAACGATGTCGTTTTGCAAAATTAATAGCTTCGGTCGGCCATGAAGGCTAGAAGGTCGGCCAGGAACTCTGTGAGGCTTGTCGGCCGACCTTCCAGCCTCTTTCTTGGCCGGCTAGAAACTCTGTAAGGCCGGTCAACTGATCTTTCAGCCTACTGGTCGGCCGACCTTCCAGCCTTCATCCTGGCCGGCCACGAACTCTGTAAGGCTGGTCAACTGACCTTCTAGCCTCCCGGTAGGCCGACCTCCAACCCTAGTCCCTGGTCGGCCAGGAACTCTATAAAGCTAGTCGGCCGACCTTCCAGCCTTCCTAACTGGCTGACCTTCCAGCCTTCCTGGTCGACTGACCTTCCATCCTTCTTGGTTGGCCGACCTTCCAGGCTGACCGGAGCTATTAATTATTTTGCAAAAATGACATCGTTTTGGGTGCACAGTATCACGTTAAGTGACACATCATCATCATCATCATCATCATCATCAAATTAACGGAAATTAGGGGTTTGGACGTAAGTGAAAGACGGAGCATAATGTTAGGGACTAATAAAGGAGTTTTATAAACTTGGGGACGAAAATGCAAAACGCTGTATAGGTCAGAGACGAAACGAACAACCAGTTTGAGACATATCTGCTTAAGGTAAAGAAATCAACCTTTGTTGCTTATATAAAGTTTTAAAATTGTATTCTTGTGTATATTTTAACCTTGCTTAACAAATATCACTTTTATGTAACTAATTCCTTGCTGGACCAAACACAACTGCATGTACATTTCACTCCAACTTCACGGGATCCCTTTCACTTCTATAATAATTTCCTATCACCAAACAAGGGCTTAGGGTGTGTGTTTGGTGGAGTGGAAAGAAATAAGGTGAGGAGAAATGAGTGAGAAAAATAGTGAAGAAATTAAGTTGTTTCGTAAGAGAGAAATAAGAGTGAAATAAAGTGAAAAATAATGTTGTATTTCGCTCTCATTTTGTTTGATAGGAGTGGAATAGGAGAAAAATAGAATGAAATATAGTGTTGTTCTTATAAAGACTATCAAACCCCTACTCAATGGTCAAACATAATTTGGCAGAGTAAGGAGTGAAAGGTCCCTGATTCCTAGTTGTGTCGGTCCTTATATAGCCATGTGCAGGTTGATCTCCCTTTTAATGCTCGTATCCCCTGGGCGTGATTCATGGCCTTTAATTACTCCTAGTCAGGTTGTTTATTTGAATTCTTTCTGTTCTGGTCACAGTCTGCGAGATGTTCGTTGTGGCTTATGTTGTCGTCGGATAACCCTGCAACCTGAAAAAATAAGAATTAAACCTGAGGCGCGTGAGAAGCACGCTGTCCTTAAGGATTCATCGGCCGGTTGCGATGCTTCCCCAGGATACAACAGGTCCATCCCGTGACATAGGCACGAGGTAACACTGAACTCGCAAGAAGATTCCATTGAACCCAAGGATAACTCATTGTATTTAGTAAAGAAGAAAAGAGTGTGCAGGCTCACTCTAAGGTTGAGCAAAAAAAGGGTTTATATATTAAAGTAGTTAGGGTTAGAAAGCATAAAAGTAGGTTTTGACCAAGTCCTAAACGGGTTTTGACCAAGTCAAAAATATATAATGAAAAAATAAATTAAGCATTTATTTATTAACTCTCTTAGAAAACTTTTGAAATAAATAAATATTATAAAAAATCCAACAATCCCCCACATATTTCAAAAGTTTTAAAAATTGAAAAGATCAACTTCCTGGGTTAACGCCATGGGATAAATGTTTTGAATCTGGTGTCTTTTGGACTATGAACTAGACCTAGACTGATAAGTCGTAACATACAAGTGAATCGGTGGAACACGTCCTATGAACCAAGACACTTTAGTGTATGTCAGAGGTCTTACCAATCACATTATACCCCCACAATTCTCGCTGTTACCGCTGTGTTGCGCTGTAAGGCCATGCGCGCGCCTGGTTTTAATAAGTGCTCTAGAGATTTTGCCTTAATCTCATACAAGCGGCCCCACTTGACACTCATAGAGGTGATTTCATCAAGTGTATGTTGCACTTCATACACCACCCGTAAGGGATATGAGAATCATTAAAAGCCTTTTGAGAAGTTTCTTTGGACAAACCAATTAGCGTATTACGAAATAAAGTCAATAAAAAAAAAGAGCCTTAAACACATGAACGTAATTATTTATCCCCAAAGAACACAATTCAATAAAACCCATATAACATAATTCAACTTAGTTTCAACAAGAGCTTCAATTCTTTATCCCCAATAAAAAAAATTACAACTTTGAACGATTCTTTAAACACACAAAAGAAATATGTTTTGTTTCCAAAATCAAATAACACAAGTTGAAATAAGATAAACCCAAAAGCTCAAACAACAAGGCCTGTTGCAGTAACCACTACATGTAACTGAGATAGCTAAACACGAGCATTGACTGTAACCTATAGATTAATGAACAATAGAATGATTAAATTGAATGCCACAGTCAAGCACAAAGTCCAGTTCCTTCATTTTCTTATATATGATAAATCATTGGTATCCATGCATTCTAAATGTTTGAAGGTTGTATCTATTTTCTCTTCCTAAAAATACATGAGTTTCAAGCAACAAACATTTCCACAAGCATTTTTCACATATCCAGAATTTTGATTGTGATTATCAAATATCAATTGCAGCAACCAGTTATATATATAGTATATTAGGAAAACCAATACAACAGAAAATTTCAGCTAGTGTTAGACATTATCCAATAAGGGAGAAAACGTAGTATCAAGGTCACTTAGAAATTTCCAGAACAGGGAAGAATACAATCATCACGGTAAACTTTTTCATTCAACATAAATATAGTTACTGAAAAACTTGCACACACAGAACTCAATAATTTCCAGAATTTCTACAACATTTTTTTTTAAAAAACTTTATGCATTCGATTTCATGAACTAATACCCCACATATTATTTTCTAAATCTTTACCTCATTCAATCAGAAACAGTAACAACACAACTTTATAACTCAACTTTGCAAGATTAAGCTTTCAAACCTGATAGGGAGCCATGAGCTTCAAGCATATGACATGGAACATGGCAAAAAGGCACCAACTTGTCTAAAAACTCAGTACCATGACACCACCAAATTTTGCGCGTCTCCATACACTTGCTTCATCTCAAGCTTCATTGGTTCCGAGGCCTGCAACTCCACCCCATCTTCGGAATCTCATCGAGCACGGACGAGTCTGTTGCTCTCTCTCGAAGTTCATGTTGGCGTTGTGCGTATGTAGAACATCAAGCTCTTGCCACAACAAATCGTGCGTGGCGGCGAAGCTTGACAGAATAATGTGACGACGGAGCTGCCTGTGGTTGGAATCGCACGCAGAGGCTGACGCGACCACAGAGTCACAGGTGAATGTAATCGCGCGCAGAGGCTGTCGGCGACACAGCACCTGAACAGAAGTTACGGCGGCGTCGGGAATTCACCGCTGGAGATACTTCACTCAGGAACGCAGCCGCAACTGAATTTAGGGTTTTAAGGAGTGGGAGAGTTTTGCAATTGAGGAAGGTTATGCAACGTGAGAATTCTATTGAGGTTGTGGCGCAGCAAAGACAGAGGCGGAGTGATGTTCGGTATTGCAGATCGAAGATAGCGGCAAGCAGAGTCCTTGGAGGAGTGAAAATCGAAGCCACATATGTGCTGCGAACCCTCAGGTAGAGGCAAATTTCAATAGAATAGCACTGAATCCTTAAGATTGTTGTCGTCGGATAACCCTGCAACCTGAAAAAATAAGAATTAAACCTGAGGCGCGTGAGAAGCACGCTGTCCTTAAGGATTCATCGGCCGGTTGCGATGCTTCCCCAGGATACAACAGGTCCATCCCGTGACATAGGCACGAGGTAACACTGAACTCGCAAGAAGATTCCATTGAACCCAAGAATAACTCATTGTATTTAGTAAAGAAGAAAAGAGTGTGCAGGCTCACTCTAAGGTTGAGCAAAAAAGGGGTTTATATATTAAAGTAGTTAGGGTTAGAAAGCATAAAAGTAGGTTTTGACCAAGTCCTAAACGGGTTTTGACCAAGTCAAAAATATATTCTGAAAAAATAAATAAAGCATTTATTTATTAACTCTCTTAGAAAACTTTTGAAATAAATAAATATTATAAAAAATCCAACAGCTTATTGATACGGAAGTGAATGTGATAGACTCTTCTCAATTAAGTCCTTCGTTAACAACCGGTATGTTGGCCGACTCTGGCCTTCGTATTGCCGAGGTCTATAAGTTACCTCGGGCAGCACGTTACATAGTCCTCCAAGCTATGAAACATTTGTGCGAAGTAGCTTTAGTAATTAGGTGGACGACCTTTATATTGCCAAGGTCTATGTGTTACCTCGGGCATTACGCTACAAGTGTAAAAGTGAATTTCTATTCTATTTATCTCTATTAACTAAAGAAATTATTTTCAATAGATTCCATACATCTAAATTTCTCTAGTCTCTAATTTCACTCCAACCAAATCCGCCTCGACCCCACTCGGTTACAACGAATGCATTGACCTCAAAATAGCAATGTCCTTCAACTCAACTCGAATCGGAATCACTCTGCAACTTTCTTTTTTTTGGTCATAATCACTCTGCAACCTGAATCGCCATAATGCAAATAATCCATGATTGGATTGGATTATTTGCCCTCAAAATAAAACGCGCGTGGGGTGGCCAATGGCAGACAAGCAGACAAAAAATTGGCAAGGTTCGTATTCTGTGCCCATAGTCTTCACTCCATATTTTCATGTTCCGTAGTATAGGCTGTTGTTTGAAACATAGCTCATGGAAATTTTGATTCGATGTTTTTTGTGTTCTTTCGTTCCTTTTCTTTTGACTCGTGAAATGAAAATGGCCCACTTTTATGCAAAGTTGTGAAAGATCACCGACCTTAGTAAGGATTTATAGTATAATTAATTATATGTATATATACTATTTACTAACAAAATTATCATAGATCCAACTTAAATCCTAATTTTATAAGTAGTAAAATAGACCACCTGTTCTCTTATTTCGTCTTAAAGGCAACTAGGCAAGTTGTCTAAATACTAAATTCATTTGATAATATCTGGACGGCCATAGTATTAATTTGTCATAGAAGCAAAGACATGCAGTTTGAAATTTTGCTAAGCTTTTTCTTCTGATCTTACCCACCACATGATAATAGTGTATCTCCTGATGGGACCTACACAATATGTTGGATTCACATAAATTAGATAATAGAAAATTAAATGCACAAAGAAAAGAATTATGCGGTTTGAAATATAAAATTCATACATCTAAAAATTTATGCCCTGGGCGACACACGTGCTACATATAACAACTCATATAGTACACTTTTTGATGGGGAAAACAACAACACAATAATAATACAGAGCACACTCAAATAATTAATGCAGCGGAAATAAATCCCCCTAATTTGCAAGAATTTATGAGGAGAAACAACAAATGAACAACAATAGCAAATCACCAAAATCATAAACAAATACACCAAGATTTTAACGTGGAAAACCCCTCAAAGCAAGGGTAAAAACCACGGGTCGTCCAGACCAAAAAAATAGTTCCACTAAGATCAACAATAGGTACAAAAGAGTCTCAATCAAGCACACAAAACAGTGCTAACACCCAGTCAAACAACAAAGCAGTAAAACTTACAAATAGAGAACATGATATATGAAATAAACCCCAAATATATAGCTACTGTGCGAACTGAATATATCCCTAATGCGACCTCATATCAATGATCCAACCGTTAATAATGCAGAACCAGAAGTTCCAAACCTTCTGTCAAATTTTCAGCCTGATCCAACGGTGAACGAATCTGCAGTAGGAGTTTTACAGTTGCAACTCTGTGTAAAAATGAGAATGACTTCCCCTTTCCTCTCTCTCAAAGCGCTTTGTGTTCTCTATGACTTAAGACCTTCCCTCTTGCTTACTTCGGACCCCTCTTCACTTAGTTAAATGAGACATCAAGTGAGCTTCTCAATTTGGGTCTTTTCTCCACATAGGAAGGGAGCCCAATATCCAACATATCTCCCCCTCATAACTATGTTAAGATAACCGCCAACCCGGCGATTTCACAACAAACTTCAAACTTTCATCTTGGTAATGCTTTAGTCATCATATCAGCACCATTATCATCAATATGAATTTTAACCAACTCCAACGGCTTAACATCCAAAGCATCACGTATCCAATGATACCTTACATCAATATGTTTGGACCTAGAATGGAAAGTTGGATTCTTACCAAGATGGATAGCACTTTGACTGCCCACAAATAATGGATAGTTGTTCTCCACAAAACCAGCTCCTGCAAGAATTTCTTCAACCACAACAACTCTTTGCATGCTTCAGTAATTGCAATGAACTCCGCCTCTGTAGTAGACAGTGTTACACACCTTTGCAGCTTTGATTGCCAAGCCACAACTCCCCCTGCAAACTTAATCAAATAGCCCGAAGTGGAATTTCTGGAATCAATGTCTCCAGCCATATCTGAATCTGAGTAGCCAACCAAGGTAGGCTTATCACCTCCAAACAAGGTTTCATATCAACAGTACCATAAAGATACCTCATAATCCATTTCGCAACATTCCAATGTTCTCTACCTGGATTTGACAAAAATCTACTGACTGTACCAACGACGTGTGCAATATCTAGTCTAGTACACACCATTGCATACATCAAACTACCCACTGCATATGCATAAGGAACTCTCTCCATGTCGGACTTCTCATTTTCATTTGAAGGACTTTGATTAGCACTCAGTTTAAAATGAGTTGCAAGAGGAGTGTTCACACCCTTAGCATTTTCCATCTTGAATCTCTACAACACCCTTTTTATATAGTGTTCCTTTGACAGCCAAAGCTTCATTTTCCCTCTATCACGAATGATTCTTATACCAATAATATGTTTAGCAACTCCCATATTTTTCATGGCAAATGACTCACCTAATTGCTTATTCAACCTATCAATCCTGGAAACATCTTTCCCAACAATAAGCATGTCATCAGCATACAATAATAGGATAATAAAGTCATCATCAGAAAACTTTTTAACAAAGACACAATGATAAGAAGTAGTCTTCTTGTAGCCTTGCTCACACATAAAAGACTCAAACTTCTTTTACCACTGCTTCGGAGCCTGCTTTAAACCATATAGGATCTTTTTCAGCCTACACACACAGTCTTCCTTGCCTTTAACCTGAAAGCCATCAGGTTGCTTCATGTAAATCTCTTCCTCCAAATCACCATGAAGGAAAGCAGTTCTCACATCCATTTGCTCTACTTCCAAATCAAGAGTAGCATCCAAACTCAAAATTGCTCTAATGGATGACATCTTCACCACAGGTGAGAAAATCTCATTGAAATCAACACCCTTTCTTTGTCTGAATCCTTTCACCACTAATCTGGCTTTGTACCTTGGAGACACATAATCACTCTCATGCTTCACCCTGAATACCAACCTGTTTTCTAAGGCCCTCTTTCCCTTAGGCAATTTCACCAAGTCATAAGTGTGATTATCATGCAAGGATCTCATCTCATCTTGCATTGCATCCAACCATTGTTGCTTTTTTTCACTTTCCAAAGCCTCTTCAAAACACCCAGGTTCTCCACCATCAGTCAAGGTCACATACTCATCAGAAGAATACCCGGTAGAAGGTTGTCTCTATTTAGACCTATTGAGTTGGACTTGAGGTGGTTCGAGTGCATCATCAATATTCTCATCATGTGACATCTCATGCTCCTCCCAATCATCATCAATAGGAACATCTAATCCACCTCCAAGTTGCTGACCATCAACATCATCATGTTGTTCACCATGTTGAACACTACCCTCAGCATTATCCAAATATTTAATAGGCAATCACATATGATCTACATCAGTCAGATTTCTATCATTCTCGGGTGTAGTCTTCTCCATCTCATCAATGTCCTCAATGGTTTGTTCTTCCATGAACTGTATATCCCGGCTTCTAACAAGCTTCTTCTTAACAGGATCAAAAAACTTCTAGCCAAATTCATCTTCACCATAACCAATAAAGATGCACTTGTCCTCGCATCCAACTTCGATATTTCATCCCTTGGAATATGAACAAACGCCTTGCAACCAAAGACACACAAATGATCATAGCTCACATTCTTTCCAAACCAAAGTTTTTTAACCAATACTAAATAGCTTGTATAAGCTCAGGGTCGTATTTAGGAATTTCGAGGCTTAGGCAAAAAATTAAGGCAGGGACCCGTGTTAATATAGACTAATAAATTTTATGTTATTTTTGGTCTTGTGAGCTGCAAAATTATTTATTTAAGTTTTATAATCAAGTAATTATAACATCTCACTCTCAATAGACAATAAAACTAACTCATTCAATCTATCTTGTAGCATAGTTGACCTTAAATATGATTTAATCAATTTTAATTTTTAAAAGCTTCTTTCAGCGGTCGTGACAGTTACAGGTAATGTTAATAATATTCTATAAGCAATGTATGTATTTGGAAAATAACCTAATATTTTTATATAGTTCAATAATTTTAATGGTGTGTTAATTTCATTTGTTAGAATTTCTTTCAATAACTTTAATTCTGAAAACAAATCAAGACCATCAATATCAGAATGGTCCTCAAAACTCAAAATCTTTCAAGATTGATACAATATTTTTTCAATTCATCTTCCCAAAAAGTTTTAATATTTTTTAATCAAATAAAAAACCAAACTTGTTTCATATTCTAAAAATTATTCAAATCGACTCTCAATAGAAGAAATAGGCTAATCTAATATATACAAAAAATAATCAATGCGATCTAAAAATTGTAATTTGTAAATGCTCATTCAATTTCAATTCAATCAATTACTTATAAAAAGCAAAGCAAATGAGTGAAATAATGATCAAACCTGCTGAGATGAGAGTGTCCACTTGAAGTCACTTGGAGTTGGTCACTTAGTGTGGGGTATACCAATTCACAAATTAGAATATGATTATATGAAAACTGAAAAGTCAAATTATTGCTTGAATATAGTAGTAGAGCATCGAGAATAGAGAGAATGAGAAATAGAGAGACTAGAGAGGAAATAGAGAGGTTGAAGATCCGTAAAAGACAAAAGTAAGTAATGACTGTTTTTTTATCAAATAAAAGTAAATTGCATTAATGTGGTAACCGTACAAGTAGCCAATAAATCATAGGTTGAGCAATACTACCGATACAAAGAAACTCACCGTTGAGTGTTGAGTGACTTTTCATTTACAAAAACTAATAATGGGTTGTGGACTTTTAAGAAGTTTAAATGATAAGAAAAAAAAAAGATATAAAAAAAAATGTGAGATATTAGCCTTATAAGATATTGGGCCCTATCTCAAACATTATTAATTTTTTTGAAAATAATTTATATTAATAATACTACTATTTAAAAAAATTGGGGGCATTATAAATTTAGGGGCTCTAGGCAAATGACCTTAATTGCCTTGTTGAATGTCCGGCCCTATATAAGTTAATGGGTTACAAAAATCTTGATATTCATGAACAAAAAAGGAATTGGAGTTATCCAAAATTTATATTAATGTCTTAAAATGAGTTTCAAGGCTCATATTTTTAAATGTTACAATTGTAAGTCAGTAACATTTTTTAATTGTTATGAAAAATGCCAATTAACAACAATTTTTTAATGTTACAAAAGAAATAAATTAGTACTCCCCTCCGGTCCTATTTATAAGACAACTTTTGAAGCCTTTCCATGGTCCTATTTATAAGACAAAGTGCACAAATCTAGAAGCATTTATTGTTTTTTTTTCTCATTTTTGCCCTTGTTGACCATTAAAGGTTTTAAGGTGATACAATTACCATGCTAGTGGAGTTTAATCTTAAATAGGGTTAAATTTGTAATCTTACAGAGTAATTTCTTGAAAATCAACGTATTAATTACTTTTCTTAATGTGTGTTTTTGTCTGAACTGAATTGTCTTATAAATAGGAACGTAGAGAGTAATATTTTTTCATTGTTGCTAATAATATTAAAAATATTGTTAAAATCAATTAGTAATATTCTTTCAATGTTGCTAATAATATATTAAAAAATTGTTAAAATCATTTAGCGAAAGGGACTTTATACTTAATTTAATAAAATGTTGTTAAATAGAAAGGTAACATTTTATCATAATTTAATCATTTTTTTAAAATCTTACTAAAATTCATTTATATAGTAGTATAAGCATGGCTCAATTGACTTGTTTCATAATAGAAAAAATGTTATTCATACAACACAATAAACACTTATAAACCCACTAGAGCTGGTGGTTAGAAGTTTGGGTAATTTAATATAAAATTTTAGGTTTAAATAAAAAAAAACACTTATAACAACTCATACAATTTTTCCCCTTTATTGCTTTTCATCAAATCATCTGTCTTCTCTCACGCATGAGATATATAGTATCAGCCTTCAACATTAGTCAGCAAGTGAGGGTGCTTCATATTCAAAGTTATTTATTTAGTTTTTAATTTGTTTGATTGTTTGAAGGCACGTCATCTGTCATCATTAGTCATGATAATGGCCGGTGGACTGATAGTGGGTAGTGGCTGCCATCACAAAACAGCGACCTTGCGGACTGATAATGGTCCGTTTGTTTATTAATTGTGATGCATGTACGATGAAGAGAAAATTTTAGGACACGTTAATTATGTTTTCTAATTAATAATTGTAATTTATAAGCATATAAATTTTTTGATTTAACCACAGGTATCCTCCACGGGAGACAAACCTGTTCGAGCCGGGAACATCCACATCATGGTGGGGCTAGCTCTCCCAACGGGGAGTTTTGACTCAAACCCGAGACCTTGCTTAAGGGGAATCAAACATGTACCACTTGAACCAACCCCCGTTGATATAAGCATATTAATTTAATATTATTTTAAGAATTTAATAATTATACATTATTAATATAAAATAATTTTACATTAATATTCAATAATGTATTATCATATTAATTAATAAGTTTAATAATATATGAAATATCACGTCATTGAATATTAGTATAATTTTTATAGATAATACACAATAATTAAGCTCTTATTTTAAATGTTTTGTATGAGTTATAAAAATACTAAAATTTACTTTCTGAAAAATTATTTTTAAATAAATAATTAAAAAATTATTTTTTTTACAATGATTAACAAAAAAATAAAATATTTTCCACGCCTTTTTCGGGCTATATTCCCCGTCTAAATTTCTTCTATATGGGTCATCTTTCTTTTTTTGGTCAAGACTTTACGGATCAACCGTTCCCATTTCTGGGGGTTGCTTTTAGCACCCCTTTTTGCTATTTCACCTCTACCCCATATGCCTTTCCCAAATTACCTCTACCTATGCTCCTACCCCTTTTAATTTACCTTCCCCTCCCTAATCCCTCCCCGGCAGGCGCAGTAGCCCCAACCCCTTCCCGCGACGAATTTAGAGACGAAAAAAATTCCATCTCTAAATCCAAAAGCTTAAAAAAATTATAAAGAAGGGGGAGGGGACAGGAAGGTGAGTGGGGGTGGGGGTGTTGGGGAAGGGGGGTTAGAAGAGAAGTGGGAAGGGAGTGGGGAGGGGAAGGAGAAGGGGGAGTGGGAAGGGGGCTGCTATGCAGAGTAGGGAGGGGAAGGGGGTAGGGGATATGGGTGGGGAAGGGGTATTTTAGGAAAGAGTAAGGGTGCAAATAGTAAAAAAGGGTGCTAAAAGCAACCCCATTTCCTTATGCCCATGTGAGAAAGGCCGAGGTCTAGAATAATAAGCCCAATAAAATTGTGTGGCTGCACTTGCAAAATATATGTTATAAGTATGTGAAAAAATTGTATTATTTTTGTTGTAACTATTTATTATTTTATAATTTACTATTCATTTAATTGTATAAATTAATTTTTTATTTAATAAAAATAGAATAATGAAAAATGTGATATGACGTTTTTTTTAATATAATATGGATTTAATTAGTATACACTATCAGTGTAATAGTATTTTACACATACATCTAATTGTGCGCCGCCACATCATTTAATGAATGTGGCACCCTCATATGCTATTAAATCCAATAAATGATGTGGCAACACATCATTGAATGTCTGTGTAAAATTTCTTTACACTGACAGTGTATATATTAAACTCATATAATATTAATAGAGAATATCATGTTTACAACCTAATCTTTGATTTTCACATAACATAAAAGAGAGAAAAATAAAAGTGTCTTTGGTAAGATAAACACATTAGCTAATAGCGTATTTAATAAACTTATAAGTTCATTTGAAGAGGTTATATGTACTCGGTAGATGAGCTTCTATTAGCTTATAACGTTTTTTTTCAGATACTACTTCAAATAACGTTTGAACTTATATCTTATAATCTATTATTTTTACTTTTATCCTTAATATTTTAATAAAATCTCATTTTATCGCTCTTAATTTTTTAAATTTCCCCTAAACTCCTTTTAGATAAATGCACTCTACCAACAAATTTAAAAATTAAAATGAAAATAGCATTATGTTATGCTTTTTTGTAAAATAAAATAATTAAAACTAAAAATTAGTGTAATTAAAATTTATAATTCATTTTTTAAAAAATAAAATTATAAATACCAAAAAATATATTTTTTTCTATTTAAAAAATAATTTATATAAAAAATATCATATAAATATGTCCCTTTATGTCATTTTACATTTATTAGGTACTTCATCAATTAATTTTATCAAACATTTTTAATCTAATAAGTTAGTTTATCAGCTTTCAGCTAAAAATTAACTTTTTACCTATCAACTACTTTTTCAGCCGTTGATTAGCTTATAAACTACTTTTGCTAGATATAGTCAAAGATACTAGTGTCTTTATCCCCTTTGAATTTTTTTCCCATCTAGTAAGAAAAAATCTAATTGTTCCCTACTCGGTCAGGGCATAGCCTATCCTGGTCTTCTAAGTATCTTTTATGTTCTCTGTAATGGAGGATGGCTACTTTTATTTTCAATAAGTTGATTTAACCGATTTTGGAGGTAAAAATTGATAATTAATTGTTGAATGGCAGTGAGCCAATGATAGTTAATAAATTAATAAAAAATATATTTCCTTCTCCTATGTATATCAAACCAACAACTAAACTTCTTATTTTTTTCCTATTATTTATCAATTTATCTTACATCAAACAACCTGAAAATCATGTCCATTTCTTCCATATTTCTCTCTTTATTATTTTTCTATTTCCTTCCTCCCACCAAATATAACTCCAAAAGTTACTTAAATGAATTCCAAAATTCACCAATTAACTCATTTCTACTATATCATTAAATATATTTCTTAGAAGTAAAAAACTTGTTGCTACATACCCAACTTTGTAAGGTCCAAGAACCCTCCAATGATGTTTTAATGATGACAAGCTCTCAAAATTCACTTGGTATAATTCTGATTAAAGTACTAACAATTTCACTTGAGTGGTTTTAAGAAGAAACAAATCAAATTGCTAGTCTTGTTCAGAAGATAGAGCTCAATACCATTCAAAGAAGATGCTTTCACATTATAAAGAATCACAACTATAAAAGAAAGCAAGAAAGCAGTTGAAAGAAATTACAACAAACATTTTGTCATGAAGAATAACAATAGAAAGTTGGAAGAATATTAGAATGAAGATTCACTGCCGAAGAAACACCTACAGCAAGACTGTAGAAGAAACAGTTGCAACAAGACTGAAGAAGATAAGGAAGTTGGATTTTTAACTAAATTAATTCTTCTAAGAGCAGAAAACTGCAACAATATTGCCTTGACAGTATCTGCATAAAGAATGTTCTCATAACTTTGTTCAAAGAAGTTGTTGCAGAAGAAGTTCACTGTCAGGTTGTTTGCAAAAGAAGTTATTTCCCAAAAATACATGTTCTTCAAGCTAATCTGTGCTGCAGCCACTGAAATTCATCCAAGTATTATTCCTTCATTTTCAAATGACTAAGATAACACTCTCCAGAAGAAAAAGGGTTGATTTTCTGAAGGAATCAAAGTCTGCAGAAGAAACACCCTGCAGAAGATATGACTAGTCAAAGAAGATAGTTGTACATGAAAGAGACAACAACTCTTGAAGGGGACAGGACAACTCATGCCTTTATAGCTGGAGATTCAAACAACTACCCCAACGGCTAGTAGCTCATTTTCCTATAAAAGGAGAGAGTCCCTTCTCATTTCAACACACACCAAGTCCAGAAGAAGCACCAGAATACAAAATTACGATCTCCATCTTCTGGAAATTTTCTCTCTCTTCACAATCACCGAGATTCTGCCTCCTAAAGTTAGAAAAGAGAGAGTTGGCTCAACATTTTCCTGTTGTGCTTAATCTGTAATAGTTTTGAGTCTTCTTTTTATTATTTCACTACCCATATCTTCTGTAATCTTTCAAGAAGGCTTTAAGAGTGTTAGTGCCTCTTGAAAGGGTGTGTAACAGTTGCTGTAAGCTGCTACATGACTGTAGTGAGCTATATTGTGGTGTAAATCTTGCAGAAAAGTATTTGCAATTTGTTTTTGAGTCTGCACGGTCTGCAGAAGAAGCTGGCAGTAGCTGTAAAGGCTTCAGAAGAAGTTTGTGAAGAGGCTGAAGAGGCTGCATAAGAATACTAGTGGTAAGGTGTACCCAAGAAAACTGTAATATCAAGAGTTGATCAAGAAAATCCTACTAAAAGTAGGGATTGGACGTAGCCTCTGGTTGGAAGAGGTGAACCAGCATAAAAACTGTGTGTGCAATCTTCTTACCCCTACTCTCTTTTCATTCAGATTTCTATTTTATATTCATGTGCATAAAACTATTTTAAAAATTACCTAATACCTAAGTAAGTTGCACCTACAAGAGAATTCTTTCAAAGGAATTATAATTTCAGCCTACAATATATATATATATATATATATATCATAATTCCTTCTTCTTGAGTTTTATCTCCTAATACTCAGCCAAGTTATACTTGAGCAGAATAGTATTAGAAGAAATTACATAAATTTTAAAAAGATCACAATTCAACACCCTTCTTGTGATTGGAATTTCTCCTTCAAACTCTACACAACATTGCTATAAAGTGTAGTTACTCTCTAATGTTGAAAAATTATGAACATAACATGAAAGGAATTTGAACAACTCGCTTATCACAATCTTGTAGTGTGTGTTTGTGTTGCTATCTCTGATGTGGTTTTGCGACCTCCTGAGATGCGTTTCTCAAAAGCAACTCCTTGTTATTTTATTGAACGTGAGTTTTAACCGCTTCCAATAACAATTGAAACATTCTAGTGCCTGTTTATTTTGACACTTTACATCTTTAAAATCGATTTTGCACTAATCCCTATATACAATCTATGGATATGTTTTTTTCTAATTCATAGAGAATCGATTTTGAAAGTATCCAAAAGTAAAGCAAACAAAGCTCTAGTAGTTATTTTAAAGAGATGGCTACATCTCAATGATAAGATAATGAGTGAAGTGATAAAAAAAGATGTTCATTCATAAATCAAATATATAACAATTTATATAACACAGTATTTTCATCTAACTTTTTTAACATATTCTATCTTTCTTTATTACATAATGTACAATTAATATTTTTCAAAAAAACAAAGAAAAATTAAAGAAAAATAAGGTACTATAAAATAATGATAAAAAATATAAGGCTTAATTGCATTTTTGGTCCCCCTATTATCATCAATCCGCGATTTTGGTACCCCTACTTTTTTTTCGCGATTTTTGGTCCCCCTATTATTCCAAATTCGCGATTTAGATCTCTCTAACACATAGATTTTGAAAATAGGGGACCAAGATTTTGAACTAAATCGCGAATTAGAATAATAGGGAGACCAAAATCGCGAAAAAAAAAGCAGGGGGACCAAAATCATGGATTAATGATAATAGGGGATCAAAAGTGCAATTAAGCCAAAATACAATTAATATCTTATTTTTAATAAAAAAATATAACAAATTTTATTTTAGGTAAAATTATTCTTTTACCTAGATTATAACATTGTCATTTTCAAGCAGAGACTCTTCATCCCTTATCTTCAGAGTTGTCTTACAAAACAGTACACACGTCCATTTGTCCGATTTCTCTTTCCTCGGGTCAAGGTCAGTGACTCTTGCTTTCTGTAAACTTTTCACTCTGCACCTGCAGCAACAACAACACTGATCTCCATCATAATTCCAAATTCCCAGCATGATTCTACATCATACTGAATCTCCGTAACTTTCTGGAAACAACCAACACCATAAATTTGACAAAAAAATAAAAAAGCACACAACATATATAATGGCTGTTGGGTGTTTCAGCTTCACTGCTTCGCGTGACTGGTGCTACCGCTTCTCCTTCTCCAACGCGGGTCTCAAATCAACCACCACAGATCTCGGTGACGGCACCATCATGCACTGTTGGGTCCCCAAGACCCACAACAATTCCAAACCTTCCCTCCTCCTCATCCATGGCATGGGTGCCAACGCAATGTGGCAATGGAACGAATTCATTTCCCCACTCACTCATCGCTTCAACGTCTATGTCCCTGACCTTCTTTTCTTCGGTGATTCCTACACGACCCGACCCGAAAGGACCGAGTCCTTCCAGGCCCAGTGTGTCATGGCCCTCATGGAGGCTCACGGTGTCCGCAGAATGAACGTCGTCGGAATCAGCTATGGCGGCTTCGTGGCTTACAGCATGGCGGCGCAGTTCCCGGAGAATCTGGTGAAGGTGGTGCTGGTTTGTGCTGGGGTGTGCCTGGAAGAAAAGGACATGGATGAAGGGATGTTTAAGGTGAAGAGTGTTGATGAGGCTGCGAGTCTTTTGTTGCCGCAAACGCCAGAAAAGATGAGGCAGCTCGTGCAGTTCACGTTTGCCAAGCCTATCAAAGTCATGCCCACATGTTTCCTCAACGATTATATTGATGTGAGTGGTTTCTCTCATGAAAAAGCTTTAAGCTTGCTTGATTTTAGTTTGTGGGTGAGAATTGGTTGTGTTGATTGGAATTGATTCTAGTTTAGGATAATAGACTGTTTTATGACCTGAGAAGTTTCATTGAGTAGGAGTATTTAGAACCTTGTCTAATTGTATCGATTGGTCTGAATCTGATCGGACAAGTTTGATGTTTTAATTTTATATTATGTCTGATGTCTTGATCTGTAAATATGCCTCGATACGGTAAGATAATAACACTATGTTCCTGTTCTGACTTAACATAATTCGTTTGGATTATGTTTGCATAAAAAGCGGAAGATGTGTTTTCCTTCATATTATATGATGCTTGATATTAAGATGCCTTATCTGTTATCTTAGATTTCACTACCATGGTGCTGAGGAGAGTTCAGCGTTTTTAAGGAATAAAATGATGGAGAACAGAGTTAGGAAATGAGGTAATTCATACAGGGCTATTGCATAAAAGGATCAGATTTTAAATTACAGTTGCAGCTGCAATTATAATTAGCTAAAGCGGCAGCAATTGTGGAGAGCCGGAGACTATAAAAACCTTGATATTGTGGTTGCGGATTTCAATTGTAAACCATGAGTTATGGATCTAAAAGCTGCAGGTTGATGTAGTTATTTTCAGACCAAATCTTGTTGTCAATGGTACATTGATGATTGGAAACTTCAATCAACTAGCTTTTTAGGCAATTGTGCTATTTGATCTGTAACATTTTGATAGGAGAAAGGTTTATCTCCTTTTCTGTCGTCTTTTGAATTGAAAATATCAAAATAATCTGTGACTGCTTGTATACTAACTCATTGACTATCCCCTTGACGTGGATACACAAGCATGGACTTGGCAATTCACCAAAACTTGGTTGCTGAAACTGGTTTACTGGCAGGTGATGTGCACCGAATACCGACAGGAGAAGAGAGAACTAATTGAAACATTACATAAGGATAGGAAGCTGTCAAATCTTCCTAAGATAACCCAGGTTTTCTTCTCCCCTGACTTTACATTATGAGTTAGTTGAACCACCTTTATGCAATCTTGCATTGTAACTTAAAAGGTATAACTTTTCAATGATGCAGCCTGCACTAATAATATGGGGAGAACAGGACCAGGTATTCCCACTGGAATTAGGCCACAGACTGAAAAGGTAATTTGAGTACACTATTGGTTTTTATCTTCCAAATTAAACACCTCCCTAAATTTAGGCCTGTTAATATGTAAAAGCTATAACTTTGAGATGAAACTAAACCAGTCCCTTCTTCAGCTTTGTTCACTGGAAAAGAAGTGTGTGTTTGGTTTAGCGTTCAAACTAGCTAAACTCAAGTTTAGATTTCCCGACACAATTGTTTCTAGTATTGGAAACATGAGTTTACCATGTTTGGACACTAAACCAAAAATGTTCGAAATCATGTGGAGTAATCTTCGTCCAGATCTCATGTAACATGAAAACATAAATGATATATTTATTATGTTTTGCACTTGTTTGTCTTAACTTTAGATTTCATTCTTTTTTGTGCTGGGTAGGCATCTGGGAGATAATGCACAACTAGTGGTTCTTAAGAATTGTGGGCATGCAATCAATATAGAGAAGCCCAAGGAGCTGTACAAGAATTTAAAATCCTTCCTCATAGATCACATTGCTCCATCTATGCAAGCAAACCGCAGTAATGGTCGGAAGGTGGATTAGCAAGGTCGACCTAGATAAATGGAAGAGATTTTCAGTGTTATGATGTGTGTGAATCTATTTATCACATAGTTATCAGCTATGTGGTATTTTTTTCTCGGATAGGATGTGTAATTTGTAAAGCCGGTTCCCTGCAGGGAAAAGAAGAGTGCATCTTCTGCCAATTTAAAGGATGCAGATAATCTAATTCAAAGGAAAGTATGCTAAGGAAACAGGAATTACATATGTAATATAATATCATGAGCTGGTTTATGTATTTAAATACTAGTGTCTGTTCCGGATGTATCCCCTGGTTAGTAGCAATACGCATTGCAATTTGCAAATATTGTTTGTTTGTCTCCTGCTTAAACTATTTTATTTGGAAAAGTAAATTCACATTGCATTGCTAATTTTCAATAGTCAATTAATCACTGTCCTATATAGCTGTTAAAACTTAAAACTTATTAGGGAGAGAAAAAAAGAAGAATAGGAGAAGGGAGAAGAAACAGGGAATAAAATGAAGGGCTAATAGAGAAAGCCTTTTGGGCCTTTGGCCTCCTTTATGCACATTCTCGCTCATCAAAGCAAACCGTGACATTCGAACAAAAAAAAAAAAGAGCAAACCGTGAGTGTGACATCCTCAAAACTTTTTTTCTACTTGCTCTTGAACCTATTTTGGGTAAATGTTCTAAAGTAAGAATGAAAACTTTTGTTTATATTTTTTAAAAAAATGAAAATGGATCCTTACTCCTTAGTACCGAAATGATATAAAAGGGCAAATCTTAAAATATATTACCTAAGTTTTACCTACAGATATATTTTACTCCAAGTTGTTGAAATTCAATTACTTAAATATCCATACGATCATCCATCTTCGTCCTAGCTTGGTGTAATATAGGCTAGAGGTGTAATATTTGATTTTGTTTATATATATAGGCAATTTATAATTATTTAAATGGTTAATAAAATATATTACAGTTTTTTTTTTGTTTATTATGTAAAAGATAATATAAAAATTTGTTAACTTTGACCGTGCAAATATTTTTACAGAGAAAAAAAATACAGAAAGACTACAATATAGGAATGATGCTCAATACCTTTATTCCATTTTTTCTTTTAATGAACTTTCCTAAAGCAACTTTTGCACATTAGAAAAGGCTAATGATGTCTTCCAAGTGAATGAACTTAACTGGTGCTAATAAGTAATAATCAACCAGCAACATCAGCCTCAGGAGTTACACTAAGCTCAAAATGATGATGCCAGCCAAAATGGAACTCCAAACATTCCCAGCTCCTAATCATTCACAGAACAGATGATTAATAATATAGAGATGTAACTACAATTTTCTCTTTTAGAGTGAAAGAGAAGATTATTATAAAGCATTGCACTTTCGTATCAGATTCCCTTTCTATATACAAGAATAATAATATTCACTCATTACTTTGGATATTATCTTTAACCACTATCATCTTCTAGTATCCAAACAAATTAAATAAAGCACAAGATGTTATAATGCAACAGTCAATATGTAATTCTTCCTATCAAATATTTTTGACATTTTTTTAATTAAGAAAAATAAAACAGCAAAAAAGAAGAGGAATAAAAAAACTTACTGGTAGACATGGAAGCAGAGGAAGAGTCCCAAAGGAAGTCCTGGTTCTGGTTGTAACTAGAGCAATCAAGACTAGTATTATACCCTCCTTTACAAACACAAACAAAGCCATTTCCTGGTGGAGCAAACCCCAAACTCCACCACTATTCTCACAACTAGTACATTTGGTGGTAACAAAGTTGCTATCAAGAGCACCATAAGAGTACTTCCAAGGCCACTCCATATACCCAATGAGTAGGGTCAGTGGGGTTATCCCCAAGTGACACCACCGAAGCATAACCACCACACTCCATGGCCCTCAGATCCAACTCCCCTTCCATCAAGATTCGCTGGTGAGTACACACAACAGGTGTTGGTAGGAGGGGAACAGAGGCAAGCCAAGTGCCACCACAGCAGGG
Source organism: Sesbania bispinosa (assembly GCA_026901365.1). Taxonomy (NCBI): domain Eukaryota; kingdom Viridiplantae; phylum Streptophyta; class Magnoliopsida; order Fabales; family Fabaceae; genus Sesbania; species Sesbania bispinosa. Next base: position 182,991 of record QLOH01000787.1, on the reverse strand, counting down.
CATGAGTAATGGAAGCACAGAGGTAATCAAAGGAAGAGTCACAAATTGGGGTGCCTTTGATGGTGAGAGAGGAAGTGGGGGGATGGCAAGAGAGGAGGATGAATGTGGAGGAACCAATTTGGAAAGGGCTGGTCCAGTCTAGGCCAAATGAGTTGGGTGAGGTTTGCATGGTGGTGCATGTGGACATGTAAGGTGGGGTGATGGTGAGTGTGGAAGTGGTGTAGGATATGGAGGTTATGGGGTATGATCCTGTGTGAGTTTTGAGGATGAGTTGGTCTGATGTGGCGTTGGATGTGCATGTTATGTATGGGTTGAAGAGAGGGGAACCGCATCCAGGGCCTGTGCCGAAGGGGGGGTACTGACTTGTAGTGAGCCACATGTGTCGTGGCATACTGTGGATGAGGGTGGTGAGGATGCCAAGGTGAGGGTGAAGATGGGGAGAAGGTTGAGGAGGTGGATGAGAAGAGGTGGTGCCATTGGTTTGGTTGCTTAATTTCTCTAGCTAGCTCTTTTGAGGAATATGGATGGTGGTGGCTGAAAGAATGGATGCCTGAGTTAGTTTGTTTCACTTTTGATTAACTGAGTAATGACATCTATCTTTTTTAATACACTGAATGGTTATTTAGCATAGAATAAAGATCACTTCAAAAGCGCCAATGGGTGTATTACACCTTGGTGTAAAGTAGAGAAAACAGACTAGTAATGATGTATATAAACACCATGAGCCTGTTTGGGTAGATACTTTTAGGTGAAAAAATAGCATAAATCAAAGAGGTCAAATGCATTTAACTTCTCCATAAGGTTAAAATTAGTTACTTTTAGAGAAGTTAAATGTGAGAGCTTTTGGAGGAGGTGGTCTACAAGACTAATTTTAACTTATGAGAAGTTAAATTCATTTGACCTCTCTGATTCATGCTATTTTTTTTTACCTAAAAGTACTTCTGGAAAAGTTCCACCCTAAACAGGCTCCATGAAATCATATGGGAATTGAAGCTTCTATACACAATTTTTTTCGATTGTGTTTGGTGTTAAAAAAGGAGAAGGAAAAAAAGTGAAAAAAAGTAATGATTGATGTAGCGACAAATAAATGAGAAATACAATAAAGTGAGATGTAAAATAAAATATATAAGATGTGAGTGAAAAAAAATTGTTGAGTTTATATACACTCATTTAACATTACCCTATCATCTCTCTATTCTTTTCTTCTAAGCACATTATATTATTTATTGCATTTACCATTACTATTTTTTTCCCTCTTTTTATATCTCACTAGGTGTAGCCATTATACAAAGAGACGGAGCGATTAATAAAATACCAGATGTACACATTTTGTGTATCTACGTACCTTAGAATTTTCTAAGAAGAAAAAAGAAATGTGATAGGCCATGTATTTAGAAATGAAGAGATAACTAAATAAAAAGAAAATGAAAATAAAGATGGAGTTGTGAAAGAATTAAGATGTATTAAAAATCATGTTAGAAGTAATAAGTATGATTTATTTAGTATAATGAAAAATGATAGATATAGGGTATTCACTTAGGTGACAAGAGAGATGTAAAGAGAAGAGAGTAAAAAATAAAAATATGATAGAAAAGCATGAAAGAGATTAAAAAAGGTAAAAAAGAAATATAAGAAAAAGTAGACGCATAAAAATGATTTCTAGTATAAATTGAAAGAGTCTCATATTCTCACACTTAAACAGCGCGTACACTCTACACTAAGACCAGTTGGCATATGATAAGATAACAAACAATTGCTTGTGAGTGTTTTTAAATGAGTTTTCTCTCCCTTCCATCTGGCCAATGTAGCTTAAGTGTAGGAATGTTAGTGTATAAATTGTTTCCGAAATTGAAAAAGAAAGACCTAGTAGATTAAAAGAAGTAAAAAGAAAAGAAAAAGTAAAAATTAAGGTGTATAAAAAACAAGGTTGATTAGTATTAATATAATGCATATTATTACAAAATTTTGTGGATATAAATATTGGGCTAAGGAACAAACCACACAAGTGAGTTAGACACCACATTCAATCATAAACCTTAATATATTAAATTTATAGGTCTTGCTACTTATATGTTTACTTATATATTGCTTTCTTGATCTATTCTTATCTAATATGAGACTAGTACGTACTTGATATTCGAACATTCTAACTTTTTGCTTTAAGATAACATTTCTAACCCGATTCCCATTTTGTTGTGATTTTATTGGGGCAAGTATTTGCCTAATTGGTTGTCTGATTTTTTTTTTACCACAGGTATCCTTTATAGGAGACAACTGGTAATCCTGTTTAAGCGGGAACGTCCACGTCATGGTGGGGGCTAGCTCTCCCAACGGAGATTTTTTCCATCCACAAAACTAGAACCTGAGACCTTGCTTAAGAGGAAACAACCTTACTTAGTTTGGTGTCTGATTCGTAATTTAGTTTTCATGTTGAATAATATTCCTCTTCAATATAATAGTTCTTTCTTTACATATTTTGTTTGGAATTTATTTTTTAAAATTAATAGCAATTATAAATATTAGTGAATGTATAAGTTTTCTCTCCAAATAACACATGAACACCGTAGGATGATTTCTGCCACAAACCACTTTACTTTAAGTTATGCCAAACGCTAGTTCAATTAAGAAAAATAATGCTAAATGCACGAGCCATTTGTAAAAAGATTGCGAATGTAAGCATGGAATGAATCTGAATCTGTAATTCTTGTCAAGCAGTACTCGGATTAGTCAAATACATTTCGATACATCATTTGTTTCGTGCCACCAAGCATGGCTAGATTAGTTAATTTATTGAAGGTATCATTCAGTCTGATTGATAAATTCATATATAACCTAAGATCAAAACACATGCAATCTGTGAAATGAGATTTCACAGTTTAGTGCCAGAAAGTTAAGTATATCAAATCAAATTTAAATTAATATAAATTATTGAACTAACTATATATAACTTGAAGAATCTCAATCATTTCGTTGATTAGTTAGAGATTATTAAATGATTGACCAAAATGTCAGAACCCGAATAAAATAAACCATTTCACTCATTGTTTTGAAAAAGGAAAAAGAAAATTCCGACCTGCCGGATTCGAACCAGCGACCTAAGGATACCAGCATGGAAACCCAACTACAGTCCTCCGCTCTACCAACTGAGCTAAGGTCGGCTTGTGACACCAAGCCAGCAAGAAAATATAGAACATATAATTAATGATATACAGGTATAAGCATAATTTTTTTTAGAAAGGGAGACGATTATTCTCAACAATGTTTTTAAAACTGGACCGGTCATTGAACCGGTCTAGCCATCGGTTCAAGGTTCAATGGTCGAACCGTGGTCGGACCGGTACTAAATAAAATAATTATTTTTTTATTATTTTACATAGCATATTAAAATTTAAGTAGAAAAAAAATGAGCACATTATGTGGTAAAATAGTACCATACAATAAAAGACACCCATGAAGTTAGATTTAACACCAAATACCTCATTTTCCAAATCATCTTTAAATACTAATAGAGAATCAATTTGATGAAATATCAATAGCTAGCTCCCTCACATGGTTAATTTGATGACATCACCATCAATAGCTAGCTCCCTCTATTGAACTCGATTGCAAGATAACAGCAATCATGCCAACTATTATTAATTGGTTGCATATATTGCAACCATTCTACCCTTGTATAATAAATCAAAGTATCAAGCAATTGGTTAGAGAACCTGCGCAGGCTGGGCATAATCTCTAGTGGCCATTTGGAGAAGCAAAACCATATTCTGTGTAGTGCAGGCGCTGGACAATGAAGGCACAACTGTGCAGGTGCAGAAACGGACTCTTCCAGAATAGGGGCACGGCTGGGCACGAACAGAAACGTCGCAGGACGAGGCACAGGTTGGACGGCAGCGTGGAAGAGCAGCAGGAACGCGCGAACAAGCAGAAGAAACGTGTGAATCTTCGCATTGTGCGCCACGGAAGTGCGGAACTGAAATGTGACGGCAGCAGCTGGATGGCAGTGTGGGCGGTGGTTTTCACAGGGCGGCCGCGAGAGAAAGCAAGAAGAAAGGTTTCCAATGTAGGTCTTGAGTTCAGTCTCTTGAGTAGGAGGGGGTTTGGTGTTTCAAAGCTGGTTTTTTCTAAAAAAAATAGTAAAACGACGTAGTTTTGTCAATTTCCTCTGAACCGTTGATAACCGTTGAACCACCGGTTTTAGACCGGTTCACCGGTTCGTGACCGGTTTTCCCAGTTCTTGGCCGGTTCTTTGCCCCTCTGGTTCTCAGGTTCTGTTGAACCGATCCTACCACCGGTTACCGGTCCGACCGGTCGAACCGGCCGGTCCGGTCCTGTTCTGATAACCATGATTCTCAAGCATTGAAGACGCCATGATAAGCTGAAGGTTAAGGAGGATGAGAGGGGTAAGGGAGGTGCCATTGGCTTGCATGCTTTCACTTTGAGCTTTCTCTCTTTGAGAACTAGTGTTGGTGGGTGAAAGAAGAGTTAGTTAAAGTCACAATTATGTATTAATTGATTGATCGGGTAATGGTATTATATATATATTTAACATTATTTTAATATTCTTTTATTTTTAAATATTAATATATTCTTAAAAAGTCAATTTAGTTAGGAGCCAAAATAATATTTATAAAAGTAATCTAATAATAAAGATAGATCATTGACTCCTAAGATTTCTTTAGTAATTATATCAAATGATGTCCCAAATATTTATGTTAGTTGTCATGCAATACATATTTAATGAGCATTATTCCTAAATTGTGTATTTATAGAAGTTTTTAGGTCTTCTTTGTAGACTAGACGTTTTTTTTATAAGCAAAATTATATTAATAAGGGAGTACAAGGGGTACTCCAACCATACTATAATGTTAAGACTCAAAGACCAGCAAACCAAAGTATCAGTATAAAATGATGCTCCGCACCTCTAATACAAAAGACACCGTAGGAATTAAATCCCTAACCATATAACAATCTAATACCACCATAATTGAAGTACTACACACACCCTAAGCATAAGAAACAACAAAAATCAAGTCCACACCAGAAAGCAGATAACATCCCCAAAACCAGTTCAGTAATAATCCTGAATCACAAACCAGAACAATAGATGGACTGAAAAGAGCACCAATAGGCCACAAAGGAAACAAAATCAATGTAAAAAATCGAGACAACTTGCTAGGTTGAACATCCAGGAATGGAATGGATAGGAAAAACGTGTAACCTTTGCTGACAACCACCTTCAAGAACGCAATTTAATCAAGTCCAACAGTTCCTGAGGATCCAGAATAGATTTAGAAAACACCGCATCATTTCTCGCCAACCACAAACTTCAAATAGTATACTGTCAGCCATATAACAAACCAACTCAAACGCAACTCTGAGTTACAATTTGGGAGTCTCAAGGAATGCTCAAAATGTATAAGACAATTGTGATGAAGTACTGATGCAAAGCCAAACCAATCCAAACACAACGTCCCAATATGATATGCATAAAAACACTCAAACAGTAAACATGATGTTGTCTCCGAGCATTGACCACACCAAACACACAACGATTCAGAATTCTGAATAATATTCCTCTTGACCAAGTTATACTTGATGGAATTCTATCCAGGACAACCCTCCAAGCAAAGCAAGAAACCTTGGAATGAACAAATTTACACCAAAGAAATGAATGTAACGGAAAATCTGCACATAGAGCTTCGTTGACAATGACTTTATATGCTGATTTAACTGAATAACTCCCTCCAGGATCTACCCTCCATCTCCAAGTGTCACTGAAATTATCCTGCTCCTACACGTATAACAAACTCAGCTCCTCAAGCAAGGCAGCTAGCTGATTAAGTTCCCATTGAAACAAATTTCTTCTCCAGCTCCAGTTCCAACTATGAATTCCCTCTTTAAATTCACTCATATCAGCTACTGTCACATTTGCATTAGTAACAATAGAAAATAATCTAACAAAACGTTCACATAATGGAATAGAACCACACCACCCATCTTTCCAAAAAAGATGTATCTCTACCATTTCCAACCATCCTAACACGCTAACTAGAGAACCAATTAGAGACAATGTTATCACCATTCTCAATGGACCATAAGTCTAACCACCATCTAGATCCTTTACCCCACGCACTCCCTCTATGCACCGAAAACTCTCCATATATAGAAGTTAAGACTCTATGCCACAGACAACCCTTATCAACTAAGAAATGCCACCTCCATTTTCCAAGAATAGCTAAATTAAAAGATTGCAAGTCCCTTATACCTAACCCCAAATTTTTTTTATCCTTACAAACATCATCCCAAGCAACCCAAGGATTTTTCTTATGATCATCACTCCCACCCCAAGGAAAATTAATAAAAAGAGATTCAAGTTGAGAAATGATACCTTTTGGAGCCTTGGAAAAGGAAAGGAAATAGACCGGGATTGAAAAAAGAACGGATTTTAAGAGGACAAGCCTACCACCAAAGGACAATGTCTTCCTCTTCCACTTTGACAATCTTTTTTGAACCTTCTGAAGAACATGATTCCAAGTCTTCAATATATAAGGATTAGCCCTTATAGGCAGCCCCAAATAAGAACAAGGGGAAGTGCCAACTTTGCAATTCAAGAACTGGGCCGTAAAGCTCCAACTATTGAGAGTCAACGTTAATCCCCAACAATTAGCTTTTGTGAAAATTAACTTTAAGTCCAGTCACGAGCTCAAACAGTTGTAATATAACTTTAATCTCCCACACATTAGAAACGGACGTTTCACCCAAGAATATTGTATCATCAGCATATTGTAGGTGTGTAACTGGTACCCTCTCTAACCAAGCTGCGTAGCCATTAAACACATGTAATTGCATCGCTTTACTCATCAAAGAACTCAAGCCCTGAGCAACAATTAAGAAAAGGGAAGGAGCCAATGGATCTCCTTGCCTTAATCCCCCACCGACTCCAAACTCACTAGAAGGACTCCCATTTACAAGAACATAAATTCTAGTTGTACTCGAAAACTCTACTATCCATTTCCTCCACTTCCAAGGAAAACCCATTTTCTCCATCATGAATAAAAGAAAGTTCCAGTTTATAGAGTGATATGCCTTTTCAAATTCTATCTTAAAAAACAAGCATGGCCTCTTATCCCGTTTTGCCTCCTCTACAATCTCATTAGCAATCACAATACCATTAAAAATAGATCTACCTTGCACAAATGTAGACTGAGAATGAGAAATTACCTTCCCAACCACATGTCGCAATCTATTTGCCAAAATCTTTGCCAACACCTTGTACAAACATCCTATAAGGGAAATAGGGTGATATTCCTCTACTTTTTGCGGATTATCAACCTTGGGCACTAGGACAATGAAAAAGTTGTTAGAACCCCTAACCGGCTTACCATGATAATGAAATTCCTTGCAAAAAGCCACAAATCGGATTTCATAACATCCCATAAATCCTTAAGAAATGTAAAGTTAAACCCTTCTGGACCCAAACTCTTAGAACCCTCATAATCTGACACTACTGACTTTATTTCTTCATCTGAAAAAGGTCGAATCAGAATTGTAGCATCTTCACCAGTTAAGGATTTGAAAGCACAATTATCAAGAGAAGGCCTAACACTCATTGGCTCCTGAAAATGATTCTAAAAAAAGGATTAATTTAAGTGCACATTTAATTGTTGCAGGCTCTGAGTACCTTTCATTATGGACTTTGACACTTCTGATATCATTCCTTAGCCTTCTATTATTGATACAACCATGGAAGAACTTTGTATTAGCATCCCCCACTTCCAACCAATTGTAGCTTCTGATATCTTTGTAGATTAGACTCTGAAATTGGTTTCTGAGAGATACAAGTGTCACTAGTTATGTCTTTTTGAAAGATTGTAATCACTAAATTAGTCCATAAAACTATAAATTTTCTTACACGATATTGCAAATGCTTGTTCATGAAAAAAAAAGAGAGAAAAGATATACTGAGATTGAAAAGTTTAATTTTAATTTATCATATAAAAATGATGTAAAAATGTATGATGTAGATAATAATAAAAATAATATAAAAATGAATTTTTGATATTTAATATGTAATGTATAGTAAGAAAATACTAATTAATATAAAAATAATTTGTATCTTTTAGATGAAAGGTCCTAATGAATATTCTACCAACATTGATTAATGAATTAATAAGTAATTTTTTATTGTAAATTACGATATTAATTGCACTCGTAATATTAAATGTTATATATTTTAATATTTTTTATTTTTAATTCTTTAACAACTATTCTTAAGACACGTATTAACATTTCCATACATGAAAAATTATAATTTTATATTTTCAATTATTTTTTTTAATTTATTTTCTCTCTTTTCTTGTATATTAATTTTTTTCCCGAAAAGTAGAGGCTTGAAGGCCATAAAATAATTTAGACAGAGATATCTTGTAGAAGCTAACTCCTATAAAGTACTGTCAAACATGTGTAAGAATGGCCTCTTGTGTTGGACTACCTGTAGTCGCTTTAGCTACGGAATAGTTACGGATAGCAATTTCCTAGTTATTCGGTAGCTAATCTTGCTGTAGGCTCTGCATGCTGCAGAGAATCTAGATCCGTCAAACACTGAGTAGGAGGAGAAGAAAGTTCAGTTCAATAGGAAAGATATGTGCCAAATGTGTTAGGTTGTTTGCAGCAAAATTGTGTTTGATTAAGTTTTATTTTTTAGTTTTTAAAAGTTATATTTTATATATGAAATGATTTATTTATAGAATTTCCAACACAAAATAATTTTCAATACATCTAAAACTAAAAGTAATTTCAGAATTTAAATTTTTAAAAATTAAAAAATTATGACACTTTTTAAAACTGTTTTTAAAAATGTTTGTTAAATAAGTTTTTTAATTTTCTATTTTAAAAAAAAAACAAGTTTTAAAAACTGTAAAAGGGTAGACTCGTCTCTCGCATTACATATTTAAAAGTCAATTGACATTAATAATGTTGTGAAGCAAGAAAGCATAAAGATTGACCAAAATATCTGAACTCAGAATCTGAATAAAATAAAATATTGTACTGTTACTTAAAAGCAAAAAATATTCCGACCTGCCGGATTCGAACCAGCGACCTAAGGATATCAGCATGGGAATACCAACTACAGTCCTCCGCTCTACCAACTGAGCTAAGGTCGGCTTGTGTTCTTTGTTGTATACAATTTTAAAATTTCTATAACTGAGTTAGTTACATAAAAATATGCCATCACACCCTTTGTTTGGTTTGAAGAAAGAAATAAGAAAGAGAGATAGGGTAAAGAGAAATAGTAGAGAAATTAAATAGAAATAGAGGTTGTTTGGTATGAGAGAGATAAGAGAGAAATTAATTATGATCGTTATCTGGTTGTGAAGAAATGTGAGAGAAAGATGTGTAAGAAGGTAAAAAGACAAAATTACCCCTGAAATAAAAAAAACATCCATTAATTCATTAATTAAATGAGAGAGACAAGGGCATTGTAGACTTTTCATTAACTTACCCCTTCTATCCACACTTTCTCTCCTAAAGTGGGGAGAATCATTTGACCGTGGGCTCCACACTTTTTGGTCATCAATCCACGCGTGCAAACAAACAAGGTGGATGGAGTATCTTTCTCCAATCTCACTCTCCCCCATCTCTCTCTTTCCAAAATCGGTAGAAACAAACAAAGGGTACCATGTAAATAATTAGTATTTCTATTTAAAATACATAGTTATTTAAAAAAAAAGATAAAATAATTAATCAAGAGAATCAAATGATATAATTTTTAATTTTTAATCCACACTCTCCTGATCCTCACTAATTTTTTATGCAATTTTTTTTATAATCTTAAATCAATACTTTTATTGAATCAATTACCATTATGAAATTAAAAAATAAAATATTTTTAAAATTAGACAGTAATTAAAATTAAATATCAACGCAACATGACAATCCTATTAGTGAAACATCTCTCTCTTTTCTCCTTTCCGTCTAACACCTAAATTTTAGGGTCATTCTAAACTACACAAATGAATAATTTGTGTAATGATACACAAGTAAATATAACCGGCTACAGCAGGTTTTCACGGTAGGCATGTTCCACTTTATGAAACATTATAAAATTGCTAAGCCACCCCTCAAAAGTTATGTTATTTTGCTTTTTAACACATAAAAAAATAAAACGGCAACACTACAACTTGTTTAATGTTTATAATAAGAGGAAATGCTTAATGTTTGAATTTTAATTCCCTTAAGTACACTGACGTTGTGGTGTTCGTGTCTACTTTCTAAAATACAATTCAAAACTTATTTTTCCTTTAATTGATTTCTTTATTTTGTTATCATCCATAATAATTATTTTTTGTGTTAATCACATATATCTCCATTACTAGGGGCAATCTTGTTTAGAGCTTAGTCAGTTAAGACTCTTCATCCCTCACTACGAGTGTGTTTAGTGGAGATCAAACCCGAGAGCTCTTCTCACAATCTCAGACTACATTGTCAATTGTACCACAATTGATTTATCCTAAAATTTTGATTCCTTTTTAACTAAAAAAACTATTGCAAAGGTAATAAATTTAAGTTAATTAATTCGATAGATAATAAAAAAATAAATTACACGAATAATTACTTAGGAAATTCTATATTTTGGACAATGTTCCAATTTTAAAAATAATCAGTATATTAACATGCGTAATATGTAGATAAATGTATATTTTTATTTAATTAAAATTAAATTTATAATAAATTAATATTATTAAAATTTTAAAAAATGAAATAAATTTGTCAATTTTTTAATTTTAAATTCTAATGGTATATTATATTTTATTATTAAAATATACTTTATAATATTAATTGATAAGATACAATAAAAAATTAAAATCATAAAGATAAAATAAATAATTATATATTGAAATTGAAAATAATAGGATAAGATTTTGAATCTTAAAAAAATTCAAAATTTAATATTAAAATTTATTAACATTTAAAAAATTAAATAAAAAAGAGAGAAAATTAGTATTAATGATTGAGAGGCAGACTCTCACTCTCACAAGTGTGAGTGAAATCCACCATTCAATGAGAGAAAGAGAGAGAATGTAAAAAATCATTGAAAAGGAGAGGGTCTCACTCTCCAAGGTAGAGCTGTCAAAGTGAGCCAACCCGGCTCACGCGAGTTGGCTCACCGCGGGTTAGGTTAAAAGTGAGCCGAGCCGGGTTGACTCACTTTTCTGGTGAGCTGAAAAAATACCAACCCGGCTCGACCCACCGTGGGTTGGTGGGTTAAGCGAGCTGGCTCACCTATCTTAAAAAGTCATAAAAATAATAAAAAAGGTCCAAAAAATTAGAAAAAAATATAAAAAAAAGTGAGCCAACCCACCTCAACCCGGCTCGAACCCACTTTGGCTCGCGAGTTAAGTGGGTTGACCCACTTTTGACCCGCGAAAATGTGAGCCTATATTTTACCAACCCAACCCACCGGTGAGTCGGGTTGGCTCACCGAGCTCAACAAGGTGATATCTCAAAATTATAATATAGAGAGTTGATCATGCCATCATTTTCATTGAATGTTCTTACCCGTTACTTATTTTTGTTCTATTTTTGTTGTTGGTAACTCCAATCAGGGTTGGCCAAACGTTTCTCTAAGTCTAAAGTGAATTTTATGGTGAACAATTTTTTTATCCTTCAATGTATTAGTGCATGCTTGTTAGAACAATTTTTGAAAAAATTTAATTACTTATTTAAAAATATGTTTATTTGTTTAAATGAATAAATCTACTCACATTGACACAATAGAGTCTAATCAAGTAAAGTCACATGTTTATTTATATTTATATACTCGCTAAAGGACAAATCTATACACTCAACCAAGTACAATAAAAAGAGACCGAGAGAGTAAGAGAGAATAAGTAACATCAATATAACGCGATCAGAAGAAAAAAAAAGTCATAAAAAAGAAAAATAAAGTAAGTGATGAGACAAATCAATGTTAAAAATGGATAGAATAAAGTATTAATAATTATTATTCATGTGAAGAGAGAAATTCGTGATAAAATAGATTTTTTTTAAAAAATAACTTAGTTACTCTTAATAACTTAATATTTCTTAATCAATAATTATTGGCTATTTTATTTTTATAAAATATTAATAGTAAATAAAAACAATCAGTGACCTAAAATAAGTATTTTTTTCAGTATAAAGCGAGGGCTTTACCCGCCTTATGATTGGGTGGGCTACTCGGCCTGGACTCCAATAAAATGCATTAAGATTTGATTTTATAATTATTCAAGTATACACACTTCATTACATGATTATATGATATTACATAAAGTCCTATTTAACCTTATATCATGGACCAAGCAAGCCATATACCTTCAATTTGAAAATAAAAAGGAAAAAATAAGTTTTTCATCCCTATAGTTTCGGTCAACTTTGGTCTTCGTCCTTGTACTTTAAATCATTTGTTTTTGTCTCTGAACTTTTTAAACCCTCAAACCATAGTCCCTAGTCGTTAGTGAGATCTGTTAACCTGATGAGCCGGGTAACAAAAGTTACATGTTAACCTCAATAATGAGCCCCAAAAAGCTTAATCATCTAATAAATCTTTTTTATTAATTTTTTAATTATTAAAATAACCATAATTATGAAATTGGGTTTTTTATCGGGTTAAATTGCTTAGGTAAAAAAATCCTAATTTAGCAATTAGGATTATTTTAATAATAAAAAAGTATTAAAAAAATTAATTAGATGATCATTCGGTTATTTGGGACTCACTATTGAGGCTGGCATGGAACTTTTGTTTGTCAGCTCATCATGTTAATAGATCTCATTGACGGACAGGGACCACGGTTTAGGGGTTTAAAATGTTTAGGGACAAAAAAACACAAGATTTAAAGTACAAGGACAAAAACTAAAGTTGACCGAAACTATAGGGACGAAAAACAAATTTTTCCCAAATAAAAAAACAGGTTCTGAACAAAAAAAAATTTAAAAAACAAAAAAATAATATATCAAATAACATACAATTAAGGGATCATAATGCAAATATGAAACTTATTGAAACATAACATGGAAACCTGATAACAACTTTAAATCTCAACCGTTACATTTTTAATTATTATATCTAACGCTTTTATAGAGTTTGTGTATAGCTACACAAGTTTTAGAATGCACCTAAATTTTAACGATTACGAAATCTGCATATTTTTTGCTTGGTTGGTGGCCTAACACTGCAATATCAAATCTCTCTACTTTTGACATTTCATCTTATGGGAACTGGGAAGCTTGCCCGGAATTATCATCATCCGGATGTGAACAAGTAGTTCTTTTTTCAATTTCATATGTTGTCAGTATACAAGCTTCTTAGATTCAATGGTGTTAGAGAGAATGTAACTTCAAGAGTAAAAAAAGTGAATTGACAGACATTTTCAATAGTGTCAATTAGTGTTTATAGGTCGTATCATTCAAATATTTTGACTCTAATGTAGTTTTTTTTTCTAATAGAGGTTTTTCTATGTAAAGATGTACCATTAATTTTATGATTTGATTGTTTAATCACTTTGTAACTCAAGTGGCACGAGACCTTTTAAGAGATATCTGATCCTAAGATTGAAATTCTTCTACAAGACGTTTTACTACACATTAATCTACCCTTCCTTTCCTCAAATCATATCCTAAATTTCTCAAGCAAAAAAATGTGTCTGGGACTCTGGGTTAAGTTAACACATAAACATTCACAATTGATTTTTATCCAAAACGAAAACAAAAACGTCCATTTGCACACACACACAAAAAATCGCTTTCATATGGGAGCAAACACCTTTCCAATTCCAGAAAGGAAGGAACATAAAATCAGAAAGTCCAAAAGTAAAAGACATTGGGGTGAGAGAGGCTCGAACTCTCGACCTCAGGATAACTCAGAAGCTATGAGACCTACGCGCTAGCCAACTGCGCCACCACCCCGTGTTGTTAAGGTCTCTTCATTAAATTATTTAATATCTAGACCTTTTGTGCCGGTGATTGTTGTTTTGAGCTTGGGCCCATTTTAATGCTTTCCTTGGACCCAAAAAATAGACGAAAATGCTACACACAAGGACTACAAAATTGTTTTTTGACAAAAAAAAAGGACTACAAAATTGTTTGAGCTCAAAATTGAACAAAAGTAAAAGCCTAAGATTTTGACAAAAAAAAAAAGACTATACTAGCAAATTAGTCCCTGAGAGATTCCTGATCGTGCAATTTAGTCCCTGATAGAGTCAAAATTCCAAAATGGTCACTGAGAGATTGTTCCGTCATGCAAAATGGTCAAAAGGTCATTTTTGAAGGACTAATTTGCATGATTTTTTAATGTCTTAGGGACTAATTTGCTTGTTTTTCAGGGACCATTTTGCATGACGGAACAATCTCTCAGGGACCATTTTAAAATTTTGACTCTTTCAGGGACTAAACTGCACGATCAGAAATCTCTCAGGAACTAATTTGCTAGTATAGTAAAAAAAATCTAAGGTGAGCATACGAATGCTAGATTTGGTGTTAGTTGTTAGATATGCAGATCTCTGTTTGCTTGGGCCCGACCCATTATCTTTGTACCCCATTTCTTTCTTTTGTAATCTAGGGATCTTTTGACAAAAGAAAGGCGAGTTAATTAGAATGTTCACGGGTTGGTTCGGTTCGGTTCGGTTCAATCAGATCATGAATTTTATCACGCCAACATAGTCAACATTATTTTTCGATTTTTTTAGCAAATAATAAAAAAATTCATTTAAGAAAAAGACAATCTATGATCAAACCTCATGTTGATGTTTAATCTCCCATCTCTTCCAATTTTTTTACTTTAGTATAGTTTTTTTTATTTATGAGTGGTTCGGTTCGGGTAACGGGTCCAGTGTCTTTAATCTGTTATCGAACCAATCATTGTCGGGTTTGATTGGTTCTGTTCAGATCCAATCCGATTGAGCTAAAGAATCCAATCCAATCAGATTGGTTCGATTCGATTCATCGGATTAAACCAAACCAATAAACACCCCTAGAGTTAATACCTCAACAGCCTCTTCACTACAATGCTAGGGAGTCAACTCTACTCGCTTACTTGTTCCATTTACAAAAACAAATGAGAAATTGTATTTGTATATCAAGAATCTATAATAATTTCATACTAAAATGAGAGAAAGAGAAAAGAAAGAGAAATATGAGATGTAATGAATAATGTAATAAAGAGAGATTAAAAAAAAGTGTTCATGTGTTGTATGAATTATTATAGATTTTTATATTATGAATAATATATTTCAAAACGTTAATCCGTAGCATCACAAACAAGTGTAAACGAACATCATAGAAGGGACCATGGATAAAATTATTAGAACCGTTGATGTCATCCCTTTGTTTGGCACGTGAGGATTGAGAGTCAGAATGACATACTTAAGGTACATTTGATATCTCTTAAGATTGAGGATGAACAGATTTTCAAATGAAGTCATTGCTGTTTTTTTTTTCACTCTTACTTTTAGCCAGAAAACAAACTGATCCTTATAAAAAATGACACAAAATACCGCAACATTTTTGTACTGATCCTGATGAACCGTCAAAGGAATTCTCTGGCTAGCATTCTAATTTAATATGACAAAATACAAACAATAGATTATGATCTTTGTTACATTTTGCAATGAATTGTTTGCACATTACATCTTACATGTATACATCGGCTGTCAATGAATATATAAAAACATGTAAAAAAACACAAGATCTTAACCTTGTGGTAAACATCAAATATTCAACCCAATTTCCGGACAGAAACATTGCAGGTCACCTAAAATAGCAACATTTCCAAGGCAAACAATTCTTCTACTTAGCAGTTACTACATCCTGAAGTAGCAATTCCAAATCTTTCAATCTGCATGGTAGTGCACAAAATTTTAGCAGCTAAGTCAAAATTAAGAAAACTTAATACCTTAAGTTTTTGGCAATGCATTATACCTTACGTTACTCAAGTCAGGGTAGATTGCTATGGCATCATTGAAATCCTACATTAGATCCAAAATAGAATCCAGGTAAGTCATCATGCAGCCAGTTTAAATGGATAGTAATTCCCTTCCAAGTTTAGTATCAAATAGATTAGTATTTTCTTGTCAAATTCATTCTAAGGGTCCTCACCTGGTCAGCTGTGGAAGACGTGTAGGTAACTATGCAGGACATCCCAGCTTTTGTAGCTGCCTGTAGAGGTTAATTTAGTTTAGATGATAGTTTAAGCATTTTTTTGTTAGTTAAATAGCATGTTTAAATGCAATTTGGTGAACTAAGGAATAAAATGAAGATCTGTAATTTGAAATTCCATATGCTTAAGCTAACTATTATTATTCCTATGTTATGTCAAATAAAAAATCAGGACAATTCCTTGCCCTCTAACTTTCTAAGCCAATCTCATATACTCCGTTTCTATTTTCTTTTTGTTTTATACATGTAATAAGAGTGGTTAAATCTTAATAAGCACATAGAAATTTGATAATGCCAGAAGATATACCTGTAACCCAATAACACTATCCTCTACCACCAAGCAGTCTTTCTCTGACACACCCAGCTTCTGCAAGGCACAATATGTCAATAATGCTCAATCTGTTTGTACATAAAAAGAAACTTTAGAAATTCACGTTTCTAAGTTCTTGATGGTATTGTCATATTAAAACCTTCAAAGCTGTCAAATATATTGATGGGTCAGGCTTCTTTTCCTTCACATCATCACCTGAATGTTTAAATAAAATGCATAGATAAATTTAAACTTGAGTACCCAAAGTATTGCCAGACAAAAAATGAATAAAACTCAACATGTATAGTGAATTTTATCAACAAGAAACCCTCTTTTGCACAATTATATGGACTGAAGTTATGACTAACACTATGGGAAGCCTTGGCATGACTTATAAGTTAACTAGCTATCCAATACTTTTAGAGGATAGAATAATAAACTCTCTAGGTAAAAATGAATCTCATTAGTCTTAGACTGCAAATCAAGTTTGAGTTTAGACACCTCAATAGGCTTGGCAGCATGGTATAAGTTTCAGTTCACAACTCTTAAGCAGGAAAGATATGTCTCAGACTCTCAATGTCATATGACCAATAAAAAGATATAAAAAGTGGCGTGAATATACCAGCGAGGAAGCAATCAAGGCCTTGAAAGCGCTCCTACAACAATATGTTGGTTGAATGCAAATTAATAAACGAATTTGTGCTCCCAAATCCCAATAGTGAGAATATACAAGAAAATGGGCTTACAAGTCCTATAAGGTTTTCAAGACACAGAATAACTGAACTTTTAGTTGCTGCAGAGCAAACAGCTAGCTTTTTCCCCTGCAATAGCAATTTAGCAAAAAATGATAAACTTATAAGCAGACGTCTCTAACCAACAGAGTGATGAGTTGTAACAATAATAAAAACAGGTCAGACTGAAGACATCCCAACAGCCAGAAGTAAGTTATACTTCACGTAGTAAAACAGAAACAAGAGATTCGCTACAGTGCTAGAATAAATATATATAACTGGTATAAAACATTATCTTACAGCTTCTTTGGCCTCATCCATCAGTCTCAAAACTCCAGGTCTAGGTTTTACCTGTGTCAAAACGTACAAGTATTTAGCAGTAGCTAATCAATAAAACCGATACCACCTTCACAGTTTTAGAATGTGGAATATCAGAATATAGAAGTCTACTTACAGTTCCAGACTTGATTATTTCTTTGTATCTCTCTGTCTTCCAATCCTACATGACCAAAATATATAGAAAACGCAGTCTCAGCACATTCTAACTGACAGGGTCTTCATTGGTTAAAAGTTAAAATCCAAAATATGTCATCCATGCTCATGCATGAAGCATAAATATACAAAGAAATGGAGCATTCATGCATGCAAAAACTCAACTTACTCTCTCAAAATATTTACAAAGGATTAAGAAACATTTATCATCAGCAGTATCTACCTAGTTCACTTCATTACTGTGGGAGATAAAGGGAAGAAAGTAGTCATTTCTAGTTCTCATTCTTTGGGAATCTTCAGTTTGCAAATTAAACAGCCAAACAAGAAAAACAATGATCACAATGAATGTTAGCTTCATTTCTACTGTAGGATTGAAAAGGGACAAAAATCAGGCATCATAACTAGAAGAAGACATTGAATACCATTTTATCCTTAAATAAATAGTAATCAGGGTAAGTGCCAAGTTTAGTAGAAAGAATAATCTCAATATTTCCCAACCTAAGTCCCAATTTCTGAACAATGGGAATTTTGGCAACTAAATTGTAAAGCTCCTAAGTACTCAGTTACTAACAATAAAGCTATGTTATGCTAAATATACACCATTTCTGATAGTGGCCAAGCCACACAGAAACAAGTGAAATTAAAGAAAACATAAACACCTGAAGAGTGTCAATCAACTTTGCTCGATCCTCATCATTACTTGGAGGCGTCTCAAATAGCGTGGATGAAGGCCACCCATGCTCCCCAAAGTACCTTAAAATCCCCAAAATGGAAAAACACAATCACACATTACACATAACAATATGCAAACCCCAACAAAAAAAAAGAAACTTTTGCAATATGGAGGGGAAAGAGAGAACCATCGCATTTTGGGTTTGCCTCCACCGATGCGGTTCTGGAGAACATCGTAGAATTCAATGCCCCAGTTGAGTGGGTGGGCAGAAGATGAGGGGCATCGAACATTGAAGTGAACAAAGGCATCGTTGTAGGCTTGGCGATGCAAGTGCTCAGACTCAAGGATGACACCATCACAGTCAAATATGAGAGCTTGAAGCGAAGCTGAAGATGAAGCTGAGACAGAGAAGACACGGCGTTTGGAGGAGAATAGCTTAACTTTGGGATATCGAAACCCGAGTTTGGTGTGGGAGAGAAAGGAATAAGAGGAGTTGGTGGTGGTGGTGGTGGAGAGATTGAGAGAGAGAGTGAGAGTAGAGGCCATGTCCACCACCATTAACATTAACCATTCAGCATGACACTCATCTCCATCACTTTAACGATCACTCTCTCTATTTTGTGTGGCTCTGCATTGCTATTCCCCTCTCCTTACGTTACCTCAAATTTTGTTTGTAAACACCAAATCCTATTTAGTGTTTACTTTTACGAAATTTTGTTCCCAATAGCCTAAGCTGCCATTAATCACCTCTTTGGTAGTTACTATGTAAGTGGTCAAAATTTTATGACTATAGTACTGTTTAATGAGTAATAAAAATTGTTCAATAAGAGAAATGTTGTTGTACTAAAACAACATGTACAATATAGAAACATAGAGAGAATGTGAGGTATAATATAATAAGTGATATGATGGAGAGATATATAGAGAAAAAGTGCGTTATATAAGTTGTTATATGTTTTTTTATATGAAAATGTTATCTCAAACAATAAAAAGTGAGGATTTTGATTTTAAAATTTAATTGGAGTTAAACCAAAGCTAACCTGAAATATTATATATGAAAAAAAAAATAATATGCATATAAAATTTGAAATATATTTTTTCTTGGTTAGTAAACGGTCTTTTGCAAAAATATTTAATAAAACTAGTACTAACATATCCAATAAGTAGAATGGAAAAATAAAAAAAAAAACTCCTTATTATAAATTTGAATCAAACTGTATAACCTTGCTTGTTTCTATTTGTTTCAAGTTAGACAAATTGATAGAAAGTTAAGTTTTGAGTTTTGCCTATACTGTTATATATACATTGATAACTAAGCCACACACTATAGCTTTTTTTTTGTGTTTGCTAAGAAGTAAGGTGTTCTTAAACAAATTGACAGGATTTTGGTGAGCTCATCGGGGACATGTGAGAAGGCCAGGTCGAGTTTATATATGTAGGACACTAGGAGTGAATATAGAACAATTTAAAGTTTAACATGACATTCCTTTGTAAGTCTTATGTCAGGACTTGTCCTCATAAGGTCATAAGCATGATTTACAACATGCAAATTCTAGGTAGCTGCTGACATTTTTTTTTGTTGAGAAAATGCCTTTCAAGATTTGCTTTTTATATCTTACCTAGTTCCTCATAAAATTTCAAGATCTTTACCTAAATCATGTGTGAGAACAACACCAATTTCAGTGTATCTACCATAGAGAGCTAGACAATTTGTAGAAAATTGCCATCCTTCCCTTCATAGTTTCCAAGGGAGAAGAACCACATCATACCCTTAAACAAAGTCTCAAAAGCTAAAAAAATAAAAATCAAAAGGAGTCCTCTCTTCTGATTGCCTCTAGACTCTAGTGAAGAAATATGAAACTTGGAATGCTATATCTTTGCATAATACAATTTGTGCTACCACAGATGAGAACATGCTACCTCACCTTTGTATAATCTGTCCATGGCATCAGAACTTGACCCTTTACTGCTGCACACACATGCTTATACATGTAGAGAGTTATTCATCACATTGTGTGCCTTTTGGTTAGTTCACTCGTTAGCTTTTCAATTTTGCAGTTTGTTAGAACTAGTTTGCTCAAGGACTCTGTATATAAGTGATGATTCGGTTTATGAATGAATAATCAGCTCACTCATTTCATCTCAAACAAATTTTCCAGCCAAACATTCTTGGTTCATTCTGTTTTTATTCCTTAACTATGCTATCAGTTCATTCATTCCTACTAAAAAAAGGAACAGATTACAGAATTTTCATGCCAGTGCATAGACAGAATAATGAAATAGATTTATTCATAAACAGTCAACATAACTTTATTCAAAACTCTCACCACTAACTCATACATCAAAACATTGATCACTATTTCACAGCCAATTACCATTCTTCTGGTTCACAAGGAAAATAAAATGTCTTTCATGAATTACTTTCAAGATCTTTAGCTGATTCCTTATCAACTTTCTTCTCCATTTTCCTCTCCTTGCAATCATTGAAGTAAATCACACACGCCACCCATTTCAGTGTATTTACCACAGTGAGCAACCCAATTTGCAGAAAAATCCCATTCCCTCCTTTATAGCATCCAAAGAAGAGACATGACAACCTTAAACAAAGTCCTAAAGCAAAGAAAACAAGCATCAAAATGAGTCCTCTTTTCTGATTTCCTCTGCTGAAGAAATATGAAACTCTTAATGCCCCAATACCATAAATACCATCCACCACTGATATTACAATACTCATATTCCAAATAGCACTCCATTCCAAATACATCATCAACAACTTCACAAAAGCTAGACCACAAACTACCAAAAATATGTAACCCCCAAAGACCCTAAATAAACTATAACAGTTAGTTAATGTCCATGGGAATGCAGTAAGGAGACAAGATGACCAGAAGAGCATATACAAAGAAGTGATAAATGTGCCTTTCATCATTGATATGTCAATGGAATTTTGAAACATCTGCTTGAGACTCATTTTATTCTCTTCTGAGCGCAGCTTTGAAGCCAAATCCATAGTTAACACTGCAGAACAGAGCTCTAGAACATGAAGAGGCACCAAGTAAATGAATCCAAGTTGAATCAAAACAGGTAAGTGATCTTTACTAAAACTTTTAATAGTACTGTCTATTATGCCATTGTCATATATATAATACTCATTATATGAATATCTTTCGTAGAAAGGTAGAAGTGGGATAATTTCTGGGGTCTCAACCACAATTTGCTGGAACAAAATTTCAAAGTAAACCATGCCACAAAAGAAAGGAAGAGAAGTGAGTAAAGTGAAGATGATGAAGTTGATGTTTTTGACATAGATCATCACAGTTTCCTTGAGGATATCTAAGACCTCCAGTTTCAGCCCCATATTCTGTTTAACTTGATTGCTTTCACTCTCCATGATCTGCACCTCCAACACTAACACCAAGCTAATTTTAGTTGAATCCTAATTCCCAAATGCTCACTGCAGATATAGATATTTTTCTCTTAATGCTACTTTCCAGGAAATACACCGTTTCCGGAAGACTTTGACTTCACAATCAGACCTAGTTTCCAAGGCCCTCTTGCTTTTTTGTTGGTTTCTTTATCTTTTTTGACAAAAAATAATAGTTCTTAAAATCGCTAATTGGTAACACTGTTGCCAGCTTTGCAACTTATATTTGTTGTTGACCTCAAAGAAATTGTATAATGACACAGAAATTGCAGTCCTTATGAAAAAGTAGTTGATCAAGTTTTTTTTAATCAAAGGAGCTGATCAATTTGACATAGAGGAATCTCGATGATAGAGATTGGAAAAGTGTTTAGAACCTTATACAGGAACATTACAAAGATAAGGTCATATCCTATTTGGTTATTTTTTAGAGTTATTTTTTAAACTTAGGTGGTAAACTATAAAAGACATAAAATGCAATGATAAGCAAGCCACTTTCCTAGAAAAGACTAAAATTAATAAACAATTACAACAATATATATCAAATTAATTTCACAAAAACGTAAAGACATCCAAAATCTCTAATTTAAATTGGAGGGATCTCAACTCTTAGAAGTTATTTAAAATTTGATAAAATGTGGTTAATTAGATATGTGAAAGTGAAACTACTCGATTTAATTATTTTTTACAATTGTAAGTGATCCACATTCAAAAACTAATCAACCACTTCATTATTGACTTGGTCTTGACATGAAATAATTACTGAAGCAACTCAAGGTTCAATTACTTACAGTGTCAAAAATTAATCTCACTTACAGTGTAGAAATAATCCTGATCAACCACATTTTAAGTACTCGGGTTTGTCTCATGAAACTATATTTTGGAGTAACCAAATTACTACCAGAAAAATGTTGAGTTCAAATTGAAAATTTCTCATATCAATAGTGAGAATTTGCAGGACCTAAAAAGCTGACACTCCAATCTAATTAACAAATTTCTTATTTGAAACTGTTTTAATGTCTTCAAATATAATATATTAAAAACACTTCAACAGCAGCCTATCAATTCACACATCTTTTTTACTTTTTGGTCCAATATCAATTCTCAAACCTAGTTCACATAAGAATCTGGGCTTGAAATTTCATAGAGCTTGATGATTGGACTTTGCATAAAAAAAGTAGGAATCCAAAATTATTTTCAACTAAATTGGTGGGGTGCGCCAGGCCCATGCGGCAGTGCAACGCATGGGTGACACTCGAGGATCCCAGTAGCAAGCTACTGTAATGACCCTCCCCCTCAAAAAATTAATTTAATATCATGTGGACCAATGGTCCACGTATCAGATATTAAACTGATAAGAACAGATACTACACTTGATCTTAGCCAAAAGGCCGAGAAAGGTATGCTTTGGTAAGTAATCAAATACTTCTTTTATAACTTAGTCTTCAGTATACGTTGTTTCCTGTGAGCGATGTGGGACTTATTCATTAGTAGTTCAACACTGATGTGCTGTAGACTTTATTTCTGTAGTCCAAAACGCAGTATTAATTGAAGGGTCCACTAGCAACCACCCAAGTCTAACAATTCAAGTTCAAACCTTGGGTAATGGATGCATTCAACCATCATAATTAACAAGGCCGGGATAACACTAGTTGTTTTGACAAATGAGGGGACGAGTAAGGACAATATCACAACATAAAGTCGTTGAGTATGTTCTTGCTCTGAAGGACAGAGAGAAACAACACTGCCACTCCTCCAAAGACCATAAACTAGTCTCTGAATTGTGACAGGGTCATTAAAATATTAGGTGTTAGGTTTAGTGCTTTGAAATCTGAAGCAAATTCGTTCGGAAGCCAATTTCATATCCCTCTCACAATGTTGGTATAGATAATGCAAATTACATTCTTAGGTGGACTGCTTAGAAAAAACAAGCAACTTTAGGAAAGAAGAAACACGCCTAACAAGGGATTAATGGAAACAAACTTGAAACTCCACATAGTCCATTAACCTCATTGAGCATGCAGCGGTTCAAACTTGTACTTATGATGCTCTATCTTTTTGGATTCTTGTCAATTTCTTCAAATTAAGACTTCATATCCTTTGAAAATGGGATTGTAGTTCTTATTATCTTGTTTCAATCCATGATATCACTTGGAATTTAGAAGGCTCTTGCTGAGTCATCGTGCAAAAATTTTATGTTTGTTGTTTTTTTATATAAAAAAAAATTGTGTGGGTTTCCCCCTTATTAGTCATTAGCTTAACATCAATGAAATTTTATGATCATTTTTCTAATTCCAGTTATTTATATGAACCCTTAGTGATAAGCAAACTTTTTGCTTATCATTTGGTTCAAAGTAAGTCTCTTAAAATTATGAATTAATTTGAGGCCATTTTAGTTATATTTGTTACTTTTGCATATTTTCCTCTCAATTAGCTAATTTTTTGTTGACTCATTATGTTACACATCATAGAAAGTCTCGTATTGGCAAATCTCGCATTCAAGTTGCTTAGCATTTTAATATAACTTATATTTGTTGTATTATCATTGTTACATGTAATGATTTATGTATGTTTCCAAGAAGATAGAACCAAAATTTGGTGCAGTTAGTGCCATCATCAAATTTGGACCGTTCGATTTTGATCAGATGACTCAGATGTCAAGATGTTAAATCAAAATTGGAAATAGCATCTTGACATCTAAGTCATTTAATATTTATCGGACGACCCAAATTTGGTGACCGTATTAACTATACCAAATTTCAATTGCACAAAATCTTGATTGTCCAATCTTGATGGCGTTTTATTTTCTGATTTTGTATGTTGGTTTTCTTGTTCTTAGGAGTGGAAACAGGCCAGGCCAGGCTTTGGTAGGCCTGAGCCTGACCTGACTCCTAAATCTTAAGCCTGAGCCTGGCCTGTTACCTGTTACAGGTTTTTTTGTAAGGCCTTGGCCTGGCCTGCGAAAAAGCTTGTCTGGCCTGTAAGCCTGTTTAGAAGCTTGTTTTATAACAAGACCTACAAACAGGCCAACAGGCCTATAAGCCTATGCAGGCCAGCAGACCTTTTAAGCAGTTTTTTTTATATAATTAATTTAATATATTCTAATTTTTTACTGTATTATAAATTTTTTAATTATATTTATAGTTATTTATATAATTAATTTAATATATTATGTATTATTATATTAAACAGGCCGGCCTGTTAAGCTTAATAGGTTTTTTCATAGGCCTGAAGCCTGACCTATTTAACTAAACAGGCCTTTTAACAAGCCTTAGCCTGACCTTTTTAATAAACGAGTCAGGCCAGGCCGTAGGCCCCTGACAGGCCGGCTGGCCTATTCCCACCCCTACTTGTTCTCATTAGCTTGACATATTAGTAATATATTTTTTCAATTCTCATCTCTTCTGCATTAAAAGTTGTCAATTTGTTGTTGCATGTAAGATAATATGATATGCTCATCTGAACAGTTTTTTTTTCTAATATATACTTTCTCTTTTCATATTTGTGGTAAAAAGTGGTGGTGAAAATGGTACCGACATAAATTCCATAATTTCAGGCTATTTGTCACCAGACTATAGTGGATATTTCACAGGCTCTCTGATTCTTGCTTTACTTTAGAGTGCAATTCTCTTGTAAAACTTGACACATTACCTATTCAACATCATAATCCAACTTATGTATTTTTTTTTATTTATAAATTAGGCGGTATATTTGAGTGACTCAAGTGATTTCTCTGATCTAGTTTTTTTATCACAAGTGCAATTTTTAATGAAGTGTTTAAAATTTATTTTTGACACACCATGAACAGTAAAAAAATTGTTTGACACTTGTATAAAATGATGTAGAGTGATATCTTTTAATGAGTTTAACGTTTTAATGTATTTATTATTTGTTAATATGGTTAAACTCATTAAATTAGGTATTAACACAAGATTGGGAGAAATTTGAAAACAAAAACTATTTTAAAAATATAAAAGTAGAAAATAAGAACCAAAAATATTTTCTAAAAATCAACAACGCCCAGTAATGGGCCTATATTATTTTCTACTATTGCAGACATGTGCTTACCTGCATTCCTATCCACCCATGTGATCACAATTTTTTGGTCAAAGATGATTAGATTAAAGTCTGGGGGAAATTTTACGGCACTTACATCAAATAAAAATGAGATCATAAACCCGTGAGAGCGAATCTACAATGTATCAAACAATAAATAGTACGAAACATATATAACCTGCTCGCTCAAGATATATACAACAAAACAAACAAACCAAAAAAAAAACCCTTGTTCTCCCTTACGAGTGAAAAATATTTTTCTTCTTTTTTGTATCTTTCCGTTTGCTTCTTTTTTTCTTGGCCAGCTTGCTCTACCAACAGTGTAACAAAAAAACAAATATACACATCATTTGGGAATTGTCAATCGTTCTAAAATAGTGTAGGGATGATGATTAATGCGGTAAGACCTTGGAAATGAGGAGGGAGGAAAGGTTATGAAGATCACATGCAAAGGAAAGAAGAAAATGAAGGTGATGACCGAAAAGGAGAAGAATGTGATAATGGATGTGGGGGAAAAGAAAGAAAGAAAAAAAAAAAAAAAAAAACTTTAAAAACTCTCACTGAAGAGAGAGGAAAACCCAATTAGGAAACCTTCCCACAGAGGGGTGAGATGCCCCAAGGGACGGGTGCAGCGCCAATACTTGTTTTTTTTTTCTTAGTTGCTACGGTTTTCTGTCTTTGATGTGCTCTACTCTACACCCCCAAATATTTTGATTGTGACAAGGCAATGTTTGGTTCAAAGGAGGGGAGGGATTTTAATGAAGGGGAGGAAAAATAAAGTTAATTTACTTACATATCTCTTTATTTTTATAACACATAGTTTTATTAATATGAGTGTAGGGGTATTTAAGTCATTTTAATTATTTAATTTAAACTCTCCCTCCCCTCCCCTCCAAATCTCCCCATTATTGGAGGGGAGCAAAAATAGCCTTACAAGATATTGTGTCCCCTTCCCCTCCTAAAAGTTGAACCAAATATGAAAACTCATTTAAAACCTTCCTCGAACCAAACATCGGCTAAGCGAATGGGTGAAGTGAGTGGGCAAATTCTAGGGCATGTTGGAAAATATCTTTTTTTTTGTTTCTAGGTTAACACCAAAATGAACACTTTAAGGGTTTTTTTTACCACTCATTTTTACTAAACACACACCCTTGCTTTTTTCTTTTTATTAATATATTTCTAAAAATACCACTCATTTATAATTATTTTTTTTCTTAAAATCCCTTCACTCACTCTTTTTTTTTATATCATTATTCTAGCCTAAAATCAATTTTTCAGCTAACTTTAAGTTTTGCAACTAATTTTACCAAAACTCATTATTTAGAATTTCAAGCTTTTTCACTCACCAAAACCAGAGGTTCCATCCACCATCGCTCCATTCTCCTTAACTAACATCTTTCCATTTGTATATAACTTCCTTTTCGTCACTTCACTACTCTTCAAATTATCATCCTTCACGTGGTGGGACGTCAACAACATGTATTACCATTGTCTTCTTCATTATAGTTATAGCTAATGAAGAAAACAATGGTGATACATGTATGCAATATTCAAAAGAAAACAGTTAATGATAAAGATAATTTAGGGTTTATTAATGATGGTTGAAAATAAGGATGGATTTTTTTTTGGTGAAAAGAAGGATGGATTCGTTAAATGGATGTAAGTTTTTAACCTTTAGAAATTAGCCTACATGGGTGACTTAGTAAAAAAAAGTACATGGGTATATTAGATAAAAAGAATAAAACTAATAACTATTGATGACCTGATCAAATTATGCATACATGCATGCTTATTTGATATTTGCCAACTAGGAAAAGTACTAATAGTGAGGTTGGTTGAGGAGAGATAGGAGTGAGATAGGAGATCAATCTTGTTTGGTTGAAAAGAAAAATAGTGAGGAGAGAAATAAAAAGATGTGGGTCCCACCTTTTTTTTATATTTCTCCTAATATGTGGAGAAATGGGAGAGAAAGTGTGGATGAGAGAGAAATTACTACAATACCCTTATTAAACATTATCTTATTTTTCCTCAAATATTTTATAAGAGCATTATTGTCAATTTAGAAAAAGTTACTATCTCTCTTCCCACTTTCCATTCAACCAAATAAAGGGAGTGAGAGTTACACCTAACTATCTTTTCTATTTCTCTCTTGTCTCACTTCAACCAAACAACTTATAAATCTATTCTTTCTCTCATCACTTTCTCTCTTTCTCATTTCTCTCTTTCCTATTACTCTCTTATCTATTTCTCTCCTCCAACCAACCAAACATAAGAGTACATGTCTAGGTATTAGAGTTGACATTAAAAAACATATTTACAATGCATTTTCTTTTTCATTTTTTGAAATATAAAAAATAATTTTAAGAGAATATTATTTTTTAAAATTCATAATTATTATAAAATTTTCAAATGTATTTTAATTAAGAAATATTTAAAAAAACAACATATTGAAATAAATTTTATTTTAATTTTATAACATTTTTCAGTATTATTTTCCAATCATTAAGAAATTATAGAGTTATCCGTATAAGAAACTTTTGTTTTGTCATATTAAATGACTACTACATGACTAGATATAATTTACCTACTGCAAGTCATTATTTATTACATGACTTTTACTAATGTCATTAAATATAAATTATTTTACCAATAACATTAAAAATATATACATTAATATCTCATAAATAAAGTGATAAACATTTGACAGAAATTTCTTCATCTGATACCATTTAAGAATTTCCAATTAGGAATTTATAAACGAATTTTATTAAGAAGATAGTGATCACCAAAATAAATTTACCATTCATACAGGACCGTGCATCGGTGCATGTGTAAGTGTAACAGTGTAAGGAGAAAAAAAACAAGGCGATGAACATGTAATTGTACTGGTAGCTAGGCAATGTAAATTCCAAGAAGATAAGCAAAAGATTATGAGAAGATTCACACAATATGATATGATAGATAAACCAAAGGAAAGGACACTTGCAATGGACAAGACACAACACAACACAACCCCTCTTGGCTCTTGCAGTATGTTCTGACACCAAAATTAGTAATTAATCTTTATCTTCCTGAACCGCAAGGCTATTATTATAAGAAATAAGGAATCCCTTATATAAACACAATGAAAAGCAGCAAAGAAACTATCTCAAAATTTAGATACAACACAAAGCATTGAAGCAAAGCGGAATTCAGGTCTGTAACAAACTCTGTACAAGTGTATCAAACTTCAATGTATACAATCAATGCTGACGCAAGTGACACGCTTATCTGTGACCCTAAACAATAACCACAGACTAACCTAGAACACAAATATTTAGTAATAATAATTATTTAACCAACAAAAGAAAAGAAAAGGAAAGAAGGGTAATTTACTAATTTTCATTTTACAGATCAAAATAAGGATAATCTCCATGAGGGTATAATTTAGTACAATTTTTAACTAAGGGTTGAAGAAGTGGTCACCACAATGGCATTTCCACCCCAATGGCTTGTAATTTGAGTACCTGTTACCTTGTGGAGAAATTGGGTTAATCCAATTTTTCATGACAGCAGTTTTGGTAAGATCAGGGTGGACAGAGTCATGGCTAGGCAAGGTTGGCACTTGAACTGCCATGCATGGATGACAGTCATTGCACTTGTTATGGCAGCTAGGAGGCATTGAACCAAGCCTGTTTTTCTCCTCAAATAAAAGCTCCTGCACATATATATAAATAACACACCCCTTTTAAATCCTTATTAAGACAAAGTACACACATACACAAACAATTGAAGCTAGCAAAGATAGGAATTAGGAAGAAAAGTAGAAATTAAAGCCTACCCGGGGAGAAATTGCAGGGTGCAGCTGATTGGAGCTAGAAACTGGACAGGGAAGATGATGCAGAAGAAGTATGATAAGCAAGTACTGATATGAACTAAGTGAAGCCATGAAAGCATACCATGTCACCCCTTGAAGTCATTCCCTTGCCATATCTAAAAAGAAAAAGACTATGCGGTAAAATTTAATGAAGTAAGTGAAGTGAGATCACTTATCGACTTGTGTTGTGTCTTGTGAGGCAACCCAACCAAGACAAACAGAGAAAGATAAACACCATGAAGCAGAAAGAAAAGATCAATATATAATAAAAAGATGGCTTTTTTACTTATTTTTTCTAGTGATGAGTGCTTTTCTTTTCATGGCGTATAGTCTGAAGAAAGAGGAGAGTAGAGGTACATAAATTGGAAGATGTGTTTGCAGCCTGCAACTAGAGAGAGACAGTGGTCAGAGAGAGAGAGAAGGGGTGCAGAGAGTGCAGAGTGCAGCAAAAAAAGTGAAAGTAACGACTCAAGAGGGTTAAGCAAATTGGGAGAATCCACATCAGTATCAAGGACCCTTTGGCCAGCGTTCTATATTAGTAGTTTGAGCCTTCTGGTTCTGGTTATTAGTAGCTTGCTTGGTGGAAAAACAATTTTCTGTGTGTGTCTCTGAGTAGGTTAAGAAAAAAATCAAAAACCAGAAGTAGTTAAAATTGGCATTTATTATGCTATCTAATTTTTGTCTCAGTTCACACAGACTAGAGATTTATTCGTTTGACTGTGGTTGACTTAATTATTTACATTTTACAATGAGGAGCTTCCATTCCAAATCCTGATTAAGATGCGGCTGCTCCTAAAAATAGTCTGTATCTGACTATCTGCTAAACTAAAACATAAGATACTTAATGAGTGGATTTTGGATTTTTGTCTGTGAAGTAAGAATTAGTAACACCCCCAAGTTTGTGCTAAAGACGAGGAAAGTGAATGATTTAGCCCATATTTGGTAGAATAGAAATGAGAGAGAAGAGAAGTGAGATTAGTGGAAGTGGAAGAAATAGACCTATTTCCCTTATTTGGTGACACACTGAAAATATGGAGAAATGTACTTTTTTGGTGGGTTCCACGACTTTTGTATTTCTCTCCAAAGTTGTGAAGAAATGCATAGAAATGGGGAGAAATGCACTTTATGGTGGGTCCCACACCAACCCCTTTCACATTTCTCTTTTATTTCTCACCTATTTCACTCACACCAAATAACCTACTTTCACATTTCTCTTCTATTTCTCACCCATTTCACTCACACCAAACAACTCTTATTTCTCCTCTATTTCACATTCATTTCTCTTCTTCCCACTTCTCTTCTATTCATTTCTTTTCTCTTCATTTCTTTATTCCCACCAAACAAAGCCTTAGGGTATGTTTGGTTTATGTTTTCATTTTCTGTTTTTACTCTTTTTTAAAATTTTATAAAGGAAAAACTGAAAATGCTGGAAATAGCAAATTTTTGTTTAAAGCATTTCCAGTTTTTCTTTTGTAAAATTTCAGAAAAACAAGAAAAATGGAAACAGCAGACGAAAATTCAAACCAAACAGGCCCTAAGTGAGATGGTGACATGTATTTATTGCTTTTTTTCTCATAAATAGAACTCCCACGGAAGTGGTCCCGTTTGAGATCGTTATAATCATAAATCATAAATAAATAACATTAGCAATGTAATAAAATCTTTTTGTCTCATTAATATTCATATAATTGTCCTTAAAAATTTGAGAAGAATAATGGTATTGTGTAAACAATACTTTATCGTTTATATATACACACAAACTCATATTATTTCGACATTGACAATTTTTATCTCAATTATATAATAAGAATCCATCAAGATGTAATGATAGTAGCAGTAATGATAATAATTTTACCTAATTATTGCTTCTTCTTCTTTTTGCTTAAATTGCTTTATAGTATATAAGCGATTCTGCATGGACAAAGTAAAAATTTTATTTCTAAATTAAGAAAATTAAATGATATTATAAAAAAGAAAAAGAGATTATGATAATAAATTTATATAGTTTGCTTTGAAAAAGATTATTAAAATAGAAAATATTTACTAGAAGTAAAAAAAAATTATTTTATTCCAAAATTAATCCTGCAAACATTCTCTTATAATTGAATTTGCTAAAATTGATCTAGCACGGTTCGAGAAAGGATTTGACACCAAATAAGCTTAAAGGGCATGTGGAACTATGCTTGTTTCAGTTTCCTTTTCGAGGTTTCGGGATTCCTTGCTGTGATTCCGCGCAGCTTTCAATTAGTCAAATCTGGCACTGGATTATTGACATTGCATTGAGAGGGATTGTGAGTGAGTGACCAGGCCTACTCATCTCTTTTTCAACTAAGATAGAGGACGAAAAAGATGTATCTGTTCTGTGCTAAGATAAGATCATCAAAGAAAGAAATATTATTTTCCACTTCGTACAAGTTTGCCCCTTCTTCTCAGCTAGCTGTTGCAGTCACAATTTAGGTGTTGATCATCGTTAAAAAGAAAACAATTAAGTGTCGGTTTGATTTAAATTTTAAACCATTCACAATCAATTATGGAGAATTGATTTTAAATCATTCTCCTGTCCAACATACTTCATAAAACATACAGTATTCGTCTCAATCATTCATTTTTAATATCAATTTTACTTAATTATAAACCAAGCGAACCCTTAAGCAATATTTTTATTTTCTTCATTTTTTTTCTGATCTGAGTTTTCCGAACGAGGATTCAATCAATTATTTACCATTACCGTAAAACGGCCACGTAATAGACAAGGACAGTCACGCTGCCTCTCTTGCGTTGCGTCTTTATGTTATGTTAAGTAGTAAGTACCTTCCTTTCAAATCCTTCCTTTCCTTGCTACTCTGATTTTATTTTAAGAAAAAAGTACTACGGGTTCACATTCACATGCAATCCCGGATTTAGTGGCGCTGATAATTTTGACTATTGTGGCCACAAACAGGAAATGAATAATTGCAATGGAGTAATGATAAATTTTTCTATTATTTTTTATAAATTTTCATATTACTATATAAAACAAATATTAAATAAAAAATTAATATATTAATTTTTGGATTTAATTGATATACAAGGTCAGTGTAGAGATTTTTTACACAGACATTTAATGGCGTGCCATCACACCATTTAATGAATGTGACACCGCAGTATTACTAAATTCAATAAACAATGTGGCAACACATCATTACATGTCTGTGTAAATTTTTTTTTACATTCGAAGTATATATATATATATATATTAAACTCTTATTTTTTTAAAAAAAAAGTAGTAGAAGGAATTATAAGAACGAAACAGTTGGTCATAGTAAAAGCATATTATAGTTTAGGCAAATTTTACTTGTAAGGTCAGGATTCGAATCTTGTAGGCGCTACTCATCTTCAAAGGACTTTACCTAACATTATCCCGATTCAAGAATTGAACTCAGGCATATTTGTGGGAGAATCCTAGTCAAAAATAAAAAAAAAGGATTTATAAGATGAAGAAGCGAGAGAATTTAGAATTATTCATTACAAGTCAAATTCATGTTAAAGAAAAAAAAATCCATAGAGTAATATTTTTCATACAACCAAAAAATATACAACAACTCATACAACACACTTTTCTCTCTATATCTCTCCATCATATCACCTATCACATCCCATATTTCTCTCTCTTACTTCTATTTTATATTTTGTCTCTTTATGTTGTATTGTTGTATGAAAAACATTTCTCATATCGATACATGGGTTCGGTGGCAGTTTGGTTTCGTGGTCATAGAATTGATTTTGAGTTAAATTAGTATGCACTGACAGTGTAAAATTACACTGACTTTTAATCATAATTCTTCATTTATATGACTTTTAAAATATTAATTAATAAAGTCAACAAACTTGCCCTAAATCAAGGGTTGTGATTAACCGTCAGTGTAAAACTTTTTACACTGTCAATGCACAATCATTTTTCTCATTGATTTTAAATTAATGTGGTTATGAGCATGTTTGATTTTTATCAAAATCTTGTTATAACTTATAAATATAGATTTTAGCTAATGTTAGTGAGAGTAGCATTGATCTTGATTCACGTTTATAACATGATTTTGATGGAAAAAAAACCAAACACACATGTAGAATTGATTTTGTATAAAATATATTTTAAAAGTAAAGTGACCTTTATTTAGATAACCTGCATGAGAAAAATAATTTTTACATAACATTTTATTTGGATGATCTTTGAGGTATCTAATTACTAAGAGTAAATTTGGTAAAATTAGATGAAAAGCTAGTTCTAAGATGAAAACTAAGTTATTTAATTGAGAGTGTGTTTGATAAGTCATTTCAGCTAGCTAAAAGTTGAAATTAGCAGCTGGAACTATTTCAGTTGTGTTTGGTAAGATAATTTTTTTGGGTAGCTATTAGCTTTTCTTGAAAAGTTACTTGAGGTAGCTTTTTTAAAAAAGCTCCAATTTTCAACTACTAGCTGAAAATTTATTACAACTTACAAGTTTATCCCTCAACCACTCATCATTATTTAATAATTAAATGTCCTTGTATATCATTTTACCATTTTCAACTAGTTTTACCAAATAATTTCAATCAAATCAACTAGTTTTTCAGCTTTCATCTAGCTTTTCAGTTAGTTTTACCAAATAAACTTAGAATGCGTTTGGTAAATGGTGAAATGATATACAAGGACATAATTAATTACTTCCTCCAGACTCAATTATAAGCAAAAAAAACACTGACCTATGGTGGACTAAAATATAAGCAAAAGTTAATTAATTTCACCCTATTAAATGATATCATCCCAAACTGTCATTTATTTAATTCATATTTTATTTTCCAACCACTCTATTTAATACATCATGTGCCAATAGAAAGAGAGTATGTCCACTTGAAACAAGTTTCAATAAAGTTGAATGTAGGGTAATTTAGGAAATACAATTACTTTTTAGATGAAATCAAGAAAATTAAATGAGTTTAACTAACTTTCTTAATAAGTGTGAATATGGTTATTTTTACTTATAAATGAGTCCGGAGAGAGTATTAAATAATGATGAGTGAAGGTGATTGAGAGATAAACTCATAATAAATTTTCAACTAGTAGCTGAAAATGAGAGATTTTTTAAAAATCTACCTCAAGTAGCTTTTCTAGCTATCTATAAAAGCTACATAACCAAACACTGATGAAATGATTTCAGCTACTAATTTCAGTTTTCATCTAACCGAAATGTTTTACCAAACACACTCCAAAATATACTTAATGTCCATATATTGTTCTTTATACTTTATTTAGATATTCTATATCATAATTAATTTTTTAATATATACATTAATATTTAAAATATATAAATTTCAGGATAATTTTTTTAATTTAGATTAATTTATTAAAATTTAAAATAAAAGGATAAATGCACCGGTTGTAACAGGTTCAACGTTTAAAAGGATAAATGTTTTTTTATAGACGGACAAAGTTTTACATACTCAACATTCAATATCACTGTATATTGAAGGTTCATTTGACTTTGATACAGAAACAAGAAAGCGAGAGAAAAATGTGAATACCGAGCCTTTATAGTAAACATATGCACGTAGAAAAGAAACTGATGATGAGTTACCTTGTAAACTTGAACCGAAAGTGGACATGCACGACCACAAAGAGCCAACAATATGTTCTTGAACCTCACCACAGAATAAGACAGAATTCAGTAAACTCTCCCATCTTATAGTTCGTGTTGAGTAATTGCTTCTCACCTGATTCACAGAAAAGTTGAGGCACTCTGGATAAAACGTGTAATATTATTTATGTGCTGATAAAATTCTGGGTAATTTGACTTTGTGTGTTGATCGATGATTCAGTGTACACAGCAGAAAACAAAGAATATTGCACTAAGATTCACCAGTCTGAAATTTCAGAATTTTCCTCAGTTTACCCCAAGCTTCAAATTGGGTGGACCTCCTGTTTTACCTCATCTGCAGTTGAGTTAGATATTTCTAATGTAGCATGTTCTTCACTAGTTTCTCGCTTGCTTTCCCATAGCTTACCAGCCTTCCCAATTGCAAGAATCAGATCAAGTTGTTTTTTCTGTTGTTCCTACATGAACACTCAGACACAATCAAGTCAAGTCAAACAGGATAATCAAAAAATTATGACGATACTTTGGCAAGCAACAGGGTTAAGAAAATTTTAACTAAGCCATATTATAGCTCCATAAGTATGAGTTAAAACTGGATCCATGGTTAATGTAAAGCTTTTTAAAATATAAAAATAGGCTACATTATTGCACTAGTAAAGAACGATTTTGCAGTTTCACTGTCAATGAATCAAAATAAAAATCCCTAAAGAACCTGAAAGCTAAAGAGATGTGGACAGAATACAGTTACCGACAGACAATCATAAACGTGCATCATTCGATTTCTAAATAGTGCCTGCTCTATCGTGCAGAATTTAAATAACGTGGAAGGGATGATTACCTGCATTGCTAGTAAAACCTGTTGAATTTCACCAAGCTCCTTCTCCAAAATGTCTGATTGCACTGATAATGCTCTTGCGGCCTCAGAATTCTTCTGTGCCAGAGCTGCAGTCTTCAAGAAATGAACAAATAATTAGATATCCTTTTTGTCAGATATTTTTATTCTTTACATTGATTCAATATATTAAACTTCAACCAGTCATTCAAAATGTTAATGAGGGGCTAATAAACAATCAGTTTGTTTTTATCTTCTTATTTTTACTATAAATAAACAAATCAGTGGTCTCCAGCACTTCAACTCTCACTACCAAGCCTCTTTCTGGATCTAATTATCTGTATCAGACTTCTGCCATTCAGCTCTAGTTTGAGGGACAAGGATACTTCTGAGGACCTCAGTAAGCCACTCTCTGATGTTTCTACTGCTGACCAGGTCACATGAAAGTGCATTGATGCTCATTGCTCAATAGTGTGGTCTGTAATCTTTGTGGATGTTAATCAGTGTAGTCAAGGGAACCAAAAGGCTCACCTAAGACACTGAGGTGAGGCACAATACAGGTCCAGCACCTCTTGCTGATCAAAGGCACTTCCATACTACCTTTAGTGTAGCACTCAGTTGCCTTAAGTGCCTTATAGAATTTAATCAGTAGTCAATTTTAACTGTTGTCGGGTGATAGTTGTAAAAAAGCTAGTCATTGAATTTGGTCAATTTAAACTTTTGACTGGTGATAGTTGTAAAAAAAAACCAGAAGACTGGCCATCTGACTTGCTAACTTTGATGCTAAGGGGTCAAATCAAAATGTCAACAAAATAATTAGTTTTGAGCGACTATTAGCAGCTTAGGGTTTTGTTAACAAAACAAGTTTGAGAAAAGAGATAGTGGAGGACCGTCGAGGAAGGGTGCTGAACCATGTGTTGATGAACATGTTGAAGATGAAAAAGAAAAATAGATAAGTGGGTATTATCAAGGGCAGCTGGTGTTAGATAAGCAAGTGAAAATGCCTGAAACCAAACCACATGATTAACAGGAGCAAAGTAAATAGTAAGGGCGTATTGAAAGCCTAGAGCTTGATTCGAATGAGATAGAAGACAGTGTTGAAGAAGAATGTAAATCTAATGAACCACAAGATGAAAGTGAAGCTGTGTTAAAGAGATATAAACACAATACTCATTCATGGGGTTCTAACTAACAACTTATTGTGCGTTTGAATTGGTGTGTAATGTGCATCCACTAACCTAACGCTACTCTAAGTGTGTGTTTGGATTTGCGGTGGAATCCATCGAACGCATGTTCAAAGTTCTAACACTACTCTGTGTAGTGTCTCATCAGACACACATCTACCCGAAAAAGACACCAATCCAAACAAGCACTAAATAGTGTTATACTGAACATGAGTTCAAAACAAAAAAAATGTGAATCCAAACTCACTTAAACTTTTGACAAAAGTTATGTTTAACACGGTATGAAATCCTCCATAAACAAGTAATTAGGATAGGAATTCAATCCTAGCCACTTGCACTCTGAATGAATCCCAATGTAAGTTAAAATAGGATTGTGCATCATAGTTGAAGAAACTGTGCAATATTATTGAACAGTTCAATCCAAATTTGCTTACTAACTGAAGAGCTAATCACATGATGACCAAATCATTATACAAATAACCAGAATCATGTAATCCAGTTCAGAAATCGTGAATCATGGTGTTCTGCCAGCTCAAGATTCTATAGCCTTTGCTGGAACATGTGTATCACAAGGTCCAGTCACGGATGACCCGATGTGATCTGAGGTGAAAAGACTCTGAACTCGGGGGGGGGGGGGGGGGGTGATAGGCAAAACGCACCGTTCTGCATTAGTGCGTGAAAAGAAAACCTATTTTATTAATCAATTTCTGCCAATTTGCCCTATTCTGTCCATGAGAATGGAGCAAAAGGAACAGACTTTGGAATACGGACTTGGACGACATGCTTACTTACAAGTTATGGGCTATTTTGCAATTAGCTTATATACGAGTTGCTAACCTACTTGCTAGTAAAACTCAGTTTATGATTTATATGTTATGATTTTCTTCAGTGACACTTATGTTTAAGTTCTTTTGTGATCAATTCTTGGTCTAAAATTATTGCATTGAACATTTTGTTTATTATATATACCCCTGTACATCATTTATACAATATATTTCAAGCAATTTTCCATTGTATTTATTAATCTTACAATTTATTATTCACAAATCAAAATTTAGCTTCTCAATTCACAATTTGATTAGCCATTTGATAACCTTCGTGTGCATTGCACCAGGCTTATCAAATATCAATAGTGCATGAATAGCACAGTATTGTAGCATAGTCACAGCCAAGAGGCTGGTACAGGATCTGCATCCCAAAGAAGTTTGCTTCATGCTCGTGCACCAGTGATAATGCCCATTTCTCAGATATTCACAGCTGTTATGGCTGGCATTTGAACAGGGGTACTAAAAACCCTCTTTGTCCCTCATTTTGTGTTTTTTGACCTTGCTTTTTATTTTTGGGATATTTTCACTATTTCCTCTTTTCTTAATCAGAATAACATATACAGTCTGAAACCCTTGTTTGACCATTAATTCCACAAACACCCATCGACCCACCACACTCTCCTCTGTTTTGATACAAATGTCCCCGATCCACTGCTGCAAAGTGTTCTTTCCAGCCAAACCCTGCATTTTATGGCACACTCATTGCTTTGTTCTATTCACGTACTCTGTTCTGTTAAGTGTCTACACATGTCCTTTGTTCCGTTGCTCACCCATGGGATTCTACCTAAAAACTAAGTTTTTTAGGAAAATTGGTCCTTGCCTACAGCTGGGAAATTGAATCTGATGATGATTCCATGAATACACACTAGGAATGATTTCTATTTTTCTAATGAACTTAAAGACTTTGGGTTGCAAACCTAGGTTGTTAGGCCCTCTTGTTATGAATTTTAATTTGTGAGACTGCCAAATTTGGCTACGACTTATGAGCAATCTTTAGAGTTTGTTAGCAACCAAAAATTGTCAGAATATTATAGCTATTATGTTACTAATCTAATTGAATCAAGAGGCTTGGGCACTAGAAGTGCTAGATATTACTTCACCAGATTATTAGTATAATCCAACAAACTCAGACCACATTTCCTGGCAAACTCTAATTTTCACTCGACACTGCCATCATCCACACATGAACACATTAGAAATCATAAAACAAGACTGGTTTTGCAAAAGGCAGCAATTACCTCAGTTATGGGCTCCTTCAAAGCCTTCCGAGTGACCCGAAACCTAATCCCCAATTTCTCTAGCTGCCTCGACAAAACCCTAACCACCGCCGCAGAGCTCCTCAAATCCTCTTCCAATTTCTCAATCCTCTCCAGCAAATTCACCTGCGATCCACTGAACCCACCATTCACCGTTTCTCTCCATTTCCGCCTCCGAATCAACGCCCCAGATAAAACCCCAACCACCAACATCAAAATGCTCCACAGAGCAGCTCTGTTACCAATTGCCGCAAAGAGCTCCTTCTTGAAACCCGCAATAACGGCGACGCCGGTCGACACGATGGCCGACGAGAGCAGGCACGTGAGTTCGAGTAACGAAAGGAGGGAATCGAAATTGGAATCGCCGGCGACATGTTTGGGCACGGAACCTTCGCGAAAGGGGTCGACGTGGGCGGTGAGGGAACTGAACCTGTGGGGTGTGGATGATTTGAAGTTGAGGATTGGAGTGTTGAGATGCAAGGGGCGAAAGGCGATGAGGGAAAGGTTGCAGTTTTTGTTTATGGTGCAGAGTGAATGGATAGAAGAAGAAGGTGAATTAGCAAAAGGGTGATGATAAGTGAGTAACATCGTTTGTTGGAAATCTTACAAGTGTTTGTGTGTATAGGGAGCTTGTGAATTGGG
Source organism: Sesbania bispinosa (assembly GCA_026901365.1). Lineage (NCBI taxonomy): Eukaryota > Viridiplantae > Streptophyta > Magnoliopsida > Fabales > Fabaceae > Sesbania > Sesbania bispinosa. Next base: position 142,911 of record QLOH01000787.1, on the reverse strand, counting down.
TGGAAGCAACATTCGTTGGAGTGTGGATGTCATGAATTCATGATGATACGTTTCTCCATCTTATTAATGACGATGGCTTTGAGGGCTCAAGAGCATAATGTTGATAACTGTTGCTGAGTAGGTTTTGATTTTTTTGTCCAGAAATCTTTGTTTTCTTCCTTTCGTTCCTGAGCACTGACATTCTATTTGCAAGGCAAGGGAGACTATTAGCTTATCTTTTTACTTATTCACTATTATCCTTAATTCATTTTAATATTAGATTTCAAACAAGCCCACCTTTGGTAAGATACATGTAAAATCCATTCAATTGAAAATAATATGATAAAGAATAAATTGTTAATTTTTTATTAAATAATTGTTTACCTGTTTGATTTTTTAAATGAAAATATATTCATATTTTAATTTTAATTTTTTACAAAGTACAACAACCATTTGATTTTGAATTGATTGTAAATATATTTATATAGATTTTGTATAGGTGGGATTCACATATTCCATGAGTAGGTCTTATCAAAATTATTCCATTAATTTTTTTTAGTGTTAAATTTCATCAATTCAATTATTGGATAAAATTTTTTCATTAGGTATATCAAGTTCATAACAATTTATAAAAACTAATATATCATTATATAATTTTTATTTTAGCATACAATACACTTTTTAAAATGTAAGTAAATTTCAATTATAAAATTATATACATATAACTTATTTAATGATTGAATTTGTTAAATTTATATTTTTCAAAAAGTAAATAAACAGAGCGAGTTTAACAACACTCACTCATAAAATAAGTAGACCACCACCCTTTATGCATATGAAACATGAATGTGAGACAAATTTAAGGGGTGTAATATTTTTTTTGATGAGTAAAAATTTAGGGTGAGGGGATGGTGATCCAGTCTAAGGTAGGGCTCAAAGAGCACTTACAGAGGTACTTACATGTTACCTCACCTCAAGGGGACGAGTGGGGGTTACATGTTACCTCACCTCAAGGGGACGAGTGGGGGTTCGAACCTGCGACCTGTCAGATACGAGACTCTGTCTTACTCCACTCGACCAACCCCTTGGGGTTTAAGGGGTGTAATAACTAATATCTATTTTACACTTTTTTCAAAAAGAAAAAAAACAAAGATATAGAATGAGACAATTTATACCAAAGAGTTGGGACTCAGTTGGCAACGCAGACTGAGATTGTGCGAAGAGCTCTCGGGTTCAATCCCCACTAAACACATTCTTCGGGAGGAGGAGCCTTAACTATGACTAAGCCCCGAATAGGATTGCCCCTGATAATAGGAGATATCTATGGTTTAAAAAAAAAAAAAAAGAATGAGACAATTTATCTATTTCAAAGACAAGCACATTGTGAAGGTTGTTAAATTCCACCTCCACACTCTTTTAAGTGTTGTTAAATATTAAAAGTATTATTTATATTTCTGATATGTCATTTTATCTCTTTAATAAATTATTTGTGTACAATTATATGTCTTATTAATTAATTAGGTGGAGTTAAAGGTATAATCGATCCTATACTTTTAAAATAACAGATAAATAGTTATAATAATTTTCCTAAATATCAGCACATAAAAAGTAATGAAGGCAATCCATAAAACTTGATGAGATTTTTGGCAAGTGTACGAAATTATCCCAACTAATCAATAGTGTGTTAGAGTATCATCTCCATAGAGATTGAGGAATCCGGTACCAAATTACAGGAAATTTATCTAGTTGAATATAGAAAAATCAAATGTATCAAATGAAATGAGAAATTAATGAAAAAAATAGGGGTGGAAGTAGGTCGAGCCAAGCTAGGCTCTGTAGGGCCTAAGTCTGACCTACATTATATTTTTGTGGCCCAAGCCTGACATGTTACCTGTCATAGGCCATTTTTTAAGGCTTAACCTGGCCTATTTCAAAGTCTGATTTTGCTTAATAGCATGTTTAAAAGCCTATTTCATATTATGACCTTTAAATAGGCCAACAAATATATCTCTAAATAGGCCAATAGGATAAATTAAAAAATATATATTATTATACTATTTATTATATATAACATATTTATATGTTTATAAAAAATAATATTATTTATAAATAGGCTAGCCTGCCAACTGCCAAATCTAATAGGCTTTTTAAAAAGCCTAAGCCTGCCCTGTTTAATTAAAAAGGATTTTTTGAGATTTTTTATTAAACGAGTCAGGTTAAACTGGGCATTAAGTAAGCTAGGCCGAAGGCCCCCGACGAACGGCCTAATCTATTTCCACCCCTATAAAAAAGTAAATCAGAACAATTGAAATATGTGTTAGAACACAAAGCAAGAATTTAGAAAATGTGAGAAACAATATCAACAAAGTGGCCTATTTTAAATTCTCACTTTATAAAATTTTAAAGAATGTTGAACTCAATAATTATGATTCAATTTATAATCCAATTCACTAAAGTAGTTAAAACTCAATTAATTGGTGAAAGAGTAAAAAATTAGTTAATGGATAGTTATTTTATAAGAGAAAAAAGATTGTGCACTGACAATGTAAAAAAATTTACACTGACAGTTAATCACAACCCTTGATTTATGGTGAGTTTGTTGACTTTACTAATTAATATTTTAAAAGTCATATAAATGAAGAATCATGATTAAACGCCATTTACACTGTAAGTGCATACTAATTAAACTCATTTTATAAAAGTACTTATTAAATATTTAAAACTCAATTCACTAAAGTAGTTAAAACTCAATAACATTATAATGGATAGTTATTTTTATAATAGTTATTAAATATCTAAAATTCAATATAAGAGTAAAATCATTTAGTGAAATACGGAAACCAAAAGAAAAATATCCCCTTTATATAATAGTATAGAAGTAAAGATATAATAGTATAGATTAAAAAACTAAACCGGTTTTAGTAAAAAAAATGGACTGGCTTTAAATTAAACACCAAACCATATTTTTGGTTAAAATTTAGTTTGGTTTGGTTTTTAGCAAAATTCAAACCATGTCCACGCCCCAAAAGAAATTTCCTCATGCGTTAGGCATAAGAGGGGAGGGGGAAGGGATGCGGAGCAACTTACGTAACTGAACACCATCCCCCTCCCTGCTTAACACGATCACTATCAGCATAGAAATAATATCGCCCCAGAAGGAGAGGTACAATATAGTGTACACAGTACACACAGCCAGCTCTAACCAATAATCGTATATTTTTTCCCTGCTTGAATGAAGGGCTTATAGGTGGGGAATGGAGTTAAGAAATTATCTTAATATTCATTTCATAAATCATTACTCAAAGTACTCCATTTAAAGTTCATTCATATTTCAATTGATGATATAAGTTTCAACAACCTACATTTAATCAAGTTTTAGCGCCACTGGACAGGGAAAGAGGCCCGACGAGTTTTTACTGCAGCATACATCTTTGGTCAGTACAAACTATAAGGACTGACCACCTTGCTGCAGTAGACAGTCACTAACATAAAATTCGAATGGCAATTATAAGCTTTCTTCCAATAACTAGGCAATAAAATTCAAGACCAATGTCAGCCTAAGACAGATGACCAACAAATGTTCTAAATCACAGGGTACACAACTTGGATGAACATTAGTGTCACTATATGCCCAGATTAAAATATTATTACTCCAGAATGTACCTATCGTTAAATCTTTTACAGCATTCCATGTGAACTTCTAGTAGTAGGGCATGAAACGAGATGGCCTTCTAAACCTAGGAGCCTTCCTGCAGTATGTGGAATGGAAAATGAAAGAAACAACAAAACATCAATCACAAGAACTTGACATAACATATGCAAATTTAAATGAGGCATGCAGCATACCCATACCCATAAGGGGAGTAAAAGTAAGGAGAAGGATATGGTCTCCTGAAGCCATATGCCATGTAAGGACTAAAGCGCCTAGGACGATACTGTTTCATTCCAGGAACATTGGTCCTCTTGGGCAGAACCTGGAAACATATACATCCATACCATGACATTAAAAACTAATAATTTAGTACAATGGTCTCATGGCTAATTTAAACCCAAGCTTTGCATGAATTTCACAAACAATAGCAATTGAAACAACATACCTTCAATTGACGGCCATGCAATTCAGATTCATTCAACAGTAGAGCCTCTTGAACAGCTTCAGTCTCAACAAATTCCACATAAGCAAAGCCTTTAGGCTGACCAAACTTGTCTGTCAGGATAGTGACCCTGTTTACTGTTCCACAAGATTGAAAGTGTTGCTGCACTTCTTCTGGAGTGCAAGCATAATCAACCTGTAAAACACCAATCAATTTCAAGGAAATTTGATGCCAAATGTGAGCAACATATCATGTAAATCCGGAAGGTGCTCACACTTGATTCAACTACCATAAAAACAAACTATAATCCAGAATTACACCGTCACTTATATAATGAATGTTCTTGTCGCAGTAAACATTATTTTATTATCTCACCCCAATATTTTCAGTTTCAATCTTTCTAAAAATGCAAAATATAAAAGTTTAAAACTTGGAAATTACTTACATTTATGATCTATTTAATGGAGAATTGCATAAATCACTCAGGACATTTCATATAAAACTCCAGACTCCAGAGCAGAAATTCTCTTGTCCCTCAATTTTACCCTAATTTTAATTTTTTTTAAGTATGATAGGCCACCCTCTTAGAACTCAAAAATCAGAACACACTACACAGTTAATATTTTTAACTACAATGTCAACAGGAATTCTGCATTTTCCCAACTCCTTAAACATCAGAAGAATTCCACCCATTCTAACTCCGTAAACCACCAACTGCAATCGACACATAACATCCCAAGTACAAAACCAAACCAAACCGCACGCTCTGTGAAAATAATTAGCTTATCACGGTCTTAATGTTCATAAATTATAGTCATTTTACAGGCTTTCTCAAACCCCAGATAAACCTTCTTAAGCATTCTACCATTTACTTTCCTCATAGCAATTTACAACAGCACCAACCTTATCTGGTCTACAAATTAGCCCAAGAATGAGCAAGGTTACAATACCCATATCACATTAAATTTATTAAGGTATTGCATCATCAATAGATAATAATTAAGTAAAGCTTTCATAAACCATCAGAATTCTAACCATTTTTGTAAAAATTGCAGTATGGTATTTGTAAGACATGATAGAAGAGGGGTAAAAGGAAGAAGAATGTAAATAATCATTATTCACTGGCCTTAACGATCAGTGACATGACTTGGAATGAGCAAGAAAAAGCCTCAATCAAAAGATATTGGGTAGTCTGATTTATAGAGATGAGAACAATTATCAGATAAAGGCCATAGGGGAAGCAGTATCTGCATACCCTTTGGCACGTTGACCAAAAGACACACAACAGAGGCACCACAGACCTCATTGCAGACAGGGCTCTGTGACTAAGATTGCATGCCCAACACTTACAGAATGTTCTTCCAAAAGAAGCACAAGCTGTCTCCTCCAGCAGTGAAGTTGAAGCATCTTTAACACATTCTACCTCCAGCTGTACCAGTTTCTGCCATCTCCATGAGATGCCATTCACAGTTTCCCCCAAGTGTTCTTTATTTTTCCTTTTTCTTTTTTCACTTCTTTCTTTTTTTTCAACTTGATTCTATTTTTCCTTCTGTAAAATGTTTTTTTTTCATTTTTTTTCCTTTTTCTTTTCAGAAACTTAAAGTTTTTTTCTCAATCTTTTTTGACTCTCTATTCCTTCCTCTGATATCTTATTAAATTTCATAAGCACAAACTACATTCTTTTCCCCCTCTAGTACAAACTTAAAAACCACCGAGCGCTAATTATAGAACTTCATAATAAGAATGACCCTGCGATCATAGTGAGACATAAGTCAAACTCCGTCTCTGAAGATTAACAGTACTCACGCCCAACAAAAACAAAAATGTACAGTTCCAAGAATATTAAAATAAAAGAATGCAAAACAAAATGAACCTATAGAGTTCAGCACAGGGTCCATTCAACCAAAGTTTATTGACACTAACTAATAGAGTTATTGCATGCTTCAAAATCAGGCCAAATTAATAGATGATGGAGATATCCAGCGAAAAGGTCGCCTAACTGAGAACAAGTCTGTTATCCCTTATGATAAACAAGTGAAAGAAGTTTCGAATTTAAGAACTTCCAAAAGTGAATGAAAGGACAGTCAGACAATCAAAGGAAAAAGGTTGCATAAAGGTATAAGGGAAGGTTTGCTAAAACTTTTAACCGAGAGATCCCCAAAATTTAAAATCTTTCATATATCACTGCTAACGTCCCAACACAGCAAAAGAAAAACTTAAGAGATATGAAAATAAGCAGAATGTATCACGGGCTCTCAATAGTAAATATTCTAAATTAAACTCAGCTTCCAATTAAACAGGGTTATTTCTACTTGATTTGGATCACAATCTCCAATTATGAGGGCCTCTTATGTGTTTTTCATTACTTTTTCCTTGTATCACAGACCAAAATACCCAGGATCAGCAGGACATTTTGAACCAAATCTATACAACCAATCACTAGCCTAAGGAAAAAGCACAAAGATGAAGCATTAGTCCATCTTAAAAAATCACAAATGATGATACAATCCACATCTATATTGCATGAAATATGTCATCCATATATAATTATCATATTATACAACATACCAGAACTCTAGGGGGCATAAACAAACTGAAAGATATGGTCATTGATTAGTATATTCATCTCCATAATTTAACAGACAATCTATAAAATGACACTGACATCCATCCATCCATCAATCTATCTATGAGAATGCCAACATTTATGTGTGCAGCCATACAGGTTATCATCTCACTCATTTATTGTTGGATACAAAAACCCTTTTGTATTTTCCTAATCAAATCAAATTAAATAACAAGGCCTATTTTAGTAATAAAAAACCTCATAAATTTCATGCATTAAAAAGAAAAAAACATATTTTGTGTACAAGTAAACCCTTCTCTGTATCATAGTTATCAATAGCGGACTATCATGGAGGAGCATTGCAGATCACCATTGTAGAGAATTTGAAGTTATGTAAATCAAATCCACTATTCCTTAAAATTGCAGCCCTAGCTGCTATTCAGGGAGGTTACTTTTTTGTCACAAAAATTCTTGGGCAAGGGGATGGCACCTCCAGGCTCAAAGAGCACTTACACAGGACCTACATTTACTTTACTCACTCCAAGGAGATGAGTGGGGGTTCGAACTTGCAACCTATTAGATATGAGACTTTGCCTTGCTCTACCCGATCTCGATGACTTTGTATTCAGTGTGGTCCCTGTTCTTTATTTTTCAGCATGTCTTCTTGTTTTTTTTCTCTGTTCTTTGTGCACTGTGTTCAGCGAGGTAGGATAGTCTAACGTGTCATGTTGTTCTATATTTCAGAGAGGTCTAAACGTGTTCCCTAGTTTTCAGAGAGGTCTCCTTTTATTTTAATTTCAGAAAGGTCAATCTTATTTTTTTTATTTTATGTTTCCTGACTTATATTGATATAGACTTGTGTGTTAAGTTTAAGACTATTATCACTTTTGATTATTAATTGCAATGTCTTTAATTTTTGGTAATTTTTTATTCTTAAGCATTTATATACATGTGGCATAAATATTTAACCTGTATTTATAATCTTCAGAATAGCGGTCATCCCGCTATCCCACTATATGGTTTTGGGGTTGGCTACTCAAATTAAAGACATATTCATAATAATAAAATGTCATAGGTATTAAGCTAAACACACAAATTCATATCAACAAAGGTCTAGGAAACCACTTGAGAGAACAAATAAGAAAGGCAACGGAAGAGAAGTTACAGAACAGAGACCTGCCTGTGAAGAAAAACAGAGGATGTAAAAAGTCAAAAAGAAGAACAAAGGAGGTGCTGGTGCTGGTGCGGCAAGTCTGTCTGGAAAATGCAGGATTAGGCCAAAAACCACCAGGCTCGGCCTAAATCACACTGGCAAACAATGGGTTGGAAAGTGGGAGGCTGAAAATAAGGGTTTTGATTCTTTTGAATCCTTTTCTCTGATTAAAAAAGGGGGACAAAATCCTAATTTTCTCCCTAAAAAACATGTCTGTAACATTCTGATTGAAAGGCAAAAGAGGGTTTTGCATGGGCCTCAATGTTGTAGCCGCAACCTGTGTGATTTCCAGCACGATAGCGGCTGCAACACTGAGAAAATAGCAGCCAGCAGCAGTGACAGGACTCTCCGCCACTATAGCGGCGGAATAGCGTGTGATTGATAATTATGAAATGGTATTAATTGGGATTCTAGTAAAAGGTGACAAAGTGTCTAATCTCTTTTTTATATAATGAGAGGGAAGTATTTACTTTTAGCTTCAGTTTGGTAGGCGTGAATTAAGAGTAGGAAGCGTGAAATAGCATAGAAATCCACCTTCAAGGGTGTTTGGTGCATCGATGAATTATTGGGGAAATAACACAAAGTTGTGGGGCCCATTGGTTTTTCATTTCTCTGCAAAGGGGACGAGAAAAGCGAAGAAATGGCATTTGCTCTGCTGTTGTGTTTACTCGCTCCCCCTCCGTCTCTTTCTGACTTCATGAAAATCGATTATCTGAACTCGATTTTCACAATAATATTGATGAAAATGTTTTATAAAAATAATAAACAAATCTATTTCTCTTCCATCTCATCGATCAAACCAAATAACTTACTTTCACATCTCTCTTTTATTTCTCATCTATTTCTCTCACACCAAACAACCTATAAATCACCTCTATCTCTTCCCTATTTCTCTTCTTCTCATTTCTCTTCTCTTTATTTCTCTAGTCATACCAAACAAAGCATTACTGTGTCTTGAATAAGAATACTAAATATAGTTTATAATTACTAATCAGGCCTTGTCATTTAAGTTGATTAGGAAAAGAAAAGAAAAAAACGATTTTTGTAACCAACTAAAATGGGTACGATGCAAACTTACACAGTTACACAATAAGTGAGATAGGGAGAGGGAACCAAAGTTCAAATTGAAAAACTGTAGATGATGAGAAATAGGGTGTTCATACATTGCCAACAAAAACAGAACGAGAATCTGCCTCCTCCTTGTTTGCCTGAGAAGCTGCTGCACTGGCAGGATCTGCAAAAGAGATTGAATCAAGAAGTTGGAAAAAAGGATGATAATGATGCAAAATCGGTAAACCAAGCAGGTCTCCTCTCTATTTGAATAGTAGTGAAATGATTCGGTAAATCGATAGAGTTCACAAATAATTACACGCTTCAACACAAGATATTTGTTATCATGTTTAGCCAAAATTCTAACGATTGGTAGAGAGTATAAGAATAAAAAATATTTCAAATTAATCACCTAGGTTAGAAGCTTAAAACTAGAAACATCATGTTAAACCAAGCCACAAAGGTCTCACAAAACTTTAATTTGTTGATTTCGATGACAACGTCAATAAACAATTTAAAGAAGCAAGGTTGATATTCATTCTCTCATTAATTTCACTTTTATCAATAATAAAAAAATATGAACTCAATTGCACAATTTGATGTTTAGCTACAGGTATCTGGACCAGAATGCTAAAAGATTTTACATTCTGATGAGTGAAGAATTTCACGTTCTGCCAAACAAAAAAGGTCAGTTTGTGACGATGATAAGCGTGCACTCAAGTGTGGTCAAAACGTCAAAGCATGAAGCACAAGTTGAGATAACTCGAGAGAGAGACAGTTTCAGAGAAGAATCAAGAACTTTTGAACACTGATTAATGAAAATATTATTAGATCGGTTTAATTAATTAATCAGAGGATTATGAAGACCTTGAACGGTGCCAATCTCCTTCTCGACCTTTGCTTGCATCTCACGGAGAGCGGCGGCTTCCTCTTCCATCTCCTTCAAGCGGCGCTTCATCTCGTCGAGCTCCTTGACGGCGGCGTCATCGTCTGCGGCGGACATGTCGACGTCTCCTTCCACGTCTGGGATCTCTCCTCCGTACACCTCGTGCTCTTCCTCATCCATCTTCAGATGCTACTCAACAAAACCTCAATCTGCTCTCCTCGGCACGCTCTCTTGACGCAATTGCAATGCAAGTTAGGGTAGTCCTGTTTCTTTTCTTTGTTATTTTTTTTATTTATTTGTTTTGGATATTACACCTATTTTCGTCAAACTAGGTTTGGGATGGCCAGGCCCAAGTCTTTTTTACTTTTTAGACCGCTTTAGTTTTGATCCATCATTGCGACAAAAAAAAAAGATTTGATCCATCATAAACCTCTCGGTTGATATTTGTTATCATGGTAAAAAAAAAAGAGAGAGAGAATGAATGGTGTGTGTATACACCATATTATAGAAATTGTTCACACGAATTTAGCAACGTCAGACATGTGGGAGAACCTTCAAAGTTCAAACTCCAAGCATATAGGAATAAGACACAGAACAATCCAAAAACATGCTGCATATTTGAACATCTTATATTCACACGAATTTTGCTTTGACGATGCCCAACCACCTCACATACCTATCAATCTTGTATTTGAGTTTCCGACATGAAAATAAGTTTTGATTGTCAAAAATGAAAAAAAAAAGTTTAATTTTAATTGCATGGTAGTTGAATTTTTTAACTTGTTTTACAAATTTTTGGCTTATAATTTCATACGGATGGAATCCCTGAAAATGAAAAAAAAAAATTGTTGGCGTTTCAAACCGTCGGTAACATGTTTAAAAAGCTACAACAACGCATCTAAAAAGTAACTTTTTAAAAGCATTACCCATGGTTTAAAGCCTTAAAAAATGCAAAAAAATGAAATAAAATAAAAATTAAAGCACTTATGCTCAATTGAGCACCCCATTCCATTAGAGCGTTAGGCGCTGGCTCACATATTTACTTTAACGCTATTTTCTCATAAAACATGAATTGTTCAATAAAAACCCTAAACCCTCAATAAAAACCCTGATAAACTCGATGATATTCTTTCTTCTATTTGAGTATCTTTTACTTATTTCCTCTCGGTTTCTCACTTTCTTTTCCCATCTAAACAATGTCTAATAGTTTGACCAAATAATTGGTTCATATTTAGCTCAATTAATTTTTTTCTTAATAATGCTTTTTTATTGAGAACTCTATTTAATCCTCAAAAGTTTAATGTAACACCGTATCATTATTTTAAGGATTTTTATCTCAAAAACAGTCTTAAAAAAATTAACGTATCATCATATTAACTCTTTAAAATCTTTTATCACCAAATTACCATCTTAAAAATATAAAACTTTATTTTTTAAAAATTATTTATCATTAAATTGATATCTTATAAATATAAGACGACATCCTATTTTAGTTATGAAGAATCAAAGTAGTGAAATAAAAAGAACAAATTTGCTATTGTTTTGTACATATGATGTTCGGTATATTGAAGAAACTAACATGATAAATAAAAATTTTGAAATTTGCAAAGTAACACCTAATTTGATAGCAAAAATCATCAAAACATTAATCTAACAATATCCAATTTTTTTATGACCAAATAAATATTTTATTCTCATTTTCATTATAAAATAATTTAATTAAATTAAATATATACTTATAAAATGTTTAGTCTTTTTTGTAACATAAAATGTTTAGATTTAAATATTAATTTTTTTTCTTGATAAAACATTCATTATAAACATTTTAAAATACAAAATCATGTTTGAGCATGTTTAAATTAGCTAAGTTTAAAGAAATGATTAGGGTCTGTTTTTTTTTTTTGAAAAAAAATATTTTTCGTTTTAATTTTTTATTTTCACTTATATTAGGAAAAATGTCATTTATATTTTTTTTTGAACATTTATGCAGACGATGATGAAACCAACAAATCAAGTAATATTTTCTGAAAACAGAAAATAAAGTAAAAATGACACAATATTTTTTGAAATTATTAATAAAATAAAAGCATTTTTTCAAACTGATTACATTCTCATGTTTTTATAAATTTATGAAGAATATTAAAGAATTAGTTATTTTCAAAATTAATGTTTTTCAACAATAACAAGAGTTCATATCTTTTTATTTCATTTTCATATCACACATTAACTCATAAAATTATCATTTTAAGAATTATTTGTAGAAGTTATTACTCTTCATTAAGTAACTACTATAGAAAGTGTTTTAATTTTGCTTTACCTTTACTTGAGTTGCTTAAGAGTAAAAGTAAGGTACGCTTAAAGCGAATATTACCTTTTTTTTTACGGAAATGGTATTTATTAACCAGAAAACTCAGGCAGAATGTCCTGAGCAGTAATAAAATCAATACAAGAAGGTGTTTCTTCCACCCAAGTCATATTTGGGTTTAAGCAGGCAAACTTAGCTAATGTGTGAGCAGCTTTATTGCCAGCTCTCAAAACATGAGAAAAGGATAAAATTTCAAAATCATTGAGAAACAAAGAGCAGTCTTCAGCAATTGAATCAAATAGGGAAGGGCCACGAACTTGTCTCTGGATTGTTGTGATAAGAGGGAGACAATCTGATTCTGCTACAATCCTTCTGAACCCCATTTCCAAGCTGAATTGTAGTCCATTCTTCAAACCCAAAGCCTCTGTTGTCGATGCATCCGTGACACCACTCAAGATCCAAGTTGCTGCACCTAGCACAATTCCTTCATTATCTCTAACCACTGCTGCAGCGCCCCATCGAGAAGGAGATATATTGGCTATGTCCGAATTCAATTTGAAGCTGTCAGCTGGAGGAGGATGCCATTTGATGCTCCGGTTTTGCTGTCCAGATTGAGGAGAGGCAATAGGTTGATGGGAAGCTTGAGAAAATTGAGACACCAATTTGCTTGCTTCCTGCAGAACCCGAGTTATTGGAGTGTCCAATTCATCAAAAATCAATTTGTTTCTACTATGCCAAATCCCATATAGGGTAGCTGCAAATAAGCCAATCTCTTCTTCCTGATTCTGCATCAAAATCCAATCAATCCAATAACTGATTGAAGAATTTTCGTCTCCTTTGATTCGAATCCGAAGTGGGGAATTTGACCACAATTCCTGAGACCACCTACACTCCAAGAATGCATGATTCAACGTTTCTTCACAGTTGTTGCACCGAGGGCAGAGGGGCAAAATCTGCATTCCCCTGTTGATGAGAACGGCTCTGACTGGGAGGATATTCCTCTTTATGCGCCAGAGAAGGTGTCTATGACGGGGGAGTGTTTTAGCTTGCCACATCCTCTTCCACAGGTTATGCACTTCAACCGGAACATGACTGGATGAGGAAGAATCTGCTTCAAGAGAATTAACAATAAAATGATACCCAGACCGGACAGAATAGATCCCATTTTTTGTCCCCTCCCAACAGAATTGGTCATTTCTGTTATGTCGCGGAAGAGGGATTGAAATAATCTGCTCCGCTTTGAAAGGAAGAAAAATATTTTGAATTACCTCTTCTCTCCAACTGTTTGAGACCGGGTCAATGAGGGAATCAACAAATTTGTATTCAGCTTGTACCGGTTGAGGGGACCAAATATAGTGTTTAGGTTGGTGAGGGAGCCAACCATCCATCCATATATTAATAGATCTTCCATTCCCAACATTCCAATATGCCCCATCAGTAAGAACCCACTGCGCAGAATGGATACTACGCCACGTGTAACTGGGGTTATGGCCCACTGAGGAATGAACAAAATCTGACTGGGGGAAATATTTAGCTTGAAAGCATTGGAACATTAGAGAATCCTTATTGGTGCATAGCCTCCATCCTTGTTTTGCCAGTAATGCAAGATTAAATGCTTGAAACCTTTTGAACCCCATACCTCCGTGTGATTTAGGAATAGACAATCTTTCCCAAGACATCCAGTGAAGTTTCCTTTCATTGCCTTTACTCCCCCACCAAAATTTATTGATCATTTTTTCAATCGAATCACATAAACTTTGGGGTAAAAGAAAACATCCCATAATATAGCCAGGAATTGATTGAGCAATTGACTTGATAAGGACCTCACGACCTGCAGAGGATAAAAACCGTTCCTTCCATCCTTTGAGCTTCTTCCAAACTCTATCACGGACAAAATTAAAAATCTGGATTTTTGAGCGACCAACAAAGGTTGGAATGCCCAAATACTTTGAATGGCTGTCAACCGCCTTAATCTGAATCCATCCTTGGAGCATAATTTGTCTATCTAAAGGCATATTTCGGCTAAAAGACAACTCCGACCTATCCAGATTAATTAACTGACCTGAAGCAGCTTGATAGAGATCAAGAATATTAAGAACTGATTGAACCTCCTGATCTGAGCTCCGGAAGAAAAGTATGCTATCATCTGCAAAGAAAAGGTGCGTGATCTCTGGAGCTCTCCTAGCAATACGGATACCATGAAGGGATTTATTCTCTTGAGCTTTCAGAATGAGCCCAGAGAAAACCTCTGCACACAGAATGAATAAGTATGGGGAGAGGGGATCACCTTGCCTTAAACCTCGGTGTGGAATAAAATAGTCACAGGGGTAACCATTGAGTAGCACTGCAAACGACACCGAAGAAACACATCTAATGATTAGAGAGACCATACACACCGGGAAGCCCATGGAGATTAAGGTTTCTTCTAGGAAACTCCATTCAATTTTGTCATAAGCTTTTGCCATATCCAATTTAAGGCCTATAAAACTCTTCCTGCCACTTCTCTTTTTCCTCATATAATGAAAAGTATCAAAAGCAATGAGGGCATTATCAGTAATCAATCTACCTGGCACAAATGCACTCTGATGAGGGCTCACTATATCTGGCAGGACCAATTTGATTCGGTTAGCAATGGTCTTGGTTACTAGCTTGAGGATGACATTGCATAATGAAATAGGCCGAAAATCCTTGGTGTGTTTGGGCTTTTTTACTTTTGGGATCATACAGATGTGAGTAGAATTTAAAGGGCCAGGACTCTCATTATTATTCAGAATATTCAGAACAGTTTCACTACACTGGGGCCCCACTATGTGCCAAAATTTTTGGAAGAAGTATGCAGGTAAGCCATCCGGGCCAGGAGCAGACCAAGGTTTGAGCTGGTGCAAGGTAGATTCCACTTCTGCTTTGGTGAAAGGTGCAGCCAGGATGTTTGTCATGTGCGGCTTGATTCTGTCTTTTACCACTTGAACAGCTTCATTAATGCGGGACGGGTTACTGGATGTAAACAAATTAATGAAGTATTGAGACATCACCTTAGTAATCTCCTTTTCTTCTTCATACTTTTGGCCATCATCATCCAAAATGGAAGAGATCCAGTTGGTATCTTTTCTTTGACTGGCTTTCTTGTGAAAAAATTTAGAATTTTTATCTCCATGTCTGAGCCAATTAACTCTGCTGCGTTGCCCCCAAAAGATTTCCTCTGATATTAAAAGACGGTCAAGTTCATCCTCAAAAGTTTTGATATTTGCTAAGGCTCCTGGCATATGCATTTCTTTCCTCAGCTCCATTATCTTTGACTGGCATTTTTTAATCTTCAAAGGAATATCACCATAAATATCTTCACCCCATCTGTCTAGAGATTGCAAGCAGCCTTGAATAGTTGAGGTAATATTACCTGATTGAGATCTCCAAGACTGGTTAATTTTCTCTTGTAGAGAGTCTTCTTGTGTCCACACTTCTTCAAACCTCAGTACTCGTTCTAGCTTTCTTCTATTTGGCTTTTTAGGAAAAAGATCCAGCAAGAGAGGGGAGTGATCAGATTTAAAATTGAGCAGATGATAAACTTTGTTGTCTGGATATTGTAAGCACCATTCATTAGTAGCAACCATCCTATCTAGACGTTCATGAATCATAGAGTCCCCTTGCGCACCATTACACCATGTGAATATGTCTCCAGCCCATCCCAAATCATTCAATCCACAGTCTTGAAGGGTGTTCCTAAACATGTCCAGCAAAGTGCGAGAGGGAGGAGAGCCCCCTTTTTTTCATGCGAACCCAGAATTAAGTTAAAGTCACCAAAACATAACCAATTGGGGTATTGAGATTGCTGAGACAAATGGCTTAGTAATTCACAAGTTTTTTTGTTTGTTATTGGTTTCAGGGTAACCATACACACCAGTAGCTCTCCAAATCGGGCTTCCCTCTTCCAAAGCAATCAGGAAATCAATATGATTAGAGGATGAGGACAAAATTTCAATTTGGACACCCTTCCCCCAAAGCAAAGCTAGACCACCGCCCCTGTCTCTCCCATTACCTCTACAACCAATTGCAAAAGCATTATTCAGTCCTCCCATATATCTCAGCTTCATCATCTCACTATCTTTCTTTCTTGTCTCCACGAGGAAGACAACTTTGGGACACTTAGAGGAAACGAGCTTTTTCAATGCTCGCACTGTCTGTGGGTTCCCAAGCCCACGACAGTTCCAACTCAAGAGTTTCATTGTGATCGGCAAGCCTGTGAAGACAGGCCCGCCGCTGGTGCAAGGGAAACATGAGCACGTTTTGTTACTGTCTCTGTAAGGGAAGAAAACTCATCATGGTCAATATCCATTTTCCTCTTTGAAACTTCCTTCCACGTGTGATGATCTTGGGCATTCAATGGTGATGGTCTATTCTCTTGGTGGACCCTCTTCCACGTTTTCTGGTTGGAGCTTTTGACTTTAGGTGGAAGATTAATAATATTCTGGAGGGGGGGCCATCAGGTTTTGGAGAGCTGGGCACATCTTTGGTAGGAACAGGGGAAAGCTTGGCTAATTCCTCTCTTTTTTCTAATTCTTCACACGTATTTTCCTTGGACAACATCGCATGTGACTTACTCACTTCGAGAGGGACAGGATCAGCTTCAATTTTCGAGGCATTATCCATCACCAAAGAAGCATGTGGCTTTGACACCGACAGTCCTGACAGCAAGGCAGTGACATCAATAGGAAATTGCTTCTTTTTCTTAATCCCCATATCATCTTCTTTTTTCTGGTGGGAATGAATAGATAGTTTTCTACCAACTTGGCTTGCTCTCATCCACGGTCCAAACTCTTGAACATCCTGATCATCAACAGAGACAATTATGGTCTCAGTAGAGCAATGATCCTCTTCATGGCCAATTAAACCACATTTGTAACAGAATTGTGGTAATCGCTCATACTTGAAATCAACCCACGAGAGTCCATCTTTCTTACTTCCAACTGTGATACCAGGCAATAAAGGTTTAAGAGAATCAATTTCAACCAAGGTTCTTATATATGCCCCAGCTTCCTTCGTTTCATAGATATCAGATTCAAGAACCTTACCCATACTGGATCCGATTTTCATCCCCATCTTCGGTGTGCGGCAGTGGGTTGGCAAACCCCACAACTGCATTCTCACTGGAATCTTTGTGAAATTCAGCTTCTCGATCTCAATACCACGATGCCACTTTTTCAAGACCAGCCAAGAGTTTCTAAATAGCCATGGATTATTAGAGAGGATACGATCAACATCTGATTCTTCCTCAAAGAAAAATTGAAAGGTTTTGGAACCACATTCCTCTATTCTGAGTCCCTTAGGGTTGCACCATATACCCGCTAAGGCACTTAGAAGACTATTTGTATGGATCAGTTTTTTTGTCAAAATCTTTCCTACCAAACTTTTAGAGCAAGATCGAATTCCCTCTGATACATCTTCATCATCATATATGATTATTGGTGGTGGATCTTTAGATGTTTGTTGGTTCTCCATCAAAAATCAAGAAGGGGAACGACACAAAGCGAGGTGATCACGATGAAACGGCTATTCGGCACTACGCACCTCTCTACGAGGAAACCCTAGCAGAGACAACACGAGGATCTCAAAAGCGAATATTACCTTGATTCTCATAATAATAGGTAATAAAATGATCTTAAAGTTCAGAAAAATAAGGATTGCTAAAAAGGGTACTAATCAGACAACTCAATCGAGATGTACGCAACAAGTAGAGCACGCTTTATTGACGCTGTAATAACTTTTTTTTTTGTCAATTGACTGTGAATGGGATCCGGAAACGGCAGAGTCTTGTAAGATAGAGACAAAGATAGTGTATGTATGAGACTCACAATATTGATGGGATTCACACCCAGTGATACACTCTTTGTCTCTCTCTTACAGGACCCTAGGACCCTGCATTAATTGCAGGGGATCTTTTCCCTGGGAATGTGATAACTTGAAAAGTAAAAATCGTAAAGCTATCCCCACCGGCCAACTAGGGGTGTTCAATCCAATCCAATTCAATTGAAATCGCAACAATTGATCCAAAAAACTGCAAAGCGAAACAACTGCGAACCGCAAAAAACCGAAAATTTTAATTGGATTGGATTGGATTTCGGATCTGCCTTTGAGAACCAATTCAATCCAAACCAATCGAAAGTTTTCTAAATATTTTGATATATTATCATTATTGATATTATTTTTCTGTGATGATATAAAAAAATTATTATTGTGCAACTATATTTAACGAATAACATTTAATAATGGGATTGGAAGCCATGTAATTTATATGTTATAGTATGAGATAACATAATTGCATGTTTTTATCCTATTGGATTTACCATAAGCTCATATTGTTATATGGATTATGGAATTGATATCAGCTCTCATATCTAATTAAGTATTTAAAGTTATAACTTATTTGTTCAAGAAACATTAACAATTTGGCAAAACATAATTTTTCGGCTTTAAATTTGTAAACAATTAACGATTTTGGAAAGTAATAATGATGTCATAATTTTGCTTTCATAACTTCATTTTTTTTAGTTTATTTGAGAAATCGAAATCCAATTCAATCCAAACTAATTAAAATTGGATTGACTTAGATTGGATTTGGAAAAAAATTAAAACTAATTGGATGATTAAATGAGAAAATCAAAATAATTGGATTGGATGATCTTTCCCTCAAATCTGATCCAATCCAACCCGCGAACACCCCTACAAGAACCCCATCCCCATCCACTTTTTTTTTCTAGGTTTGTCTAATACGTACGGTCCAATCTTATACCTATTTTTTTAATCAATGATAAAAAATAATTTAACCAAATAGCTCATACTTCACAATTAATAATTTATATAAATAAAAAATATTTTATTTTATAAGTCAATTTTTATACACCTAACTAAAATTTATACCTTTAGGACTTTAAGTTAATTTTTTACCTATATTTATCGAGAAAAACAGTCTATTATAAAAAGAAAACAAATAATCTATTATAAAAAGAAAACAAATTCTTTATACACTAAAAATAACAATAAATAATCCGAAGTAACATTAACAAAAAAAATTTAAAGTTTTTTTATTCCAATTTAGTATAGTTAAAAGCTAACTTAAAGCCCTAAAGATAAAAATTTTGGTTAAATAAATAAAATCTAAATTATAAAATAAAATATTTTTATTTATTTAAATTATTAATCCGAGTTATTTAATCAAATAATTTTTATAATCGATAAAAATTTAAATAGATGTAAGTTTGCACCCTTTTTCGCGGGTGCATATGCATATTGATATTACACAAACACCCTTTTTTACCTTTCCCTTTCATTTATCAAACATAATCCTCTCCTCTCCCACCACATTCAGTTTTTTTGTGTAAAAACACCCAACCAACAGTCTTGCGCCACTTTTCACCCAAACCCCAACCCTTGATGCTAGCCTGGCACTTCTCATTGGCGCGGAAATACACCTGTTGATTCCAAACTCATTCGTGCATATGTCATGTGTCGTGTGCCCCACGTCCTCAACTGTAATAATAATTATAATAATCATATCTGCACTATTTATCACATTAGCAAAATTACATTGATAGAGATTCATAGAGTAAATAAAGGGACATACATCCTGTTTGGTGGTAACAAACTTAATTATGTTACTAATGAAAAAGGGTTTAGTTAAAATATCTCAACAGTTGATTAATAAGGTGTCTTATTCTTTTCTTCTAAAGTACTAGTATTTTTTATTTAAAAAAATCAAATTAGGTGTTTAAGCAACTCAAATTAGTCAAATACAATATAGAGTTTAAGAAAAAAAAAAGTGACAGATATTTCTGATGAGCAGGAAAAAAATTACTAATAAAGAAGCTTTTCATTTAATCAGAAAGCCAATAACAGAAAAGAGGCTCACCCTTGAAAAGATCCATCCGATTATTATTATATTATTCAATATTTCACTCATTTATTAGTTTTAATCTTGAAGCAACAGAAACACAAAAACTGAGATACTATATATGTATGTGTGTGTGATAATTGAGATAGGAGAGGGAAAGATACTGTGAAAAAAGTGGAAGGAAATGGCAAGTGGAGGGTATGGAGATGCGAACCAGAAGATAGACTACGTGTTCAAGGTGGTGCTGATAGGTGACTCAGCGGTGGGGAAATCACAGATACTAGCTCGGTTTGCGAGGAATGAGTTCAGTTTGGACTCAAAGTCCACAATCGGAGTTGAATTCCAGACACGGACTTTGGTCGTCGATCATAAGACCGTCAAGGCTCAGATCTGGGACACTGCAGGCCAAGAACGGTACTCTACTTCACCTTCTTCTGTAACTGAATTTTCGTTTTGCGTATAGTCAGTTAGTTAGTTAATTACTTGTTGCCTCTTCAATTTGAATCTGTTTATACTTTATAGCATCGTTTAATTTCGTGTGTGATCTGATCGGATCATCGTGGTTTGAGATTGATTTGAGAGTGAATTTATTTAATAATTAAGGTTGCTGAGGTTATGATCTGTGATTCTACTCTAGCGATCATGTATAGAAATAAGCTTCGGTTCATTATTGTAGTAATTCGTTTGATTTCCGTGTATGAAGGACAACGGTGGCTTCGTCTTCAACTTGAATAAGCATAGGTTTTCTTTGATGATATGGTTGGAGTGTGTAGCTTAATTGATCCAAGGCTAAAACATGAAAAGGAATAAGAGACAATATAGAATTATCTAGTTTTTACCACGAAACGAGGAAAATTATGTTCAATAATATTTATAAAGTGAAAATATATGGTGTAGCAATTTCCGTAACTTTCTTAATCCATGTAGTGTCCTAAATCCTAATAAGACTCTAAATTAGGTGAATGCATTGTTGTTTGTACCTTAGAATTAGGTGACTTGTGCTGATAATTTTAAGTTGTGGTTGTGAATTTTTTATTGTGGCTACTGCAATTCAAGTTGCCGTTGATTCCTCCTGTGAGTTTTTTTTTTTGTTTAAGTTTGCAGTCGCATTTTTTTAACTAAAGTTGCAATGGAACGAAGTTGAGGCCACAACACCATTCCCTTGCCTTTTTCCTTCCTTCTTTGGTGAATGATTCACTGTTGTAAAATGTAGAACTCAAAGCTGCTAATAAATTGGATAATATCAAAATTACATTACAAACGTAGATCTGTTCAGTGCTACAGTGTGTTTGGTTTACACCAAGTGACTTTAAATATAAGTAACATTGGACTGGTTTTGACCAAAACCAAAACCAAAACCCATAGATTAGATATAAATTTGCACTTCAGCTATTGTCTATGTTATGATAAATTATTCTGCAGATAGATCAAGTTCACAATAATTGATATTAATGCTACTTGATAAATCATTACAAATTGTGTTGTTGTATGCTTTCAAACCCCTGCCTTTTGTTATCCCTGCGCGACTTATACTCTACATTCTCAAGCCGCATGACAATGAAACACTATTCATTATATTAAAGGAAAACAAAAACGAATTTCTGAACAACTCATGCATCTCTAAATTTGAGTATTTTTTGGGATTGTTTAATTTAATCTGAGGTCAGGCTTTACACGAGTATAGTGAAATGAAATTGTTAAACTGGAGGACATAGAATCTCGTTCCATTTTCCATTTTTATGTTTTGTTTGGCTTCAGACTGAAAATGGAGATGAATAAAAATAAAGGGGAAATAAGTGGATTTTTAAGTTATTTGAATTGGATGAATAATGAATGAAAATGAATAGAAGAGTGGAAGAGTAAGTCAATACCAGTTTTTACCCCACTTTTGGAGTGAAATTTTTTTTGGGTCTATCCCTTTAGTTTTGCTTCTTTTTTGTTTTACTTGCTCAAACAAATAAGGAAAAACAACATTTTCACCAGGTTTTCACTCCTATCCTTTTCCTTCCTCCAATTTTCAATAGAAATAAACAAAGGCTTAACTAGATGTCACCATTCTCCTTTGTATTGAACTTTGTTTAAAATAACTGATATTCGAAGTACAACATAAGCCTTGGTTTAAAACTCTCGTGCATACCTTGAGATTCAGCACACTGTCCATGGAAGTGGGTCCATGGACAATCTATGTCTATGCAAATGGTTCACACTTGAAGGGGACCGCTGGTGTTACAAAATACTAGTCCTTTCACTTTCTATCAGCTCAATCCTTCGGAGATTGGTTATTTTGTACCTGGAAAACATAATTAGTATGGTCATGTGTTCCTTTTTCCAGTAACCCAGTTATTTGTAATCAACCGTGTTTGGAATAGAAATAATTTCTTTTTCCTTCATCCATTTTAATTTTTAAATAGAGTGTGTGCTTGGTTGACCTACAAGTACATTAAACGCCAAATTGCAGTTTGCCCTGATATTTCAATGGTTTATGGCACAGATACAGAGCAGTCACAAGTGCATACTACAGGGGTGCTGTTGGGGCAATGTTGGTTTATGACATCACTAAACGTCAGACATTTGATCATATACCCCGTTGGCTAGAAGAACTTCGTAGCCATGCTGACAAGAATATAGTCATCATTCTCATAGGAAACAAATGCGATCTTGAGAACCAGCGTGATGTACCTACAGAGGATGCTAAAGAGTTTGCTGAGAAAGAAGGCTTATTTTTCTTAGAGACCTCCGCACTGGAAGCAACTAATGTTGAAACAGCCTTCATGACTGTCTTGACAGAAATCTACAATATTGTCAACAAGAAGACCCTAGCTGCTGATGAAAGTCAGGGAAATGGGAACTCGGCATCTCTGTCTGGCCAGAAAATTATTATCCCCGGCCCTGCACAAGAAGTCCCTGCTAAGAGCAGCATGTGTTGTCAGTCATCCTGACTTCATTTGTAATTTGTTTCAATTTAGTTATTTCATGGTTTAATGATCCTATTACCAAATTTTAAAGGTTTGGCGCATTTTCTTTTGTACATTTTTATTTTAATTTGATTGGGTTGCTGAGATAAGAACTAAAAATGGACGTAGACATAGATTGAATGGTATAATATACATTGATTTCATAAGTGAATTGGTTTGACTTGGAACGTTGTTGACTTGTATGTGAAAATGTCATGACTCTTGCTTACAATCTGAGATTTGTCTTCTGGGGTCATATAGTACGCCCTGTAATTGTGGACTTAAGGACACGTTTCTATATAAATCCAGAACCAACATTATTAAGCGTGAAACTTGTTAGAGGCTTAATCCAAAGCTAAACAAGATTGACTCACCAATTTATGGTGATCAAATCATCAATCATATTAACAAGCAGATAAATATCCTTTAATAAGAACGCATTGTATATATAACTTAACTTTATGCCCACAAGTTCGGCTACAATCTGCCATTTTTAAGGCACCAATAACCTAAATGCGCTTCGAACGACTTTGCAAAATTTAAAAAATGACGCAGGTTTTTTGAATAGAATGGGAACCATCTCTCATGTTGAAGCTCTCAACCATATAGCAAGAGAGTTTCCCAGAAACAATTTATGCAAACTTTCGAATCTATAGAATGTTACTAATACAAATACGAACCAATGTCTGTGTCTTACAAAATAATGACAGGGTTAACAAAAATAAGTAATTTTATCACTAATGTTTCATAGGTGAAGGGAAAAATCACTATTTCTGTGATGCAATAGCATAAATATCTGTTACAGTACAGATGAGTATTAAATATTAGTTAAGTAGTCCCTTTCTAACTTACAGTAGATTTCACATCATTATCATTTTTACCATTCAACTCCTGTACAGGCTGTACTTCACCTCCCACATCATTAGAAGATTTGTCCACATTCCCGGAGGAGTCCTTTTCTGTGTCTAGACGTATTAAAAGCCTTTCAAGCAGTTCTTGGCAGTCCATTGCAGTGACCATCACTGTCAATCTCGACCTACCTCTCCAGCATCCAATGGCTATTGTTGACTCATCCACTTTGAGGGACTCTGTAGCAACTCTGTTCCCTGCACAAAAGGAAAAGGCCCCTTAAACAGATATGTCGATGTCAATGGGTATTGGCCTTTTCTACAGCATGGTAAAACATACCTTTACCCAGAATTACCACGCAACAGCCTGGCATAAGGTTAGCTGCCTTTTCACCAAACTCGGCATCATCAAAATCTTCAAATTTTACATCTTTGTTCTGCAAAAGATGCTTGAAGTCTACGGGAGATGCCTGTAGAATTTGTTTGGTTATGTATGGGAGAATAAGGGGCAATCCTTCGGATGATATCCGGAAAGCACATGGTGCAGAGCAACCTTGTCGTGCTGTTTGTCTTTCCTGTAAGATGAGGGCAAGTATATTGCACTCAGTTATTCATAAGAACTAATAAAAAAAAATCCCATTTCTCACTGACAGTCAAGGACTGGCCAATAAATATTTCCCAGTTCCCACTACAAGTAAGGATGAGTCTACAAGGCTACACGATTGAAATAATGATTTATTTATTTAAATATTTACCTGATTACTAATTGGCTTAATTGTACTTTTGATCTCCCTATTATCACCGATACGCGATTTTGGTCTCCTTACTTTTTTTTTCGCGATTTTGGTCCCCCTGTTATTCCAAATTCGCGATGTAGTTCAAAATTTTGGTCCCTCTATACCTCCCAAGTATGTGTTAGAGGGACCAAAATCGCGAATTTGAAATAATAGGGGGACCAAAATCGCGAAAAAAAAAATAGGGGTACCAAAATCACGGATTGATGATAATAGGGGGACCAAAAGTGCAATTAAACCTTACTAATTTTAAAGTGTAGATTGTGCCAATTAGCGGGGAGTAGGAAGCAGGTTTGTTTAAATACTAGCGATATTCTAGAATGATCCATAAAGGAAGTAGGTTTGTAAAACATTTTTAAATGAATTACTTTTACACATACAAATATAATCCTTACCAATTATCATATGTCAAAATGATATGGGAGTGGTTGATTATGTCTATAATTCATATCCAATAAAATTCAATACGTATTTAAAATTTGAGCCAATAAAACCACAAATAGAAATGAAGAAGTACTGCACAATTTATGAAATGACTGATGAAGTATTCCCTAACTCTAATAGAAGCCACAAGGTATAATTAGCATTAAATTCTTCCATATCAAAATGTTCAAAAGTTTATACATTTTACTTTTGCTAATCAAACTCCGACTAAACCTGTCACCCATGCCCAAATCAATTTCCTGTGTCTACACCATTATCTACCAACCTATGTTCTTAGGCCTTTTCTAACAGTGAGATTATTAATAGCTACAAAAGTTATTTTTTATTTAAAATCAGGAGCATGGGTGATAAGAAAAACAACCAGATTAAAAAAAATAATTCAAACAAAAACAATATATCTGAATCGATAATAAAATATACTTACAAACATCTTCAGGCCAATTGAGGTTATTTTAAGTTGCTGCCCAACTGAGAAGTTCAACTCAAGAACATCCTTGACTGACTTGGAGATATAGTAAATTCTTTTCACATGACTTGGATCATTGTTTCTTGTAACAAGGTGACCATTGAATGGAAAATGCTCGTCGATTCCATAAAAATCCCTTATACTATTAATAATTGCTTCATCTTTGAAAAAGACAACCGGGTCAACACCTCTCCATTTGCCTTGAATTTGTAGCTTTCTTTTGCCTGGAACGGGTTTTACCATGTTTTGTACATTAGGGGGCTCTTCCGTTTCCTTGGAATTCTGTTCTTCACATGTAACAGGACTAACTTCCAAATCTTCTGTAATGGGTTCATTGTCATTTACATTTTCCTCTGAAACTGCTTTTAAAACTTCTTCATGTGCACTTTCTGATGAATTAATATGTGGTACTTGTGCATCCTCAATACCCTGGTTTGCTGGTTCTACATATTGCTCATCAATTTCTTTTTTAGGTTTTTCAGGAATAGCTGAAAGAAAGAAAACAATTACAAACTTATTACGGTAAGAATATATACAAGCAGAAAGGACAACTTGGAATTATTTCCATGTCTGCCAGAATTCCCTGATTATCTTTTAACAGAACCTGAGAGAGAGAGGAAGGTTATCATATGAGAAATAACCTGGCAGGGGAGAAACTTTTTGCAGTACAGCAATGAAGAATGCTCCAGTGTTCTGATCATGAGGCACTATCCTCATGCAATGCTCTATAGGAAAATCAGAAACTTCCTCAGCAGACTCAGGCATCACAGGATTCTCTACTGCTTGAATACCATCTTCAGCATTTCCATTAACACCACCAGTAATGTCATCTCCTATGTCAACATTACAATTACTACTGTCAACAAGATCCAGATTGCCTCTGCCTAAAGGAAACATACTGGGAAGAATTACACTTCTACGAAACTTAGGAACATCTTTGTAAGAGGCTAACCAAGTGCCCTTGTCAAATACCTGCATAATCAAACACATTTTCAAATTCAAATGCATACTGCTACAAAACAAGCTTAACCCCCCTTCTACATTTGAAGCCGAAAGCTGAATCACATGCAGAACCAACAGCTTCTGCTGGAATACATGTTCAAGTTGGATAAATATAAGAATTTTCTGTTCGGAAAATTTCAAACTTTTCTTTTTACCATGGACATGAAAGTGGGCATGAAATGATGGATATCCAACCGATTGAATATCAGAAATTTGATTAGGAATAATTTATTACCAGTCACATTGCAAACAAAAGCCCAACAGAAAAATAGCATCCCAAGCCCCATCAAATAAAAGGGAATAACACCTATATCTGATGAAACAAACATTTCAACCCAGCAGTCTCAAAAGTTAGAATTGGAAGAGAATAGCTGCCACTGCCAGGCTGCACAAAGTTTATTACCCACAGCCACTGTACTATATTGGAACATTGATTACCATCCAACACAGAAGAAACTAAGAAAAGCCAACCAACCACAATTTTCCTTCAAAAATCAAAACCCTTCAGATTGTCACATTACATATAAGAGGGCATCATCTCCTCCTAGAAAACCCAGAAAGGTGACATGCACTAAAACTGTGGCATGTATACCCGTTTAGGTAGGCAACAAATTTAAATTTTTAACATTACACACACTATAATCAAAACTATGACTTTCCCAAAGAAAAAAATAGACCGTTGGTCACAGAAAATGAGAAAACACAAACCTTCCATCTCTTGAGGCCAGGCCGGCGAATAAGTTGTGGAAGCTCACTAGAGACATCAACAAGTTCAACCGATCCTCCAGACCTCCGCAAAACCTGCAAAAGAAAAAAAAAGGTAACGAAAAATAAAATTGTCCATAGCTCGTAAATATAGCTAATCCTATTTCTCCTTCGCTAGCATAGCTAATGGTGGCCGTTTCAATCTTCGGTGGTGCCGATTCTGTTTTTTCCTTTTTAAATGTTTTGAGTGATGAAGGGGAACCTTGGCACAATGGTCAGAGTCACTGTCATGTGAATAGGAGATCACAGGTTTGAGTAGTGGAATCAGCCAATTGCAAATGCAAGGTATGGCTAATGGCTGCCTATGTGCCTATAATAGACTCACAATAAATCTGACCCTTCCCTTGACCCTGCCATGGTGAGAGCTTTATAGCACTAGGCTAACCTTTAAATGTTTTGCATGATACATGATAAATATTAAATAGTAACTAGTAGATGTAAATTTATAAGTCCGTTGATTTATTTAACTACAAAAGTTTTCACAAGAGTCTAGTGATGGGCCTGGTAATGGCATAGTCCATTCTTCCCTTTCTTTGACTAGTAAATATGTAACTGGAAAAATTGGAAGCCACTGAATTAACATGTGTTACAAACAGCTCAGCTGATAAAGCTGTAGAACATGCAACAAGATTGCACATGATCAAACCCTGGAGTGCATTTTGACACTATCTCCACCCCCTTGCCCCTTCACTCTTCTTGTGGCTAGGTGCTGCCATTTTTCGGTCAAAATACACAAGCCTACACCCATTATCTCTTTTTTTTTTAAGTATGAGCGTAAGGCTTTCACATACAATGTATGCACATGGTATAGGTATGCCTATGAAATTAGTGCACTCATGCTTCAAATGTAATTTGTCATTTATTTGATCTTAATATATCAAAGCACTTTTATGAGTAAATAAATACCACAACCAGCATGGCTGCATCAAAGTATAGAGCACTCAAGGTAGGCTACCTCTGCAACCACAGCTTCATTCTCAATAGGATTCATTGAGCACGTTGAATAGACCATTCTTCCACCAATTTTGAGTAAAGATATACCTGAGAAAATCAATATAGCTGTTGAAATGGCTAGAACCAAAGTCTCACAAACCCTAGTTCATTTCTATTCAGCTAAGACAATAGACAGAAGTACTTTCTGACCCCAGTAATCTGTCTTTATAAGATTGAACCAGGCAACAACAGGAAGTCAGTTTAAACTACATATGAAATTACTCTTTGGTGTAAGAGAAT
Organism: Sesbania bispinosa; assembly: GCA_026901365.1. Classification (NCBI taxonomy): domain Eukaryota; kingdom Viridiplantae; phylum Streptophyta; class Magnoliopsida; order Fabales; family Fabaceae; genus Sesbania; species Sesbania bispinosa. The sequence goes on along the minus strand of QLOH01000787.1, from coordinate 114,430 downwards.
ACCCTTCATCTATCAGAAGACACAAAAAAAATGACACATTGAGAAACTACTAGTCTGGTCCTTCAGGCTCAACATAATGCAAGTGTATGTGTATCTTTCAAATATTTAGGAAAGAAGCATTAAGCAATAATTTACAAAGCAAACCTAATCAGGAAGCACAAAAAAATTCACCCAATGTAAATGATCAATTTCAAACAAAAGCCAAAAGGATAATACAGCTCAAGTCACCATTAACTTTTTCTGACTAAACCTAGTTGCCCATGCTATATAGGTCTGGTTGAGTTCAATTTATGACCGTGCATTCTGCTCATTAACAGAAGTACAAAACTCCAAAAAGCATAAGATTCAGTTTTGCAATCTTATCAATTTATTATCAACCTTCTCTTTTAAATAATTACAATTTCTTTTAGGGTGACTGGAGGCTATCCTCATTTTAAGGAAAGGACAATCCATCAACTTCAGAAAGGATGTGCAGTGAAGTTATATATTGCCTATGTGTGGGGGACCCCTGGATTGAAATCCAAGTCATGCAAATGTCATGAGCAAAAGGCTGACTAGGCCAGCCAACCCCAATTGCTATTACCAATGTTTTAATTGAAAAAGACCAACAAAAAAATTGAGTACAATAACCACACCTTATAAGAAAACAGTAACACAGGCCTAACAATGGCAGGCCCTGGAATAGATATAGAAAATAGTCAAAAGGTACCTCGCATAGCAATTAAAACTTGTAGGCTGTGAAGCCCTGTTCCCATCCCTGTGTTCCTGAAAAAAAAGTAAAATAAGTCTTAAAAAATAATTCTGGTTTGAAAGAACAGAAAGTGGTGCTGTAGAAAGGAATAAAAACTACCATTTCCTCCAGAGATCAGGTGCCTTTCGAAGTGTACCATCTCCACTACATGGGACATCACACAGAACACGGTCAAATAACAGTTGGCCAATATGGTGATCCAACTCCATCTTTTCATAATTCCTGTTTAAACGGCACCCTGGGAAGTGCTGTGCTTCGTGATTAGTAACAATTAGGTTGGCTGTGCACATTCTTTTTGTTTGGTGGATGAGAAGATTGCATCTTTGGACATCAAGATCATTTGCTACAACCTAATTATTATAAAAAAGACACTAATAAACAAATACTGCATATGTAGCTTTCCCAATCATGAAAGGTCAGACTTAGAAAACTATTTTGAGTCCAGAAAATCATATAAGATGCTGCTATCCGTCAATGCAAGATAAAAACAATTGATGGAGGGCAAAGAAACAGACAGATAACGACATTTTTGTAATTAATTTGACACAAACCATTCCATCAGGCAGTGATCCTGATTTAGTTGATTGGTGTATAATCTCAAGCAATTGGAAAGTTTTTGAACCTGGTGCAGCACACACTGAACAAAAGCAAAGAAAGTAAAATAATCAGAAATGCTGAAGTTTGAATTCCAAATTAAGCAAATAGAATATGAGCAGGTAAAAACAGCAAAAAGTACTTGGTACACTAGAAGTTGCTTACTATCAAGTACAAAATGATCTGAATGCACGTCCAAGAAGAGGGGAGGAACCTGTGTCGCAAACAACCATTAGAGTGACATAAGTTAAATTTTTGAAAGGTTAAAAGAAAAGTAACCTACAGGCACTATCACTAAACCATTCATAATTCTAAAATAAAAGAAAATCATTTTATAAATAAAGTGACCCACCATACTGACAGCTTCCTGTCTTGTGATATTTCCAATTTCATTTTCTAGCTTTAAGAATTCATGGAACCTGCAAGACTTAGCATAATCAGAGGCTGCAATTGACATATCAGTTATAAGAACTATGCAGTATATGTTATTCATTTCAATTAATTGTTTGACAATATCATGTTCATGCATTCTTTTGTATATGTGTAGAATAAAGATAAATACATGGAGTGTGCCCAAACACTCCTCCAAGGGTCATAAGCAAAGACCATCAACTGAGCACTAAACATAGTTTAATATTCTACACTTTGTACCTTTTGTAAATAGGTATCTTAAACTTTTACTTTGTCCCAATCAATCCTTAAAATCCTACTATTATTACAATGAACACGTGTTAACTTAGGGTTAAGTTGTTAACGGTGAACAAAAGAAGTTACTTTAACAATAGTAGGAGTTCAAGAACTCATTAGAACAAAGTGAAAGTTCAATGTTCAATTTGCAAAAGGCACAAAGTTTAGTGGGGTTGTATTCTCTTTTATATGTTAATAAAAATAAAGGGTATAGATTTATTTACTGTTATGGATGGGGAAGTATATTCAGTGACAAACTGAAATTTATTTTAATTAATCCATTAACACGAAAAAAAATGAAATATATGCATTTGTGTCATAATTGAAGCGATATTCATACTTAAAAGTCCTAATGCACTGCTAGAAGGCAAAAAGCATGAAGTCCAGTGGTTCAATTAATGCCACGCAATACTCAAAGATCATCAGAATATATTTACCTCTCAAGTGTTTGGGTCTTCCTCAGCTGCATTCGAGAAAAATTTGAATGCCAAGCGAAATTCCCAGGATACCACAGCAACGGTCGAATAGCCTCTGTCTCAACTCCTTCAACAACCTACAAGGACCAATTCAAAACCAATAAAATAAAGACTCAATACACCACAAAAAAAAAACAGTAGTAGCATTTCTATAACAACTACTTATGCAGTTGACATACCTCATCACGAAGAGAATGCACGAAGTCATTCTCCAGTTGAGAACGAATGTCATCAGAAAACTGGCTACTGCAATCACCAAGCAAAACAAAATACGAATCTATGTGAATATAAGGAAAAGGAGAAAATGCAGCGATGAATGAGAAGTAGAAATAGTGGATAGACCTAGAATTGATTCTAAAGGTTGCAGGCAAGGGAGTTCTGAGAAGTGCGACGAATTCATCCCACTCTTGCAGGTCCACTATCCCCTGCTCCTTGTAATAGGCATCGAAAGCAGGGTTCTGAGTGGCGAATGGAGTCCACGTTGGATTTTGAGTTTCGGAGGTTGAAGAAGGATCAGGATCTGATTTAGAACGCTTCCACACATTCTCTCTGTTCTGACGAAAATGCTTTCTTTGAGTGCGTGATCTCCCTCCTCTCCCGCCACCTCCCATGGTTACTATGCGTCTGGTTTGGAGTTCAGTTGAGGCACCCAAATGCGGTTACGCTCTTGGTTTTTTGGTAGGGTTTAGGAAAAAATCATGCGGTTGGTTCTGTGATTGGGCCTTTCCATTTCAGTTTCGGGAGTTGCTTTTAGAACCCACCCACTTTACTATTCGCACCCCCATCATATACCCACTTCCCAAGCTACCCCTACCCCCACCCCCCACCGCCCCTCCCCCTCCCCCTCCCCCTCCCCCTCCCCCTCCCCCACTCCCACTCCCACGCCCCAGTTTCTGTTCCCCTCCAATTTTATTTTTTTTTCAAATTTTCTGTTTAGAGACGGAAACTTTCCGTCTCTAAAATCTACCTTTAATTTTTTTTGAAGCTTTAGGCTTAGAGACGGAATATTTCCGTCTCTAAACTCGTCCTCCCAATGCACACCCCCTTTCCGGACTTAAAAAATTTCAGAAATTAAATTCCAAAAATTTCCGGAAGGTTCCAGAAAATTTTAAAATCCGGAAAGGGGGGGGACGAGTTTAGAGACGGAAATTGGAGGGGAACAGAAACTGGGGCGTGGGGAGTGGGGAAGGGGAAGTGGAGGGAGGAGGCGGGGGTGGGTGGCGGTGGGGTATATTATGGGGTGTGAATAGCAAAATGGGGGTCCAAAAAGCAACTCCCTTCAGTTTCAAGCCCAGGCCCAACTAAAAGTTTTGCAGCCCCACTACTGTGCCCGTCCAAAAGTTCCGTAATTTGCTTTGAATTTTGAGTTTTCATCAATTTAATATATTTTTGGCAACATTTTTATTTTTGGTTAGGGGGAGCCCAAATACTTCTTAGCAACGTTATGACAAGAGGGATGTATAGGTATAGCTCAAATATTTCTCTTCTAATAGGCAAATAAGTTTACGAATATTTTCCAAATTGGCAAAAAGTCCATCTCCAATGGGGCTGCTACATTGACAATGATTCTAATAGAACTCCAATGATAGTTTCTTTATTAAAGAGCAATCTGTATTGCCTGGATTTGGATAATCTTTAGTCATTCAGCACTACCTAGTAATTTTAGTTGTAAAATAACTAGGAATTAATTACGGAGTCACTAGTAGCTAAAATTAATAGTTAATTGGTAGCTATTTCGTAGCTGAATTTACTGGAGGCAAATCAACTAGGAAGAATCCTTACATGTATGGCCCAATAAACACTTACAATTACTATAGACAGCAACTACTATTTTGTGTGCCTCAAGAAAGATTTATAATAAGAAGCTTGTTTTGTATCGTGTGTAGAGTATGTAGAAATAGCTAGTCTGGTCGGGCCACCCGTAAAAGTCCGTAAAAATGTTGGGTTCAAGTCTTTATTTTAGAAAACACAAATAACTCCCAAATTTTTTAGTCCGACTCAATAAATTCTGTTGCCTGCAAAAAAAATCGGGCTACCCAAAAAATGTTGAGCTCTGACCTTTATTTTAAAGTACAAATAACTTTTGGATTTTTAGTCCGACCCACAACAAATCTACTTCCCAAATCGGGTAGCTCGAATTGTCAACTCTAATTAGGAGACAATTTCGTCGAGCATTTTGTTTGGCCAAAAAATGCAACCAAGCTTTTTCATGCACAAGAAATTGGGATTCTACACATTAATTTCTACATTATTATGCACATTGTCTTGGTCCCAACTCAATTTATTGCATTTTCATGTGACCAACTTTAATTACATTTTAAATAAATAGATAAATATAAAGGAAGTAAAATTTCAATAGCTGTTGCAAAATTCCATGGCTACTGAAATGAAAAGACTGTAGTTTTCCAATGGCTAAATTTTATGAATGTATATAAACTGTGTAATTTTGATAACATTTTTTACATAATAACCTTATAAATTCCGGCGGAGTCTAAGGTACTTAGGGTCAAGAAAACATGTATCGTACAAGGGGTATTATTATCATTAGATTTAATATTATAGTATTTAATGGTGATGATGAGCGGTTGCCAAATTTTGCACGAAGGCCCCTGATAGGTTTTGTCTGTGTCTCCTCTTTCTCTAAAAATTCCATCTCCATTAACCCCATCCACAAAGAAAGAAAGACCATGGCCTCCAACAATGGCCTCCCCGTCACTGGCGACAGCCTCATCGTCAACGCAAGATGCTTATCAATTTCATCTCCATTGTCTTCGGCGTTTCTATCACTGAGGCTCTCGACTTCCTTAAGGCCCCGGCGGCGCCTCCGCAAACATCAGCTTCGCTGTCTCTAGACTCACCGGCAAGGTCCTCTTCATCGGCAAACTCGGCAATGACGAGTTCAGTCACATGCTCGCTGGTTGTTGTAATTCGTCATGAGGGCGTGTGAGGCTGTGCTTAAAATCATCCCATTCTCAGCAAGGATTTGAAGCTCCTACCAAAACTTTTACATAAATTTGAAATCTTTCAAGTAATTTATTGGAGACTTTAAGTAGAGAAAGAAAATAAGTGGGATCTAAAGCTTATAGGATCAAACTCGGCAAATTGTGTTCTTCACCGTCCCATCCAATTGAATAGGCAATTTTCTAGGGAGCCAAATCCTTATGTGTTTTTATGCCTAATAAGTAATATAAATCCCATAAATAATAAGCTAATGTATTATTTTTCTGAGGGGTGAAATAGAGGATGATGAGAGTAGTAAAGAGGATGGGCCAAACAAAGAGTTTGAGTATGTGAATCGCATTATTCATCAGACTGTTATGATGTCTCGCAGAAGGCAAAATTCTTCCCTAGATTCATAGGTCCATTTGGGGATTCAGGCGAGAGGTGGATGGTTCTGGAAATTAGATTGATTGTGTGCTTTTTTTATTGATTTTTCTGATTTAGAAGAATAATACTTTCATAGAATGATTTGTCAGTAATATATTTTTTTAATTATTGTTCTTATAATATTTAGACAAGTCCTGGGACCATTTTACTAATTTCAAAGTTTTGAGTGTTCATTAATTCACCTACTATAGCAGGTTTTTTCGCCACATGTACCATACACGGTATTCTTAGCCGATGTACCTTAGACTCACCCTATAAATTCCTTTTATCTTCTTTCACTTATTTGTTCTCTTAAATTATCTTTTTTGCATTTCCTTCCTCATCATTCCATGCAAATGGATTTCAATTAATATAATCTCAATTTTTCTATAATTGAATGCAAAAATTTCAATGTCCAAATAATCAAAATCCTTTGATGACTTCAAATTCTCCATATAACTCAAACATGGGAAAGTCCCCACAAATTCCGATTTCTAGTCTCTTTCAACCAAAAATATCTCATATAAGTAATCCTTTTGCAAATGTGAGGACAAAGTGATAAAAAATTTCATTGCCAAAAGTCCCACATGTTTGGGGTGGCTTCAATGATAGGTACTAGTGGTGGAGATTACTTTGATCAACAACCGCAAATACCAATAAGATCCATATATATATATATATATTTTGAAGTCTCAAGCTCCTTCATTTTCCTACAAAATTAATTTGAAATATGTTATGATTGACGTCGATAGAAGATTAGGTGATCATACAAATTCTAAATAAATGCTTATACTAATGGATGATGATTCATTACTCATTCAATCACTTTTATTAACCGTATGATTTTGATAAAATAATCTCTTAGAATTGAGGATAAAACTTTTAAAAATTGATTTTTTTATTAAAATAAAATGTTTTAATTACATCATAAATATAATTGAACAATAAATACTTTTTATTTTAATAAAATAATTTCATTTTTAAAAATCTTATCCTCAATCCTTAAAACTAGTATAGCTTATTATTAGCTGTAAGTGTGAATCTTCTTTTACATTAATAATGTATCAAAATTAAATTTATAACTAATATAGTCTAATATTAGCAACATTTCATCAATTCAACCTTAATTCAATAAAATATCTAAAAGGTTGGATTAGTAATTAAAGAAGGGGTTTTCCCTGTCCCAAATACTTAATTGTTGGAACCCAGCGAGCACCTAACAAGGTCGATTTCTTAAATGTATGATGCCAATAATGTAGGAGTCTCCAGGTAAGATCATTCCCTGTCTCAACTGACAAAGTTATCCTAACAAATATCCCTGATCAATTATAAAAAGGAAAATGTTAATGAGTATTTTGAACCCTGGTTAATAAATTACAAATAATTTTTTTAAAAAAATATAGTATTTAATATTATAAATGTAATATAATGGGTGCTGTAATTTTTAATAAAATTAATATTGTTTACAGGGACACTGACTAGTGAGACACTTAAAAAAATTTTCAACAAAAGATTAATATTTCAAAATATTAAGCTTTCGTGAGCATGCAGCATGGTACATCAGCATCATTCATATTACATTAATTAGTCGCCTAGTGCTTCCATGTATGCTGATATAATGACAATGATAGATAGCTTATTATTCAAATGTGAATTTGTCTTATCACATTTATAGTTTCATTGAAAAAAAACAAAATACATCGCAAATGTTTTTATTTAAAACAAAGGATAGGATCGTACTAAATGCTAACAGAAACCATGTACACATACATTATTATATAATAATATATATAGAAGAACATATCTTACAATCTTCAATCTTGATTTTTTTTTGGCAAAGTGGGAAAGGCATTACAGCAAGAAATCACTAACATCCATCCCCTTATTCCCACTTAACCAGATATCAAGACAAGTAACTTCCAATCAAAGGAAAATCATATATATCAAAACCCCATTGAAGACAACTTTTGTTTGATTCCCTACATCGTTAAGGGTGAAAAAGGAACATCTTATCTAAAACAGCTTTTCAGGGAATTAGTCTCCAAAGTGCAAGATCACTACTCATCACAATGCACAGACAAAATCACCGCTTGTATCAATCTCATCGATGTCAGCATCTGCATCCATATCATCAAGATCCATGCTTCCCCCAACAAACTGCCCACCAACTTTTGGGCCCTCCCCTGGCTTCCTAGCCTCTTGAATTATGGACAATATTTCTTCAATGCTCTGAGAAGATGAATCATTCACATCATTTTGTAACCCACCATCACCCTCGTCCATAAATTCTAGTGGCAAGTTCTTTAGGAACCACGGATGCATTTTAATTTCTGGTATAGTGATTCTCTGCATAATTATTACAATAATGTAACCAAAAGCTGACATCATAAAAGCAAATAAATGTAACAAATTATGTTATGTAACAAACACAAATAATTGTATTGTACCTTCTCTGGGTTGGCTACAAATATTCGAGATAAAAGATGCCTGCACTCTTTACTGATACGTACATAGTCTGGAATAGAATAGTGGACACTAAGAATTCGCTGTCAAAATTATCCAAAAGAAAATTAATAAAATTTGTGATTGGTGGTTATGTATATTACACTTGCCACTTGGACACTCAAAGCAAAAATTAAGGCTAACTATTATTTATTAGTCCAACCAACCTGAAGTGTTTTTCTGAAGTTTCTTGGGTCTTCTGGGTCTTCAAAAGGATAAGCGCCAACTAGCATCACATATAAAGTCACCCCACAAGACCATACATCTGCAACCTAATCATTTTCAAGGATAAGATCATGTATATTAGTGGCCAAATGTTAGTTCCAAATGACCAAATCCCAGCCTACATAATTAGAAAGGAAAAGTTATATGTAAAGTTACCTTCCCATCATATTCCCTTCTTGACAAGACCTCTGGTGCAATATAGGCAGGGGTTCCTACTGTTGATTTTGGCTGGGAGTGCAGAACAGATGACTGTAGAAACATGCAGAACACTTTGTAATAAAGGTCTAATTAACTAAACTCTGGAACATATGTTTAAATGAAATGAAGTGAAAATTTCTTGCCTTTGAGTAACCAAAGTCACAGATTTTGAGCCGTGGTGCTGAGCTTCCATCTAAAAGTGTGTTTTCCAGCTTAAGATCTCTATGGCAAATTTCCTACAAGAAAAGGATATTTCAATTTAGCTAAAGTAGTGAGAAAAATTGAAAAATTCATTGAAAAGGAAACCATTTAGATTCAGATTGGACAGGAATGGTACCATTGAATGGCAATAGCTGACTCCAGAAATCAGCTGCTGGAAGAAATATCTTGCCTATGCAAAGCAAAAGAAGGATTTAGTATGAAATTTTCTGTTTACAAGTATCTAGAATGTAAAATAAAAAAAAAAAAGAAAGAATATACATGATGTCCAAATTAAATGGTAACAAACTGTTAAGTACAGAAACTGAACTTTATGAGTAAAATATGTTAATTAATTATAAAGTGCAGTTGGAAACAGGCCATCAACTTCCCATTCGGAATTTCAACAGTGATTTGCATATTTGCTTAAGTAGAAACAGTAATCAACTAATCATACTTGTTTTAATACAAAATGTATAGTACACGCAATATTTAGTACTGTTTTGGAATCTTAAAAAAAAGTTAACTAATATAATGGCTTCTTGGACAAAAGCACTATCATATATAAAGTCACCAAATTAACATTCTATTATAATAAATGATGTAATCTACCTCGTCCTCACTAAATCTACCAGCACTGCATATTCTTTCAAATAATTCTCCTCCTGCTGCATATTCCATGACTATAGCTAGATGAGTTGGAGTAAGTAACACCTGCATAATGAATGACCATTTCATTTCATAAAAGGAGAAATCTAAGAAATCAAATTCAAAAGCTTTCCAGTTCTGTTTCCTTTTCGAAGATTCTGGAAATTCCTTTCAAAGAAAACCAAAAAATAAAAAATATAAAAAGGACACTTAATATGATGATAGAGAATAAAACTGAATTATGATGAAGAAGCAGAGATATTTATTCCCTTTTGGGACAAAATTGCTCTGCCTCTGTACTTACACCATGATGAATGGCTAAATGCCATCATAAAGTTTGTACGAAGCAGACAAAGAAAGAACAGAACAGAAGGCATACGGCTGATAGGATGTTTGGTTTAGCATTAAAATCGAGTAAATTCGCGTTTCTAACGCTAAATAATTGTTTTGAGAAATCTAAACTTGAGTTTAATCGTTTAAATGCTAAATCAAACAGATACTACACCAACACCTCTGAGTTCATTACTCATTAAGACAAAAAAATGGCTGTAATTATTAATTAATTATACCTCTTTAAATCTAACGATATTAGGATGCTTCAAGGATCTATGATTTATGATTTCCCTTTGCACGTGCTCATCAATCTACAAAATTCAAAAGAATTAGTTAAGGAAAATCCAAAAATTCACGAGATATAAGTAACAACAGAAAGAGAAATGGAGTTTAAGAATATATAGAAACGAACCTTGAAGCCTCTCTCAATAAACTTGACAGCGTATAACTGACCACTCCATTTCTCCCTTACCAGCTTTGCGACACCAAAGTTCCCTGATCCAATATCTTTGATTATCTCATACCGTTCTTCCATGCTTGAACTATATGTAGCTAAAAATAACTATTAGTGGAAGTATATGAGATCGCTTGGGAATTGAACAATCTTCTCTTTCTATCTCTATGCGAGCAATAGAATTAGAATGTTTCTTCTTGTACTTGTAGTAGTTGTTTGCGTGCAGCATCGCATCTTTTTTAAGGTCTCCAAATTCCAATGCGCAAAGGTTTGCTTAAAAAATGTAAAAAAGATGATTGGGTTTGGATGCCCTGTATTGCAAGTTATTACATTGGACTGTCAATATGCCTTCAGATACAGGACATGGGATCTAGGAAATTTTTAGTCAGCTACTCCTCCTTCTTTATTCTAAATGTAAGAAAAATTTAATTGAAAATATTAATTTATTGATTATATCTTTATTTTAAAATATTTTATTAAAAGATACTATATGGTATTCATAAGAAATACGAGATTAAATCACAAAACCAAATAAAAGTCTTTAAAACCAATTAATTATAATTAATAATGTCATGATTTTTAATTTTATTTCTGAAATAGAATACTCATACTCCAATAATTGGTCATTAAAAATAATGTAATACATCCACTTTAACTCAAAATAATATATTATCTTTCTTATGTTTAGGATAAAAAACACCTTTTATTTATTTTAAATAGAACCGAAAGTAATAATATATTAACGATACAGAGATATATTAAGAAATTAATAATATTTTTAATAGAAATGACCACGTTAATTAATTGAGTTTAATGTATATACATTGTTAGTGTGAAAAAGTTTTACACACACGTCTAATGGTAAGCTACTGCATCATTTATTAAATTTAATAATACATGAAATGTCACATTCATTAAATGATGTGACGACACACCATTGAATGTATGTGAGAAACTTCTTTACACTGAAAGTGTTTTATATATTATGTCATTTTTCAGTAATTTAAATATTATTTGATGTGCAAAACAAATAAATGTAAATATATTTTTATTATACTCCTTCCACTCCTAATTATAAGAACATTTTATCTACTTAACAAGGATTAAGAAAAAGTTGGTTAATTTAGTTGAGCACGATAAGTTTATCATAAATATGTATTATCATCTTTTCAAAATTACAATTGAATTTATTAATTTCCATCTAACCACATTGTGTCATTCTCTCACCTATCTCTATAAATGAAGTTATATTATTGTCAAAAAAGTAATAACAATACAGGATAGAATTTAAAAATATTTTTATAAAAGGGATCAAGATTGACTTTTCAAAATATTCTTGTAATTAAGATTAGTTTCAATTTTCTTTTACTTAGTTTTGGGTTTTGTTTTGGTGTAGGTTACTGGTACCATTATTTAGTTGATACACTTTCTGTATTTTTGTTTCCTTCCACTTGTAATTCTGATGGTCTCTATTTTGTATGGGTTGGAGTACCCCTTGTACTTCCTATCAATTTATTAATTTGCCTATAAAAAAAAGATTAGAGTGAGTCAATTTTAATTTCATTATTATACTCCTCCGTCCTTTTTTACATTTAAGATTGTGATACAATGATTAATGAATGTCAATAATATTATAAGTTTTATAAATAATATTAATGAATTTCCTATTACACCTATTATTTTTCATATTAAAAATCCATTATCGAAGAAATACACATTAATAAGGGTGGAATTGAAAAAAAAATATTAATATTATAAAATAACAATTAATATAGGATAAAAAAATACTAAAATATTAAACAAAATGGAATTAAAGGAGTATAATTTTACTCATATCAAGTAATAACTTTTTATTTATAATAAAATGTATCTGAATAATACAACATATGAGAATGATATATTTGATTTTGCATTTACAATTTTCAAATTATTGTAAAAGTTGCCCGAGATAAACTATTAAGTTTTAATTTTTAACTAATGAGTTTTATTTTTTTTTGTGTAAACCACATGTATCCCCGATTACCAGGGGCAATCCTGTTCGGGACTTAGTCACACAATGAAGACTCTTCACCCCTCCCGAAGAATGTGTTGTTCGGGACTTAGTCACAATGAAGGCTCTTCATCCTCCCGAAGAATGTGTTTAGTGGGGATCGAACTCGGGAACTCTTCCCACAATCTCAACTTGCGTAACTAATGAGTTTTATTTGTTAGTTAATGTAAGATAAAAGATATAAATATATGAGAAGCAAGTAATATTTTTTTGTTAAATAAAAATTAATTAAAAGGAGTATAAGGGGTATTCTAACCTATTATAAATTATAAAATAATACCACTTATGAGAATGAAGTAATCATAAAAGAAGTAAAAAAAAATAAAAGTAAAAACAATAGAAAAAAACAGGAAATTGTTGAACCAAAATTACTAGAATTATTAGAGTTACTTTTCATACCACTCGATATTTTTCTAATTTTCTTAACCAAAATATGATTTGTGAGTTTGATAAAGGTGAAATTGAAACCAAACATGCACACGAATAGGATCGACAGATTTTACACGTGGCATCAATTCACTGGTCTGAAATATTAGCAGCCAAACAAACATTTTGATCTGACGATGCAGCTGATTCCTCCATGACCAACCATCGGGTAAGGATAGCGACCCGTACTCGCCATTCCGTGAACGAATGTGCTCCGTTCACAATATGGGTCAACCGGTGTTGACCATTTTAAGCGTAACAAACGCGAGTATAGGAAAATACAATACTCTCGGCGAGTGAGACTGAGTAGTGCGTACTCAGAAACGCAAATGAATGTTCATATGCGAATAATGAGTGAATGGGAGTTGTGAGTTACGAATTCCGAGGTAGAAAAGGACAGGCCATAAGCTAGTATTGAACATTTTCAGTGACAGCCTTATCTGACACCGCATTACATCACAAATTTACAATGCATGATGTCTCACTTTTATTTCCTAAACTAGTAATTGTTTGTTATAATAATTTTTACTAATACTATATGTTTAAATAAAAAAAATTAAAAAATGCTTTTTATTTGAATGATAAATTAAATCACCTTTTTTTTGGTAAATTATGAACTGAATTATGAATGTAATTTCAAACAAGAGTACAGTAATTTGCAAAATAGAATTAGAACAGTTATTTATTATATTCATTGAAAATATTGAGATGATAGTAATTAATTTTGTGGAAGCGATAGGAGGAGTGTGGAGTGGACGGTGGAGAGGAGCAGGAGGTGGGTTTGTGGGACCACCACTGTCTTTGGGAGTGGTGGGTGATTATTGGAAGAGAGTGGAGGAGAAGCGTGCGCTCAAAAGCATGTGATAATTCATTCACAAAACAAACACATCAACGGTGGAAGGAGAAAGGTGAAGTGGATACTTTTTCTTGAACTTCGGTTTGGGAAACATTACTGACATTTCCTTTTCATGGATTTATGTGACCTTACCCGCATTTCGGTTAACACCACACGCCAATGTTATAAAACTCGGACCGGAGATCGACTCGGTCAGGGTATCGAGTCATTGGTTCAACCAGTGAGTCACTGGTTCAACCGGTTAAACCGGTATATATTAAAATTTATATCTTTATATTAAAAAGAATTTAATATTTATGAAAAAATAAATATAAAAAAATTAAAAGTATAAATCACAATTTTTATAATTAAATTAGTAATAACAATAATTCATGATTTGTTAATAAATAAGTATATTGTTAATTTTATGAAAGATATTAAATAATAGATTAGTATATTAAAAAATAATCTGTGTTTATATTTGATATTATAATTCAAACATATATTTTTTATTATTTAATATTTATAATTGTTGAAATAAATATTTTATTATGCAAATTGAATTGTGAAAGTGCAACATTCAGATGTACTCCCTCCGGTCCTATTTATAAGAATCTTTTAACCACTTCACACGGATTAAGGAAGTTGGTTAATTTAGTTGATTACAGTAAATTTGTCATGAATGTGTATCATATTTACTAAACTACCATTGAATTTATTGAGACTCATTATCTTTCTCTTTCTATTTAACTACTCAATTGTGTCATGCTCTCTCTACTAATTAATTACTCATCTACCTCCACTAATGAGGTATTTTTGTCAAATAATAATTAATGCATGAGACAATCTAAAAAAGTTCTTATAAAAAGGACCAAGACTCACCTTCAAAAATGTTCTTATAAAGAGGACCGGAGGGAGTATTATATATTAAAAGACGCACGCATATTAATAAAAGAGGCGTTGGAGCAGTGGTAAGTGCGCTTGCCCCCTTGCCAGGGAGTTCCGTGTTCGAGACTTAGATGCGGCACTTTTAAATTTTCACACACACCAGCAGTTCTGGGCCATTGACCGCGCCTTCTGTTGACCGCAACCGATTTGCCGATTCTGGGCCCGGTTTGATGACGTCAGTACGGGCCAATTACATAACCGATCTGATGCAGTGACCGGACCGACCATGGGTCCGATTTCCGGTTGAACCGGTCCGACCAGCCGGGCCGGGCCGATTTTCACAACACTGCCACATGCAGATGCAAAGTAATATGCCCTAAAAAAATCAAGAAATTTAGAACTATTCTAAGGAAAATCAATTCATTAATTTTTTGATTAATTAATTTGAAAAAATGTAAATTCTTTATTATCTTTTAATCCTAGCGTAACTATTTTAATTCATCCAAATCAATTTACTTATGTAATGAGAGTTTTTTTTTGCCTTAATTACCGGTATATAAGAGGTTTGTAAAAATAAATTAAGTGAATATATGATCATTTAATCATTCTATAAGTGTTTATACACTACATCAATGAAAAATATGTAAAAAAAATTAAAGTGACACACATACTCTTCTAGTTTTTTGGGTTTTTCTTAAATATACAGAAAAATAACTATATTTTAAACAATTACATTTCATTTATCAACACTTTGTGTTGGACTTTGTTTGATGTTTATCCATAGAAATATATATAATGGGGATACACTTCTTTGGTGTTTACTTCTACTTTTCAATTATACCTCTAAATTTATTTTTAAAACACAAAAATAAGATAAATTAAAGGTAATTATTCTTGAGGAGTTTAACGCTCAATTTAGTTAAGTGAAAATTTGGAAGGAGAAAAGAGAAATAGGGGGAATGGAAATCGGAATTGAGTTTGGTAGAGTAGAAGGTGGGTCCCATGGGTTTATATTTCTCCGCTGTTTTGCGGAGAGATAGCGCAGAGAGAGATGAATTTGAATTGAAGTGAGAGAATGACTCAAAACTTTTAGGACCACATTGCCCTTCTTTTCCCATTTCTACTCGCCTCCTTATTCTCCCACCATCTCCCTGGTGTAGGGCTCCCCACTAGAATATGGCGGGTGAATACAATCAGTTGGCGAAAAAACAAAAAAATACATAGAAGGCACTCGAAAAAATGGAAAAAAAACTACAGAAAATTAATAGATCAATAAAAAAAATACAGATTCACAAGAAAAAATACAGATATACCGGAAAATTATATAAAATTACAGACCCATAAAAAATTATAGAAATTAACAGATCCGGAAAAATTACAGATCCACAATAAAAAATCAAGAAAAAAGGCAGACCATGATCTGCAGCCACTGTGATCTGAACCCTCCGCCGATCTGAACCAGCCGCTGTGATCTGCAACCGCTGCCGCCGCTTTGGACCGTCCCTGCAGTGATCTGCACCCAAGCGAAGAAGGAATGTCGCTACTTGCAGAAACGAATCTGCCTTTTCCATGCATGTGCTTGATGGGAGGGAGAAGGGTGAGGAAGGGAAAAAAGGGGAAATGACGGTGGGGAAGGGACGACGACAGGGAAGGGGGAGGACAATGGGGAAGGGACGGCGGCAGGGAAGAGGGGAGGACGATGGGGAAAATAAGGCGGCGAGGAAGGGGGAGGACGGGGGGGAAGGTGAGGCGATGGGGAGGACGGTGGGGAGTTGAGAGAATGAGGGGTGGAGAGTTGAGAGAGTTGAGAGAATGAGAGAGTTAAGAGAAGATGAGAATGGGGGAAATGTGAGGGTTGGGGGGTTTACCCCTGGATGAAGGAAGGGAGAGAGTCCTGATTGCATCAGGACCGTTCAATTAGTTCTAGAAGATCTTGACCGTTGAAATGTGAGAGAAGATCAGAAGCGTTAAAATTTGAGAGAGAGAGAGATCTGAACCGTTAATTTTACATAAATTACTTATATATTATATATAAAGTTAAATATTTTATTTTTTTTATAAATTTTACTTATCAACATTTAAAACATGGTATTTTGGTCTTATATATTATAATCCAATTTCTGTCTTCTCCATTTCTCTCCTAACGAACAAAAATATCATTTCTCTCTACCCTATTTCATCTCTATTTCTTTCCTACCAAACAACCCAATTTCTTCTCTATTTCTCACCTATTTCTCTTCACCTCATTTCTCTCTTCCTTATTTCTCTCTACCCTATTAAAGGGTAATGATTCTCGAGGGTGTTTACAAAATAAGAATTGCTGACAAACAAGACATAAAACCATAACATTGTGGATTTTTACGTTAGTTTTAGGTATTTTTAGTCATTTAGGTTATTAAGTATGTGGAAAATTAGTTAAAAATGTTTTAAAATATATATGTATAGTTTTTGGGTGATTGTAGTGAAGTCTTAGTAAATATGCTACAATTGATTGCTAAGTTGGAGTTTTTAAGGAATTTTATTTATTATAAGCAAAAGAATGAAAGGAGAATGTTTCTATACGAGTTTATGGGGACAATATATAGAAGGTGTTTGTGTGCACATCAAAGTATCAAAAGAGAGGAAGACACTTTGCCATGTTCATATGTGGACATCCACATGTGGACATCCAAACTCATGTTTATTAGGACATGAGAACATCAAAGTTAAGGAAATATGCTGCGGGTTTTGTATTAGACATCCATACTTCTTTCTTTTATTTTCCTTTTTTATGTAAATATATATATATATATATATATATATTTAATCATCACACTTTTCTTTTATTTTCTTTATTTTTTATTTGTTTGTATCCATTTTTATCGTCATAATTAAATAGATATATTTTATAAGGAAAAAAATGCGGAGCTATAATTATTAGTAAAAAACAATGGAGCAAATTATAACAAATTCATAATTATTATTATTATTATATAGGTATATTTTAATAATTGCAACTACCATAATTAATATTTTGAAACTTTAACGAGGTAATCCTCAATAATGATTAATACAATTGATCAATATTAAAAGTGTACATTATCATATATATATGAGTTTTGTGGTTCATTTTTTTCGGCTCGGGAAAAATTGTCTTTCATAAAAGATTGTCTTTCATAAAAGATACATAAAGATACATACAGTCTTGCACAAAAAGGTATACATCATATGTAAGATAGCAAATGAATAGTTATAAACTTATAATCCAAGAATTAAGTCATCAAAATCAATTCAAAGTCTCATTCTTGGTGATAAAAAAAATTGATTCTTATATTGTGTAAAAAAGTGATTTATTGATCACTTTTTTTAATAAAAAAATATAAGCTAATTTTTGTTTGGTTATAATTGTAATTTTTTTTAATATTCTCTCTACTATTACACTTGATTATTTTAGGAAATAGATAAGAATAACTTCTTATTATAATCAATTTTTTTTTTAGATTTCATTTATTTCTAAAATTTCAAAAAAAACACATTGAAAAGTTCTAAAAGTGATTTCTTTAAAAAAAATAAGTGATTTTTAAATTAAAATCAAATTATATTTTTATCAACGTTTTTCATAACACAATTAGTTCTTTTTGTTGAAATTTTAGCAATTACCAAATGAATCAGACAACATACATAGTGTTAGAAGATTGTTGAGTTTAAAATATACTCGGATTCATTGACGTTGACCGGAGGTTTAGGGTTGCAGTGGAATAACCTTTTAGGTGCAATGATCTTCAATTCCTCGGTCAAATCACCGGATTCCTCAAATGGGACTTGATATTTTTCTTCTGATGGGGTGACAGATGTGTTTTGATTTGGCGTATTGAGGGACCATGACCAACTTTACGATTGTTCCCATTAACCCTAACGGGCTAAATTCGGTTTCCACTTGTTTGAGCCCATATCAGTTTTTTATTGGCAGTCTCTAAAGGCTCATTGAAATTAGATCACTTTTATTGAGCCCAACTAATATGTAAATATATAACTAATATAAATGCTACAAATAATATATATTACCCATATTAATTATTAGAAATAAAATTTCTAACATTTTTTTCCTGAAATTCTTGCTATTCCAAAATTATATATGACCTCAACTAATTTAAGTCAAATGAAATCAACCCATTAAGAGGTGAAAACTCCTTTTAACACCTTTTTTTTCATTTACAATATTCAAGTTAATTTACTCGTATTATTTTTCTTTTTCTTAGTTTAAGAAATTTTAAGTTGCGTCTCATGTCCCAATTCTTCAATTCAGAATTGATGGTAATATCCAACACACCTTAATTTGTCGAGTTCGTAGTGATTGCCGATTTGTTTGAATGTTTACACATTAGGATGGTGACGGCATGGGCTTGAAATTGTTGAGCATACCTGTTAGACAAGTCGAATGAGATATATGTCCAACCTTAATATAAGGAAACAAGAAATTCGCATATCGACTACAACTTTCTTTTAATTTATGTTTATTCTGAAACAGTAGCATCAATTTGACAGCAACCTGGGTCCTATAGTATCTGGATTCATGTAGTTATGTTTGAGTGGGGAGTAAGAATGCGAATAAGAAGGGAATGACCATATCGGGTATATTTATAGTTTTGGACTAGTAGAATTAGTTCTGAAAGTAAGTATAAATCTTTCACATGTAAAAATTGGAGTAATATAAAACCTTGTTATGTTGTTATTTTTTAATTAATCATGAAATAATTTATAATTTTATTGTTTTAACTTTTAATCATATTCTTTACAAAGTTATGAAAATAAGAAATAACAGAAAACAAGGTATTGCTTTATAATTAATGATATCAACTAAAAAAAAACAAACAATACGTACAATCTGACTTTGAAATATGAGAGCTTGAAACTTGAAAGTACAATCTTTCCATGCCTGTGAAGAAAATGGAGATAAATAAGCTCATCAGCCTATTCAACAATCAACATGCCCTTTATTAGTGAGTTAGCTCCATCATAATAAGAATTTTTCGGTTCAAACAAAATTATCTCCTTTGAAAATACTAATTAAACCAAAAAATCAACATGCACTTTCCAAATCAAATTTATGCGCAATTGCATGTGGACAGATGCTTTAAAACTATATAATTGACTATTTTGAATATTTTTAATCTACTTTGTAGGATATAAATAAATCCCTTTTTATAAAAAAAATCCTATTACTACTTATAATTTAAGCAAGAAGATGATAAAGAAAACTGAAGACATCCATTCATTTTTTTTTTCCTTTGATGTTATGATAAATAAATTTATTTTTAGTTTACTAAATTTACTAAAACTTCAAATTTGTAATACCTGATGATATTATGATTCTCGATATTTTTGAGAATAAGATTTTATGTTTACACAATATTTATATAAAAAGTAATCTTAACAGAAATAATGATAGGTTTTTAATATTATTGATGATAAAAATTACTTTTATATGTATAATCACCAAAAGAGTGTAAGTTTTATAGTGTTTGTCGATATTACCTTTACTTTATTTATTATTTTTGGAATATAGTACAACATGGAATGCATGTTGTTATAATAATTATAATAATTTTTTAAAACTTTTGATGCTATTCTTAAATTGAAAAAGGCATGACATTTTAGTTTTATAAAATAATGTTCCATTAAAATATTGACAATATTTAAATGAGAGTTTTATAAAAAAAATGAAATGGTACGATTAACATAATTACGTGTCTATTTGGTTATCAGTTAGACATAATACACGATCAATTCCACATAAATGATTTTAAATCACTTCTGTTCAATATATTTTATGAAGTGTGCATCGCTTATTTTTAATCATTAATTATAGAATTAATTCTATGCAAATTAAACAAGCACTACCGTTACCATATTTAAAGTACATAACATGCTTTTGCTTTTCAACAGTAATTTCATGCTGAGTCTTGCATTAGAAACATTGAAATAGCCCAAAACTTCTAAAGGGGGCATTTAACATCCCCACCCAAAAGCCCACAAAAAAACCAATAAGTTTAGGGGATTACTATTCTTTCACACCACCCATTTTTTAAAATATTACTATTAAAATACTTTTATTTTTTATTACTGGAAATTGAATTTCTAAAAATTATATTTCAAAAATTAGAAAAAAATGAATTTAAATGCTGAATTTTTCCATCTCTGAACTGTAATAGAAGAGTAATTTGCAGACAGAAAATTTTTGAATGCTAAATCAAAGCCAATCCTAAATTTGGCCCAGTTTTTGTTAAAGATAGAAAACAAGTATTTAATCCCATATTCATTATGGTCGACCAAAAAAAAATCCCATATTTATTATGGCAAAAATTCCTATCTTTATTAAGAGCTGAGAAAACCCAACTCACCTCCATTTTCAACTTTTTTTAGCTCCTACTTTAAGTATCACACATGAAATAAATTTTAATTCAAATAATTTATAAAAACAAACATTTAAAGTTAAAAAATATAAAAAAAAAACATAAAATTCTTTTATTTTGAAAAATATTAGTTTTTTTTTTCCTTTTTTTTATCAATAATTATAAAATATCATACGTTATTTTCTACTTTCAGACGTAGATAAGAGATAAAGTAGACATGATGTGTTCTTTGTGTAATTATCAATTAAAATGAGAAATAAAAACAAACCAATTTTTTAAAACCTAACAGATCCTTGAGAACCAAATTATATCATTAGCAGAAATATATAAGTTCAATTTATAATTTAAATATTATCAAGTTGAATTCAAGACAGATATCTATATTGTCAACAACAATGTGAACTAGATTTTCCCAGTCCCTTATTATGATTCAATTGAATACTTAGCCTGAATTTTCATGTTGCAAGCTTTTTATCTTTAGAAAGTTACTTTGGCATTAATTATATCTTTGGATGGGTAGATTTAGGAAGGAAAGAAGTGAATAAATTGGAGAAGAATGAGTCATTTCACTTGTATGAATGACTAAAGAAATGAGGAAAGAGAAATTTTTGTTAGACTAATTAAAAAAATCTGTACCGTCACTTGTCAAAATAGTTAGTTTAAATTAATTCAGCCTCTTCTTCAGAGTCACACTTCACCTTCATATGTAATGTAATTCTCCTTAAAGCAACATGAATATCATCAATATTTGGATGTGATGGATCCCCTCCAACGAAACAATGGAGTTTGTTTCCAATCTTCATCCAACTATAAGCTCTTTGTTTCTTAACTCCTTGCTCTTTCATCAGAACCCTGACTCTATTGACATCCTTCCACTTTCCAGCAGCAGCATATATATTAGACAGCATAACATATGCACCAGAATTATAAGGATCCAAACTCAAAATTTTACTAGCTGCCAGTTCCCCCAATTTCACGTTTAAATGAACACTACAGCCTGCAAGAAGAGCGCTCCAGATGCTGGAATCTGCCTTGAATGGCATCTCCTGGATTATTTTGCAAGCTCTCTGCAACTGACCTGCTCGACTCATAACATCAACTAAGCAAGCATAGTGTTCAAACCTTGGTGGAATACTATAATTATGGACCATCAAATTAAACAAATTCATGCTTTCATCAACCTTCCCAGCGCGACAACAGGCAGATAGCAAATTAAGAAAAGTTATGCCATCAGGTGGAGCACTGACTTTCACCATTAGTTCAAAGTAGAAGCGTGCTTTATCATAGAGACCATGCTGTGCAAATGCAGCAATGATAGTGTTCCATGACACAATGTCTGGATGGGAAATTTGTGCAAAAGCTAACTCAGAATCGACAATTCCACCACATTTGCTGTACATGGTAACCAAGGCATTACTCACAGACAAATCTGAATCAAAGCCATGCTTAATTACAAGAGCATACGTCTGTCTTCCTTCATCAAGTAATGCAAGACTAGCACATGCAGTAAAAAGTGAAACAAAAGTCAAGTCATCTGGTTGCATACCAGTTCTGACCATTTGTAAAAATAAATTCAGTGCCTCTTCCCCTCTCCCATTTTGGGCATAACCTATAAACGGTGAATCAATTATGAAAAAAATGAAATCAGAGAAAAACAACAAATGCGTAGAAGAGAATAACAACCTCCTACTCCTAGGAATGCAACAAGTTATTTTTTTTATCCCCTCCTCATCAGTTTAATCAAAATATACCCTCCTTAAAGTAAGCTTGTTTCTAAAATTAAGGATATATTCATATCAGATTTAATTTGAAATACATTGTGATCATGCTTTGCTAAATTTTAAGGATGGATACACCTTGATTATTTTAGATTTTAGAGACATACGGTATGTTTGCTTTTATTCAAAATTATGTTATAAACATCGAATGGATCCACGCTTATTATGTAATTTTGAGGTAATTCTAACATGCTAATAGACCGTGCTTGGCGTACTGACAAAACAGAATAATTTTTTACTAAACTCAAAATGTATAACCATTTTCCCTCAGGTCTGTTATGTTGTTATACTTTTAATATGAATCAAACATAGAACAAAACTTGTTGTATCCTATTCTAGCGGTCTAGCCTCTTTACCAAAAGCTAGTTAGGAGTGTATTTGGTAAGACATTTCAGCTAAATGAAAGCTGAAATTGGGAGTTTGGTAAGGTATTAAGGTAGCTTTTTTAGGTATCTATTAGCTTTTCTTTAGAAGCTACTTGAGGTAACTTTTTAAAAAAGCTCTCATTTTCAGCTACTAGCTGAAAAATTATTACAAGTTTATCCCTCAACAACCTCCATTAATCATTTAATAATTAATAATGTACTTATATGTCATTTTATCATTTTTAGCTAGTTTTACCAAATTATTTCAATCAAATCAGCTAGTTTTTCAACTTTAAGCTAGCTTTCATATAGTTCAGTTTTTCGCTAATTTTACCAAACACACTCTAAGTATAACTGATTTACCCTATAAATTTACTAGTGGGCACGTTACATATTGGCCTAAAGTTTGACACTTTGAATGAATATAAGAGAACCAAAATGCACTTGCTTTTAAACTTGGACGTACCCGTTATCATTATATTCCAAGAAGCGCGATCTCTGCAACGAATCTGTTGAAACAAGTTCCACGCCTCTTCCATCTTCCCTTGTTTACAAAACCCGGTGATCATAGCAGTGCTGGCCACAACATTCTTCCGGGGCATTCTTTCAAACAGTTCCCATGCTTCCTCATACAACCCATTCTCGACAAGGCCACTGATCATCACCGTCCACGTAACCTCATTCCTATGAGGCATCGCATCAAACAGTGCCCTCGCGCGCCAAAATTCCTTCTCCCTCACATATCCATCGATCATCGCGGTGTACGAAACGACGTTCGGACGAGGCATTTCTTCGAAGAGCTTCTGCGCTTCCCTCACGCGGCCCGATTTCACGAACCCCGAGATCATAGCGTTGTACGACGCGGCGTTCTTCTCCGGCGTAGCGGCGAAGTAGCGGAACGCGTCGTCGAGCATGTCGTTTTGGACGCAAGCGGCTATCATGGAGTTCCAGGAAACGACGTTCTTAAGTGGCATGGAATCGAAGAGCGCTTTGGAATGTTGGAGAAAGCCATTCTGCCAGTAAGCGGTGAGCATGGAGTTCCACGTGACGACATCCTTGGTGGTCGTTTTGTCGAACAGGTGGCGTGCGGCGTCAACGTTACCGGTTCGAGAGAGAGCAGCGATGTTGAGGTTGGCGTGATACACATCGCGAGTGGAGAAATGTTTGGCGAGGAGGAGAACAAGGAGGGAGTGGCGATGGCGCGCAAGAGGGAATGATGAGGTTGGCTTCAGTGAATTTGAAACTAAGCTACCGGGCATGGAGGGTGAATATTGGCAACGCAAGACCCTGCTAATTATTTGTTACATATATATTATCTCACGCGCGATGTGTGAGTTTGATTTACAGAGCATAATTTATTTTAGAAATTAATTATTGCGATGAATGATATACATTTTAAGAAATATGTTGGATATAAATAATTTAAAATTAATCTTGCGAAACTATGATTTTACATTTTCAAACATCAAAATAAACGGGCTAAAAATAATTACGGTATATGATTCTTTTTGGTCAAAGATAGAAATTCATTAAGCCTCAAGGGCAGCCATACATCATCTACAACTACAGCGAATAGAGTGATATTGCAACACTAAATAGATAATCTTTACATTACAAAATATGCTCACTCATAAATCAGTTAAACCAAGGCAATGAAACAAATCTCTTAAGCTGGATAACATTGACAATGAATGTGCTTGCTGTGTGAATAATTTTTCTTCACTTCATTCTTTTATTTTTTTTTTATATTTAGAACATATGGCTCTGTCGTACTTAAACAGAAAAACCTTTTGATGTCTCATATGCAAACTAACCTCCAAAAATGTCATCTCAACACAACTATGGAGAAAAAAGAAAATAAAACGAAAAAAATCAAAAAAAAATAGAGCAGAGCATAGGGCGGTAGAAGAGGAGGGGAAAATGAAAGAGATATAGTAAGAAGCCAATGGGGGAGGGGAAGAACCGGTAGAAATGGAGGAAGGAGATGAAAAAATTACAAATAAAAATAAAACCCTTACCATAAAAAGAGAAAACTCACCTGAAATAGAAGATAATCCATCTAAAATGGAAAGAGGCACTCACAAGGGGGAGAAACCTCGATCCCCTAAAGGGGAGGGGGGAGAAGGCACTGCTTAGAGGAGGCGCTGCAGTTAGGTTTTTGTTTTCGTTTAATTATGGTATATTTTTAATCTCCACTTTCTACGTTATCTATCATCCAAATGGATGAAAGGAACCCTGGGGGGTTGGTTCAGCGGAGGGGGCTGATCCAAGCTTAACCAAGGTCGGGGGTTCGAATCCCGCCTTGGGCATGCAGCTCCTTTAAAATCCAGGGCCAGCTGTCCCACCCATCGAAGTGCCTACAAACCAGCGAGGGGATTAGTCGCTGTCGGTGGTGGATACCCTGGTTAAGTACCAAAAAAATGGATGGAAGGACATTAAACATTATTGTCAAGAATATGAGCAAGCTAAAAATGTTTTTAATCTCTTAAAGTACTAGCATTTTTTCTGATCTCTTATTTTTTTTTTTTCTAATTAGTCTTTTATAAATAGTTTTTTTTTATCAAATGGTTCATTCGTGACTTTTTATGGTTATTAATTATGTTTTTAATTCATAAAAAATATCACTGTTCTTAAATTAGTCTTTCATAAAATATCATGATTTTCAGAGCATTTAATTATTATACATTGTCAATGTAAAAAAATACACTGACATATAATGATATATTACCATATCATTTCATGATACACGATGTGTGATGCTCATTAAATTATGTGGTAATACATCATTGAGTGTTAGTGTAAAATATCTTTACACAATGAGTGTATAATTATTAAATTTACTTATAAATCAGTCTCCATAAATTAATTTTTTACTAAATGGTCCTATTTTTTATGTCACGTGAGTGCTTAATAATAAAAAAAGACGGAGGAATCATTTGGTAAAAAAATTATTTATAGAGAACCAATTTAAAAAAAGTCATGATATTTTGAGAGATAAAAAACACATTTAAATCAATAATTATTTTCTACCGCTAGGTGTAAATCCTATTATATAAGACCAACAAAGCTCGTCGTGAGCTACAAAAGCAACTATAATAATTTACACTTATGGATAAGGGTTAGATGTTGGATAAACTCTAATAATTAAACTAATTAAAGCCTATAAAGTATATGTGAATTAAGAGAGATTCATTTAGAATTTCTCCTTAGGACTAAACATCCATGTTTCAAAGGAAGTAGAGCAACCATAAACAACAACCACTTGTAATGGATAGTTATTCCCCTCACTTCCATGGAATGTATGGATGACAATGAGTACTCATTGAATATGGGATTATAGCACTTGTCTCTATACTTGTATTTTAGAAAATATTCATAGCGCACTCATACCGCATAAATAGCAACCTTTATATTTATTTCTATACTCGTTGATACTTATATGCCCATACTCCCACCTATTATTGACACTTTAATTAATTGCAAAATTAGCAAATTAATGAGAAAAAACATATTTAAAAAGAAAAAAAATTATGAATCAATTGAAAAAGTAGTCAAATATCACCCAAACATAATTATAAAATATTAAGAACGTAATCATTTAATTAAATCAAAATACAATGTAATAAGGTTTTAAAATACAATTGTTCTTAAAGAGGTGAAAGTGAACCGAAGTCAAGGCCTATTAGATGAGCTCTCAATCAGTCCAAGTGATTCAGGAACATTCCCCCTCTAGCTCGGTCGCCCTGCCTAAAAGTCTCTCCCCACGTAATCATCATTTTCGTGTTCAGTCCACCGCTCCCACTAAGGGTTAGCGGGTCGGTTCTTGTTCCATGTCATCACCTTTATAATCGACTTTACTTGTAGGGCTTTAGTGGCGGCTATTGGGCCTCTTTACTTGGTTGGCCCAAACCCTAGGGAGTACACAACTCCCAAGCTCGAGCTTCGACCTACGAAGGTGGCTTGATAGGTAATTGGTCGGCCCAAATCAAGGGGAGTACACAGCCTATGATCACATGCTTAGAGGTCTCGAGACCCTTCCATTCGGACCAACACATATTTAGATATTTAAATATCTCATATATAATTATTTATACGAGATATTTAATTAAATAATTACATATATGTGCAAGTATGGAGTAAATATGTATTTGCACTCATCTCTATTAAAATTTACAAGTAATTTCTTATACTTGTATCCATAGATATTTATCTTATTCATTATGAGCAATTTTTACGATAAGTCATTGGATCTGAGTCTAATTATCATCCCCACTAGAATGAACCAACTATTAGGAGATATAAAATACTGCAAAAAGAAAAACACGTAGCTAACCAGAATAATATTTTGAAACTTAAAGTAAATAACACTTTTATCAAATTTAGAACTTAAAGTAAAGGACAACTTTTCAAAATGTCTATTTTGAAAATCCCAAAAAAAAAATTTATTTTTTGATTTTAATCATAAAAATTTAATTTTAAATTTTTTAAAAACAAAAAACTGAAAACCATATCCATCCCGAATAAGCCCTAATTTTTTTTTACCCAAGT
Source organism: Sesbania bispinosa (assembly GCA_026901365.1). NCBI lineage: Eukaryota > Viridiplantae > Streptophyta > Magnoliopsida > Fabales > Fabaceae > Sesbania > Sesbania bispinosa. The sequence goes on along the minus strand of QLOH01000787.1, from coordinate 86,716 downwards.
ATCGAGTGGAAGACTAAACTCTCAACACAAGTTACAAAAAGCTACTAATAATACCTTTTCAAGAAGTTAATTTTTTTAATACAAATAAGTAGCTTATTTCTTTTTAAGTGATAAAATTGTGATTGGTCCAACTAGCCAAAAATAAATCAGGTCAAACAAGCACTTACTAGGAACAAGAGAGAGTATAGAAGTTAACAAAAATTCATTTAACATAATAAAAAACAGATGTTTCTATAGAAACATTTTTGCAGTTTGGTAAATTTGGGAAAGATATCTGTTTCGAATTTAATAAAAAAAAAAATGAGTAAATGCTAAACCGCGAAATGTTAGATATTTCCTTGAACCCACCAATAAGAACCAAATAATGACTGCATTATCATAATATAGGTAACATATTTCTTCCGATGTTTCTACATCTAAATATGACAACTCTGAAATTCAATATACAGGGAAAGTTTACTTTCTAGTTTTGACGGGATTCGTTCTTCCCAGAATACATCTTCCTCAATCGATGTTTCTATGCCGTCTCTGCTCAAAAAGGGTATAAATTAACAACGACTTCCTGTTTGTTCTTTTTCAAAGCTATGAAGTATGAACAAATACAACTAATTTTGAACTAACATTTATCTTGGCACGCCCAAACACATTTTCATCAGGCAACCATCATGACCTAACCCTTAACAGTAAAGAGCAAACCACCGAATACAGCATAAAGATCAACGAAGGTGGGGTCGAATTAAGCAACACAACAACCAGATGCAACCATTGCCAACAATTTGATCTTCCACATGACAGCCCAAGCCCCACCACTAAACAATCCTGTCATGTTGCCCGAAAGGTCAAACCATACTTGCGTTTTATATTCCTTTGGTCAGAGAATCTTTAGCTTCCAAAGCCTGCATTTTAATCTAACAATTTACTTTTTACATTTTTAAGTCCAAATCTCATGTATCACTAAAGTGAAAGGAGTCCGCAACGTCAAAGTGCATGGCAAGTTGCACGACCACAGAACGCACAGCTTCAGAATTTGGTGCAACGGAAGTGGGTAGATGGGGTAAGCAAAGCGGCAGATACAATTCATTTTCCTCAGGTGGGCAGAAAAAAGATATGACGGATCGGCAGAATATGAATCTGTAGATAAATGATACAACACATCATACCATTCAGTAACTTCAATTTAATAGCGCCTGAAAAAGTCTAGGTGGCAGTTAACTGCAACTATGTAATTCTCCAAAATCAATCACCAATCAAAATAAAAGATGAATATGTCGGCCAATTCATATAAAACTAGAGAGCAAATAAATACCTTAGAATAAGCCGCCTTAAAAATGGATCAGATATAACTTGTGCCCATACTAAATTCATGGTAGTTGATGAGCAAAGAATTATTTCCCACTCAGTGAAAGCATTTGCGATTATGTTCTCAGCTTCGTTGTAGATATCCTATGGTTAACACAACAATTAGACCAACAAAAATTAAAGTTGATTTGAGAGAAAGTTTAAAGATTATTCACGTTTACTTACTGAATCAGCCTCATTGGGGACGAGACCAATCATTTGGCAAAATGCTGACAAAGGAGCAGTCAAGAAAAAGGTAAATTGGCTTCCATTAAGTGAGTTCACATCAGATGGATTCTTAAAAATCGGCCTTAAAGGTGAAAGAAATAGAGCAGCTGTCTCTCCCCTTTCAGCACCATGCAAAACCTGCAATCATTTATTACGTACACAATAAATCAAGACAGGTTAATATAAATAACACGTGTCAATCAATCATCAAGACTCAACGGACAGTATCTTCTAATTAATGATCCTACCAGTGCCAATATACATTTAATGTGGGACAAGCCAACAAGCAAAGATACTATAATGATTGGCGCCCCCAAAAAATACTACAGATACAGAATCATCCCTCACCCATAAAGATGCTGTTTTTCATTCTTCTTGTAACTATGTAAGTAATAAGTAATGTTAACAACGCCATTTGATAATTTAAGGTTCTTTCTCTACACCACTTCAACTCTGTCCTTGGAGGAAGTTCAAGATTCAGGCTCAAAATGTTGAAGATAATCAACATGGGAGGATTTCATGGTTAGTGTGTTAAATTCATCATGAAATGCTACAATATGCCCTCAGAGGCTCAGATTAACCTAATAACTACAAACTTCATCATGCCATTAACAAGTAAAATTAGATTCGAGGAATACACAGAACAGATCCACCTAACAAAGTTTCCAGGAAACTCATACACAAGTTTGGACAAACCTGCCTTGAATGCATGGCTGTTATCACTATCAATAATCAAGAAAAGAGGTTTCCGAGTGAAGGGAATAAGATCGCCAGGGTAGAGGTTATTTGAACCTGATAATTCAAATACAGCATATGTAAGTGCAGCTACAAAAGGTACTTGTTTCTTCTATAACATATAATTAACACTAACCCAGAAAAGGGAGAAAAACAGATTACATGTTCATAACATTTCCTGGAACAATCTCAACTGAAATTTGACAGAGAAAAGACTCAGTGCAGACACCTACCACCATTTCCCTTGGGACCAAACCACAGATAACTGTCATGACAGCTCAATTCTCTCTTGCCATTACTTTGAGATTCAGAAGTTCCAGAATTCATTTCTTGGGAATTCTGAGAAAGGACTTTGTGTCTTGAATATTTGGATGACCCTCCAGAATTTTCCATCTGAGAGACATTATTAAGACCAGCCTTCCCTGTATGAGTGATCATTAAGGTAACTAACCTAGTAAGACAGGACATGACCTATAAGAGTGATTACTTATACTTGAAAATACAGAGCAAATGTAAACCTGAGGCTGAAAGATATACTAGCACAATACTGTCTGGTGGCAGCTCCTCACAAATTGTTGCCAAAACCTATGTACAACATGAAGCTCAATATAAGAAATAACAAACCACAACAACCAGTGAAAGATTGTATACCGATAGGACATAAACAGCAATATTTAACAGGTGAAAATTTTGGTAGCAATTTGTAAATCAGACCATACAACATGAAGTAAAAAACAACCACAAACATGTTATGCAAGTGCAGACAAACAGACATGCAAACATTATAATATAGACGAGAACCAATGAAGCACAACTAAAGCAGATATGAATATCCAAGTCATGTAAAAGGAGAAGCCATAAAAATCTCATGCAATTTTATTTGATATTGACAAGGCCCAGTTACCAGAATAGCCTATAAAATTTAGCAAAGAGATAATCAAGCATGTTAAACAAACTTTACACTAGGCTTGAAAACTCACCGCTATCACATATGTCACAGATGGACGATACAAGGTAGCCTTTCTAGGATTGGGAGGTATAGTTGGATCTGTCATATCCGCAGCGAGATGCATGTCTATTATCCCAGAAGCTCCTGAATGATCGATCACGTCACCATTCTCACTAGGTTTAACCGTATTCTTTTGGTAGAAAGATCCACTAGGCTCCCATTCTAAACACTGTATCATTCTATAGATGTCCAGTGTAAGCTCAGCAAATTTTACCTGAAAGTGAGAATATATGAAGATGCAAAAGCTTCAGTCTCTTTCAGCTACTAAATTAATTTAATACTACTAATTTAAGAACCACCATGGCAACATGAATGAGTAGTAACCTCATTTCGATGATAGCTCGCCAACAGGGCATCATGAAATTTTAAAACCCTCTTTGCATGAAAACGAGCCACATAAGGAAGAGAAGCCCGGTGAGAATCAAATGTAGCACAATATCGCATAGGCCTGAAACTAAAGCCCTTATCTACTTTTGTGAAGCGGACAATTTCTTGCACCACTTGCTTCCATTCTTTGAAGCTAGTTTCCTGAAAAGACACAGTTCATATTCATTAACTGAAGTCAAACAAGCAATATAGAGATATTTCCTATTCTGATGAATAGTGGGATATTATCATCAAGTTTTATGGGATCTTTTATATGAAAGTAAAACACTAAAAGTTCAATGTTAATAATGAAGGATGTGAGTAAATAACACAAAATTATACAAGCACAATCAGAATCAGAAGTGGAAGCTTAACTTTCAAATCCAAAGCAATATCAATCAAGCATGCAAAATAATGTAATGAAATAAATTTATAAGTGATAAATACCAGAAGCAGAACAGTACAGAGTTGACCAAGGTCTCATGCCAAAAACAAAAGTTTAACTCATTTATCAAGTCTAGTCAATTGGACTGTGATGAGCATTGAATTTTCATCTTAACACTTTTGTTCTCTTAGTTTGTGCTCTATTTATCGACTTAACGCGTCTAAATGCATTTAGGCACTTCAGAACCTTTTGTTTGTTTTGCCAAATTAGCAATTTCTTTTTTTTTATTATCATTATTATTATATATATGCTTTAAAAATACCTTCACATTAGAATTACAACAAATTGATGATTAGCTTAGTTTTTTCTTTACATATATATAGGACAGGGAGAGAAAATCATTGCACCAACAATGTTATTCTGGAAAACTGGCCTTCACAGTCAGTATAGCATAGTGGAGTACTACTTGAAACTCAATTGGTTCAAGCATTAATTTGGTTCTAAAACGGGAGACCATTTGCTTAAAAAATTTCACCATTTGCTTTTTTTATTACAGTAAAACTGAAGTACCTCTGATAACCTTGATATAACCTATCCTAGAACACCGCTGACCACCTTCACAGCTCATACAATAGTGTAACCAAAAGAGGAACTTGTGACAGGGCTATGATAATAACTAAACAGGTGATCCAATCTAACACATTAATTTAAGCAAACTTTTCAATCCGTTTGTTTTAAAGCCCTAAATCTTATCTATTCTATCCCTCCATCTATTTTCTCCTGCGGGAACAGATGTTTATGAAATGGAGACTGCACTTATTACAGAGATCTCCTACACTATCAACAACTTTAATAAATGAAACAAACATAATTTAACTATGACATGGATTCTGCCAACAAAAAAAAAGGATGACATGGAACAAACAAGCATGTATTCTATCAGATACAACAACAACCAATGTTCATTCCACTACATGCATTAAGTCATAAAATCATCGCTGCTGTCCTCTATCATATAACCTAAAATGCAAGACAGTGACACTATTCTAATTATTTTCAGATGAAACTTATGGACTCTAAATTAAGCATGAAACAATGACCATGCATGAACTAATTGATCCAAACAGAGTATTTTGAGGGATGAACGCAAGAAAGGAAACATCACGTATATCATATGTCAATTCCCTCCTAAAAACTGTTTTTCTCAATAAGTAAAAAAGGAAGTATCACTTCACTTTCTTTTCCCGGCGACAATTGAACATTTAAACCTCAACACCACTCCCCAAACGAACCGAAAATTAAGCTAAAAATGATCAACTCTCCAAAACGCGAAGCGATTCAGCTCCAATTTCAGAAGGAAAACAATGTATTACCCGGAAGGTATTCTTGCAATCGTCAACCAAAGCAACGAACCGGTCCATAAGATGCTTGACCATCTCTGAGCTGTTCAAAATCACCGAAACCAACAAAAACCTCGCATAGAACCGCAACTCCTTGGACCGAACTCCCAGATCTTTCGTGGAAGCTTCGGATCCTTCGAAATACCTTCTGCTGAGTATAGCCTCGTAGAAGACGCAGGCAGCAACGAGGTACCTACTCTCGCTGGTTCTCATGTACTGGCTGAAGTAGAGCTGGCCGATTCGACTCGCGATCTCACCGATTTCCCAGCGCTTGAGACCGCGCTGGACCAGCACCGCGCGGTGCTGCTGCTGGTGCTTCCACAGGAGCGTGTAGGCGTCGAAAACCTCGTGGAAAAGGTGGTTCTGGCTAACGCGACCGTATGCCGGCACGTCGCGAACCCTAGCGAACTTCCGGTCCGCGTCATCCACCAGCGCTCGTAAGGTGTTCCAAACGTCTTCTTCCTTAGACATGCCTGCCGGAGAGGAGAGGAAATAGGAGAGTTCTCTTTTCAGTTCTCCGCCCGGTGCCGGTTCTCGCCGCCGTTCATCGGAGAATTTGGGGTCAGATGGAGGAATCAGGAAAAGGGAGAAAACGAGTAATCAGAAATTGAAACGAAATGTGTGTGTCGGGAACGCAAAAGAGAGGAACGGTGAAGAGGGCGGTTACACTTTTTGTTTGTCAAGGACTGAGAAATATATTTAATAATATATTTATATATTTATTTGTATTTATATACATGATATAATATTAAAACTATAGACTATGCAGTTTTATTTATTTTGATGATGGTGTAACTGGCGTCAATTTTTTATTTTTTTAAATTTTGCTGTTTCTTTCGCTTTTGCTTTTTTCTTGTTTTTTTCTTTTTCGCTGTTTTGAGAGTGAAACGAGAGGCATGAGGGTAGATGAGTTAAGATTTTGGATTTATCTGATGGGGAGGTTTTCTTTCCATCCATTTATTTTGGCTTTTCCCGCCCCCTTTTTTGGCCAGAGAGGCAGCAATTAAGTTTTCTGTTACATGGGAAAAGAAAGCAAAAGCAAAACAGAAGAACACAAAATGAAAAATGAAAATGAAAAATCTATGGCCTTACGAATCAAAACCTAAAACAACTTCAGCCAAAACCAATTCTGGGGTTGGCTCTTTCCAAGTCTTGAAGCAGCTCCAATAGCAATAGGTCAACAATTTTTATTACTTACTGTGTGTTTGATTACTTAAGTATATATTAAACAAATGCATTGTACTTACAAAAATATTGATAACTGGAGTTTCCTAGAATTTTTTAATAAATTAACATATTTATTGATTTTCTAAAAAATGAAGTGAAGTTATTATTTAATTTTATTTAAACAATTAGTACTTTTTAATCTAATTGAATTCTGTAATAAAAATATTTTAAAAAATAGTACATTTTATCTTTATTTTTTGAGAAAAAGGATTGTGTACTGATAGTGTAAAAAGTTTTACACAGACGGTTAATCACAACCCTTGATTTATGGTAAGTTTGTTGACTTTACTAATTAATATTTTAAAAGTCATATAAATGAAGAATCATGATTAAACGTTGGTGTAAAACTCTTTTACACTGTCAGTGCATACTAATTAAACTCTTTTTTTTAATAAGTAGTCTTAAATTACTCTTTAACTTGATTCATAAGAAAAATGTTTTAATAAACAAATGATAGAGACACTCTTTAAGTTTCTTGCCAACACACAAAACGTAGAATTAATTTATTTTAGCCGTGGATATATCAAACTAATCACTACGCAACACTTGCTCTCTGTCCCTCCTCTTTTTGATGCTGCGTTGGCTTATATTTAATTTGAGCCATCGGCCATTCATTACACCATAAATGCAGTTTTGAGTGGTGGACCTGGGATGGATTCATCATGATATCCATTAATTTGGAATTTAGTTATATGTCATTTTCATGAATGTATTTACAGAAACTGAAAGAAACTAAGTGTCCGTTTGGTTTAAATTTTGCACCATTCAGAATCAATTCTGCAGAATTGATTTTAAATCACTTCCGTCCAACGTACTTCGTAAAGCGTGCATAATCCATCTCAACCATTCATTTCTAGAATCAATTCTACTCAACTATAAACCAAACAGACCCTAAACATTAGAGTATCTAAAGCACTATTGTTTTCGTTTATCAAGTATGGTGTACGTTACAAGAGTCTAATGTACGTTTAGGAATCACAGGACATGGATAACAATAAGTACTAATTAAGAGAGGTTCCACATTCAAAGTTTGTATATCTGTGCCACAAAAATCAGCTTGTCATGAACCCATGATTTGCACAAGTAATTAGTAAATCTGAAATATAATTACTAGTAATTAAATAGGTGAATGCTTAATTGTCTATATTGCATTTTGATGGAATCAGAGCTACTAGAGGTAAGAGAACAAATATACGTTTATGATTAATTAGTAAAAGTTATAGGGTTGTTAACTGGCATGTATTCACAAAGTTTGTACTAGTACTATATTTTATGCCTAATAATCAGCTTTTAGGACCATCATACCAATTCCTCTGTCTGTAATTGGGTTGGTGCATGAAGATTTGTGCATAATGTTCCCAATGATATTAAATAATAATAATCTTAATCATTCTCTAATTTCTCGCAGGGCATGATTTAATAATTGGGGTATGAAGTCAGGTACACCCTAGCAGTTGATATATGAATGATGACCAGCGTTACTGCGTTAGGAATTGGTTGTTGTTCTAATTAGTTAAAGGTGTACAGAGTGGAAATGCTTTTGATAATAGAGATCACAGGTCACACTATTGAAAATTTGAGTATATATTTCGGATGAACTTCAACATTGACCTGGGATTCTCTGTAATGATTTCTCCACCTTCTTTTACTTTTTGATTTCCCCCTTTTTGTTTTAAAGAGGGTTGGTAAATAATGAGATTTGTGGACCAAATTAAAGTAGTTAATTTATTAATTAACCTGTGCCAATGTAATTGAATGAGAAATTTTGCTCGTGCTAGAAATGGAAAAATGGGCAGTCTGTTTGATTGTATCCAAAAAGGTGTATGATGAAATGCACTGAGCAGAGCTCACTTTAAAATACCAAATTAGAATTTGACCAAAAAATAAAATAAAAATTGAAGTCTACATGGTTGTGGTTATAATATGCCAAATTTGTTTGGCCTGATTCACTGAGCTCAGTGGTTTTACAAATTGAGAACTAGACAACCATCATGTGACTTAGTAGATGACATCATTGTTTTATCTCCTAGCACCATCCAAATGAACAACAAAAATGCCTTGACAACCACCAGAGGGCCTTGAGGATATTGATCGTTCAAATGGGTTCCTAGAAGTAGGGATTAATGAAACCAGGTCCTCTTGTTTTTTTAATTTTTTTTTTTTTTGGTTTGAAATTCACTAAAACAAAGAATTTAGCGATCAATTATCCTCCAAATGCAGGGGGTGTGGTTTGGAAAAAATGTAAAACCCACCGAATACAACAATGTGAACTTGGGAAATAAGAAAGTTTGATGAACAAATACAAATAGACAAATGCTCACAACTAGAAAATTAACATATATGCATGTTTACCCAAAAAAGAAAGAAAGAAAGAAAATAGATGCATGGCATGAGACATAAAGATGATACCATAGAAACATGTTAATATGGTAAATTTTAAAAGAGTTAAATATGTTTTTAGTCCTTAAAGTTTGACTCGAATTTGGTTTTAGTCCATAAACTTCAAAATCGTTGGATTTGGTCTCTCATGTTCTGAAATCACTTAACTTTAGTCTCTGACATTAACATCGTTAAACTTTTCACCGACATGGCTCTGACTCAACGAGCATGTCCAATCAACTTTAATTATCATGATGTGGCAATACTCAACCTTCTTTTATGGTTTTTAATATATAAATACATAGTTACAATTTAATTAAAACATAATTACAATTGCATTTTTCCCCCAATTGAGACATATGGTTTAAAATTGAAGTTTCAGTGTGTAAGGAAAGACATTTGATTAGGGAAAAAAGACTTGGGGGGAAGATTCTGATCGCTCAGGGAGAAGATGAAGTCGTCCAGGTCTTATCTAGTGAAGAGCTAGAGCTTCATTGTGTTGTTCCTCAGCGTCTTCCTCGCACCCAAGGTTCAGATGTAGTATTTGTGGAGAGGAGCTATATACTTCTTCTAACCTCAAAAACTGCAACCAACCCTGGTAGAGTGTTCTGGAGATGCAGGAACTGGGATGTGAGTACTTTGTTTCCTCAACCTCATGATATCTCAATGGGCTGATGAAAAAGTTATACAGCAAGATGCAAAAGAGGAATTTACGCAATATGTTAAAATGGTAATTGTAATATATTGTGATGGTAATTGTAATTGTATTTTAATTAAATTGTAATTATGTATTAAGATAATAAAATCCATAAATGAAGGCTGAGGTATAATGTAATTGTCACATCGTGGTGATTAAAGCTGACTAATCATGCTGAGCCAGAGCTCTGTTTGTCGCGTCAGCGAAACATATTTAGCGGTGTTAATGTCACGGACTAAAGTTAGGTGATTTCATAACATGAGGGACTTAATCAAACGATTTTGAAATGTATGGACTAAAACCAAATTCGGGTCAAACATTATGTACTAAAAACACATTTAACTCATTTTAAAACTACTGAACACAATACAATTATAATATTATATACAATTTGTAGAAAATTAATATAAAACACAAATTATGAATAAAAAAGAGGATCAATTAATATTTTAAAGTTAGCATGAGTTATTTTGGGCATAATATTATTTATTTAAGCAATATATATAGTATCATCCCATGTGCATTAAATTAAAGGTTTAAAAAATAAAAAATAAAAATACAATTAAAAGTGTCTAAAGTGTTTATGAAATATGTAACATATAAACACATACCTCACACATATACAATATGATACTATTATTATTTTGAAGTGTTTGTACTTCATGGTTTCCTATATATTTAGCGTAGGTTTGGATGGATGGTGGCAAAGTTATTTTACAAAATTTATTTTGAATCAATTTTTTTTCAATTATAACATGCTTCATAACACCTACATGATTTATTTTTAACTATTAATTTTAAAATCAATTCTACTTAATTATAAAATAAACAGATTCTTGCATAGTGATAACAAACTATCATTTTTCTGTAATTGAGTTCCACATGTTTATATGAATGAATATGATATATTTAATTTTTATTTGATATTTATTATTAAAATTAATTTTTTTGTCTTTTCAAGTGATTTTTATGAAAAATCTATTTGATATAAATTTTATTATTGATGAATTTTATAATATAAAATCACAAAATATATAATTTAAATAAAAGGTGAAATTCATTTAATTAACTTTTATTTAATATTCATTAGTGAAAAAAATTCGCCCCTCTAAGTTATTCTAGATCCATTCCAGGTGAGAAGTGATTGGAAGTTTGTGGTTTTTGTAAGAGGAAGGAACAATGGTATAGCTTAGACTAGAGTTTGGTAATTTTGTTTTTGTTTTTTTTTAGTTAACTATAAGAGTGTGTTTAGTGGGGATCGAACCCGAAAATCATTCTCACCATTTCAGTATGTGTTGCTAAATTAACCACAACTTTTTGGTTGTAATTCTGTTTTGTTTAGAGAGAATCGTGGCTTGCAAATTTTACGAAATACAAAAATACTAATAACACACTATTTTCAACATATATTTTATACAATTAGTATAGGTAAAAATTGTACGTGTGCTACTAAATAAAAAGAAGTCTTGTATAATTAAATAGATCTCACCCATTAATAATAAAAAATATTACTAAACAACAGTTCTAGTCAAGAAATAGAGCAACTTTAAAACAAACAATTCAATCCATTACTTTCAATATTCTTAGGTGTAAAATTGAAGCTTTTTTCAATGGGTTGACTTTCACAAAGAAAAGCACACGAGGAATATATAAGGAGCCAGAAACCTCTGAGGATGGCCATCATATTTTGACCATTAATTATTTTGTGTCCGACCAAATAATTCACCTTTTTCTCTATTTCCGAATTCCAAACCTATCTCGATCATCGGATCTCTTCATTTTCATCATAATCTGCAAAGTATGATCATCTCTCTCCCTCATTACATGTATTGAATGATTAAATTCAATCGTTGTTATGTTTGTCGGATTTTAGTTAACTGTTAATTATAAAATTAATTGAATAAATTCTAATAATTTTACATTATATACATACACGTATTTTTATTATAATTTTAATAGTTAATTTTTCAATTAACAATTATAATTATTCACTTTACTCTTCAAAATATATCTATCTTTCATTTCTAAAATTAATGTAGCCTTTACTTTAAAGGAATAGCCAAATCAATGCTTGTCTGATCAATTAAATGAGACTTCTTTCGTCCACACAACTTGTTTTATTGTTTATGGTTATGGATAGATATATTTAGCTGTTACATCTAACAGTGCTTAAAAGTTGTTGCTGCTTGAAATAAAAACTGGAGTTGTTGCATCATATGTGTGTTTATTGTCTGAATTGGAAACACTGGGTCCATGGCGTATTATTTTATCAATTTTATTACAAATAAAGTAGATCTACAAATATATCGTCTTTTTTCTCACATAATTAATTGAACTTTTCTTTGGATTGAATGAGATGAAACTTAAAAAGTCATCTAATTTGGTCCACACTTCCAGCGTGGGTTTACAAGTTTCAAAAGAGGTCATTTTCTATCTATTGCTTTATTAGGTAGAAGAGCTTTCCCTACTCAACAATATTGTGTTGTTTTCATGGGACAAGTCCTGTCATGCAACAAGCCGAAACATGCATTTGACTTGCAAAATATATACATGTCCTCTTTTTATTAATTCACATCCTAGTTGAGAAGCATATGAATATTTTGGCATTATCAATTACAGTGATTTATGTATAACAAATTTCCAGAAATACAGCTGTATTAATTGTTACTTGTTTTTTTTTTTTTCTAAAATTGGCGCACATTCCACACAAACACACACCCGCATACACAAACACTGAAACACACACATACATATGAATATTAATTTCTCATATATAATGGGATTGTTACATATATTTATTGAATAATATAATCTTTTATGTTTTGAAATTAGCTTTTTTGAGTTCATATATTATTGAAGTAATAAAACTTTTATTTTTTAATACGTGGAATTAAATATTAATTAAATGTAAATAACTAATCAGTGAATTAAAAGAACTTAATTAATGATAATATTACTAGTATAAAGAGAAATGTTGGTAACGTTATTTTTAAAGGAAAATGTATAAAAAATTTTATATTATCACCCAATGACATGTTGTCACATCATTTACTGAGTTTGATAATACATGATGTATCATACATATTAAATGATGAGACAACACACATTATTGGATGAAAATATAAGGGCCTGGTTGATTTGTGTTTACATTTCCTGTTTTCATTTTCTGTTTTCATTTTGTTTCATGTTTTTTGAAATTTTACAAAGGAAAAACTGGAAATGCTGGAAAAAATTTTTGTTTCCAGCATTTCCAGTTTTTCCTTTGTAAAATTTCAGAAAACAAAAAACAGGAAATAGAAATGCAAACCAAATAGACCCTAATTTTTTAACACTATACTAATGTGTACACTAATTAAACTCATTTTGAAAACACTAATAAGTTGAAATTCATGTTAGTCACATCCAAATAAAAAAGTGGATCATATTATGTAGGAAATAGTCTTAATGAATTTTAACCAATAATAAATTATAGTTAAACTTAATTGTTAGCATTAATTTTTTTGGAATAAATAATTTGTTTTCATAAATATATGTAGATTTTTTAAAATTTAATAAAATTTATTTGTCATAAAATAGATTAAAAATAGGGGTGTAATTGGGTCGGGTTTGAGGTATTTTATTATCCGAACCAATTTAAACAACATCGGTTTAGGTTGGTTCGGGTCGGGTCAACGGGTCATGAATGAAAAAATAAAAAATGATTAAATCAGTAAAAGCATGAAAAATTTGAGAAATGAAATATGAAAGGGGATGAGAAACCCCATAAACCATAAAAATGGGGGGAAACCCGAATCACTAATCTGTTTGCAATAGTTTAAAAGGAATGAGAAAATCCTATATAGATCTCAAATACACAAAATTGAACAGCAGCAAGAAGGGTTCTCAACCCCAAACATATCTCAAATACACAAAATGAGAAAATCCTAAACAAATACGACCGGCGACACGACGCCTGGAGGAGCTCCTGTATGCAGGCAGCGTCGGCGGTGCAGTCGTGGGTGAAGGCGACAGCGGGGATCGGAGAGAGGAAGCGGGAGAAAGAATGACCAGAGGGCAGCCACCACACCACCACTAGTGCACCGTCACATGTCATCTCCCATGTTATACAACATGCGCTGCCCGTCGCAAGCCTGAAGTCTTTGTACCACTGCGTCGTGCCACCGTCTTCACCATCCTCCTTTGTCAACCACTACATCACAACCTCCCAGCAACAAGCCAACAAGAATCTGATGTGAAAGAGTAAAAGAAGGATGAAGAAAGAGGGGGAGAGAAATTATGGACAAAAGCAATGAAGCTTTGTGGGCTAAAAAATTTTCAAGGTTGAAGAGTGGAAGAGCGGCTACTATTGCCTTTTAATATTATTAACATGTCCTCGGGTCGGGTCGGGTCATTCGTTTTTAAAATAGCCCGACCCGATACTTAACCCGAAGGTGATCGGGTTCGCGGGTCAACCTGAACCCGCTTACACCCCTAACTAAAATTTTAACCATAAAATTTAATCTGTTTAAATAATATCAATTTAAAATTTGCACTAAAAGTTATTAATTCTATTAGAAAGGTAATAACTCAAAAACGATTATAAACGAGCATGGATAATGCGTAAAGGGTGATAAGTTTTTAGATTTAATAAGACATGCACTTTACATGAAAATGATTAATGTGATGCTAAATTCTTAAATTGATTTTTATTAGACTTTGTTCTAAATTAATTTGAATTAAAATGTAGTACTATCATTAAAAACTTGTGTTGGTGCTCAAATTGTGATATCTATTACTTGTATAATATTTTTTTAATCGCATAATAACTCTAGACCCTAAACATGACTTCTATAACTCATTGATTACGGTGACTTATTTGAATCATAATTTTCTGTTGCATTCCTTGTTGGTCTATTTCCAAAACTTATCTCTCGAGTTCGAAAGTGATATTTCGCGAGTGACACGGCATCCACAAATGAGAAAACGGTCATGTAAGACTTGAGTATAGATTGGAAATTAATAGACTGAAAGCTAGCTTTAGCAATATATTGTCATTTCAAAAAGGAAAAAAACAAAGCAAATAAAGTAGGATCCAATGGCAGTGAAAGGAAGTGGGGGAAACTTTTCTAAATTCTGATTGTGGTTTAAAGAATCTTCCAGTGTTCACTTCTGGAGTCAAAAGAAGGTGGAGGGAGGCCTACAAGCTTATCATATAAAAGCACACATCTATCTCTATTTTCCCCTTATGAATAATGATGAGTGAACGAAGCTTCAAAATTCGGCACTTTGTGTGAGTATAGATTAATAGTCCACGGTTAGTGGGCCTTATGATGCAAAATGAGCTATTAGTGGTAGTCAGTGCCTAAAATGAAACAGTAAGAGAGAAGAGGGACCTTGAGCCTATCACCAATTCTCCATTATCGGAACTAGAAATCGATGGAGGACAAAGTCACACACACGTATATGTAAGATACATAAAAGACAAAGAATCATAAACTTAAAAAATGTGAAAATTAATTTACTAATGTATCGATGAAAAAATAATTAAAATTACGATGGGAGGCTACAAACATTAACAACTATATGAATCAGTTGCCAAATAATGGACATGAAAGATTAATAGCCTGTTATTGTGTGTTAATCTTTCCTAAATTCTTTTACCAGTTATAAAATACAAGCCTCTCGATTTGTTGATAAATGATATTGAGATGAAAATAGCATATTGGAATGAACTAACCAAAACCCGGAAAATTTGGAAAGGGAGAAAAAAAAAGCTCACATTCCTATACCTTCGTTGATCAAGACATTACCGAACAAGTACCTCGTTCTCTTGAATGAGAGACTCTAAAATACTTGCTTTACTGTTGAACATGTGATAATCTTCATTTCATAATGTTTTTTTTTGTCATTTATTGGATAATTAATGGTTGTTTTGAAATTATATTATGATAGATTTCTCAATTACTCCCTCCATTTCTTTTTCTTTATTATTTAAGGTTTTTTCAGGATGATTAAAGATTGCAATAACTATATTTTTTAACTATTTTTTTCAAATATGTCGTTTGGACTCGCAAAATATTTATGATATATCTTTATAATAAATATTTAAAATAAAAAAGAATTAAATTAAAGGGAGAAAAATTAAAAAAATAACATTTATTATTATCTTGGTATCTGAAAATGACACTTATTTAAAAACAAGTTTAAAACCATAAACGACATATATAAAGAAACAAATGGAGCACTATAATGATCAAATATTTAAAATAATTTGATTATATTTTGGTGCTAAAAAATTATATATACTCCTTTCGTCCTATTTTATTTGTAGCAGTTTTTGCATCAAGATTTATAAATATATATAATTAATTTTCTATTATATCCCTTCTAATTCGTTAATTAATTCTTGTCTTATTTGTAATTAGGGAAATTCTATGGTACCCTCTGGTGAGAGAGGGTTTCGGTATCTTCTTTGATCATTTAATCAATTTTTCTCAACTTTCTTAAATGATTTTAGTATTTTTACAGTTACATGACAATATTTAACTATTAGAATTTGTATTTTTAATTTTTGAAAAGACTTTTTGATCCCTATAACCATTATCCTGTATTTTTTTATTGTATTCCCCCATTTCTTTACATTCTCATTTGTAATACACATGTGTCTCATTTAAAATATACTTTATGTCTTCAAAATAATTTAGGACGGAGTACAGGACTTGTTCCTATGTAGTTTTGGTCTGTATACCTCCATTCAATAAAAAATAACAAGAAGGTATCAAGACCCTCCCTGGCTAGAGGGTACCAAATTGCAACCCTTGTAATTATCCCTTTAAAATTAAGTAGTCGCGTCCTTAATCACTCCCCCAATCACCGTATGAATATTTTGGAATATGAATTCTCCATCTCAAAAATGAATAACACAATATCATATGCTATGGAAGGGTTGGTGTTCTCTGCTGGGATTGATGACAACGGGAATATGCCCCCCAAACCACCAGATGGGGCAGGGGACATGGATACTGATAAGCGACCTTCCTTTCGAGATAAGGTCATTGGGAAGAAAGGGATTAGCAGTGAACAAAAACGAAGAGACCTTGTTGCGGAAAAACTTATGTCGTTTGATTAAGAAGGAGGAAATAGGCTACTCCCTAGATGTACACTTGATGCTAATTTATTCCATGAGTTATGCACACCATGGAAAGATGCACTAATCATTAAATTGTTGGGTAAGAGCATTGGGTTTATGGCCATGCGTGAAAGACTAGAGAAGATGTGGAAACTTTCTGGGGGGTTTGACTTACTAGATGTGGGTCATGGCTATTATGTGGCTACATTCGATCAACCAGAAGATAGGTCGAAGGTGATGGAGGGAGGCCCATGGATGCTGCATGATCACTATGTATCTGTACGATCCTGGTCGTCTGATTTTGTCCCGTCAGAGGCGACTATCAATCGGACCTTAGCATGGATAAGAATCCCTAATGTCGGACTCATGTTCTACAATGAAGATGTGCTTATGGGGATTGCATCTATGATAGGCACTCCCATTAAAGTGGATACTACTACGCTGAATGTTTCTCATGGAAGGTTTGCGAGGATATGCGTGGAACTTGATCTCAGTGAACCAGTAGTTGGCCGCGTGTGTGTCCAGGGACACTGGTTCAATGTTGAATACGAAGGCCTCCATGTTATTTGTGCCTCGTGCGGTTGTTATGGTCATGTGACGAGAGAATGTCAGAAGCTGGAGTCTGCGCAGGGGCAAGCTGGAGCTGGGGAAGGTGCCGGCGGCGGAGCCAAGGGGCCCGAGCAAGAACCCTCCCCTAACAGTGATAATTCTGCTAATATGGAAAGTGTATCTCATTCGGATCCAATCCCAAATATTCTGCATGGCGATTGGCTCGTCGTTAATAAGAGGAAAAAGAATGGGAATCAGACAGCTAAGGGGAAGCAAAAATCAGGGGATTCTATTGGCCCTTTAAATGGGAACAGATTTAGCGCATTAAAATTCAAGAGAATGCAGTGAATGTTGCTACTACTAGGGTGCAATCACATGATGTGCCTACTACTGGGCCTTAAAATCACGTGCAGCCCAAGACTTGGCATGGGAAGCGCGCCAGAAAGGATCCTTCAATTGAACCCAAAAGTGACACCCCTGGGCCCTCTCACCAAACTCTAGTGGGCCAGAAGGTACAACCCCAAGAATCCATGAAGCATAAGAAGGAGACCGCGGGTGGGGCCAACAAAACCATTATGATGGGGAATCATAAAGTTTTTGATTTGGGTGGAGGTGTAAAGTCTACGATGAAATTGGTACAGGTCACCAAAAATAAATTCTTAATCCAGGATGAGTCCAAGCCTGATATCCAAGGGAATGGGAAGAGTAAAGGAGTGCATAATAATTTGTCTAATGTCGAAACTATGGACCATGAAGCACATAATGCGGAACTATCTACCCAGGTGGACAGGGGCCCAAGTATGGACCAAAAGCTCACTGCACAGTAGTGGGTCTCTCTTTTCTTAATCCTGCCTTTATGATGATGTTCCAAAATTGCAACATTCTGTCTTGGAACTGCAGGGGTGGTATCCATAAAGGTGGACGGAGATATGTGCGTGATTTGGTGAGGCGCTTTGATCCAATTATTTGCATTCTTGTGGAAACTCATTGTGCGTTCAGTGTGGCGGAGGATTTTTGGAATAGTTTGGGCTTCAAAGCTCATGCTATCGTGGAGGCCGTGGGTCACTCTGGAGGTATCTGGGTTTTGGGCCAGAAGGACAGTGATCTTTCCATTTCTGTTATAGAGATCTTCCAGCAAGCTATTACCTTTAGCCTTTGTAAGGGTAGGGAAACTTGGGCTTGTAGTGCTATTTATGCTAGCCCCTGTCCTACTATTCGTGATGAGCTTTGGTCTTATTTAAAGGACCTTCGGGATAGGATTTCCATTCCCTGGGTCCTTTTGGGCGATTTCAATGAAGTTGTTTGTCCCTCAGAAGTTCGTGGTGCGACTTTCTTACCCAGGCGCGCATCTAAATTTGTGGATGTCTTGGAAGTTTGTAGAATGATTGATATTGGTGCGACCGGGAGTAGGTTCACTTGGTTCAGGAAGATTCAGGGAGGTTGCAGCATGTCAAAACGTCTGGATCGAGTAGTAGCTGATTGTGAGTGGCGACTCTTGTTACCTGATGCCTTTGTGGAAGTTTTATGTAGAGTTGGGCCTGATCATGCTCCCCTTATTCTTCATTGTAGTGATGATCCTTCTTCTAAAAAGGGTAGACCATTTCGCTATTTGGATGCTTGGTCAAGACATGGGGAGTACAAATCTATTATTACAGAGGCTTGGCTTGAGGGTTCTATGGGTGTGATGGACAGTCTTCATAAAGTTCAGGAGGCATCCTTGAAATTCAATTCTGAAACCTTTGGGAATATATTCCGTAGGAAAAGAAGAGCTGAGGCTAGGCTGAGAGGCATTCAGGAGGATCTTGATTTGGCTCCTACTCCTCGATTGCTTAAATTTGAGAGGGATATTCAGCGTGAATATTCAGAAATCTCGAGGCAAGAGGAAATTCTCTGGTTCCAAAAATCTAGGGAGAATTGGGTTCGCTTGGGTGATAGGAATAATAAGTTCTTCCATGCTCAGACTGTAGTGAGAAGAAGAAGAAATAAGGTTAGTGGTATTAAGCTCAGTGACGGAAACTGGTGTACAGACCAGGACGTCATTGAAAATGAGATTCTTTCTTTTTACAAGGACCTCTTTGCTACTAATGCTCCCATTGTAGACAGGTCAGTAGAAGACTTCCTCTTGCCCAAATTGGGTGACTCTGGTGTTTCTGTTCTTACAACTCCCGTGACTAAAGAAGAAGTTAAAAGGGCTCTAATAAGTATGGGGAGCTATAAATCTCCAAGTCCTGATGGGTTTCAACCCATATTTTTTAAAAGATATTGGGATGTGATTGGAGATGATGTTTGGCGTCTTGTGAGGGATGTGTTCATATATGGTGTTACAGACGTTTCTTTGTTGGAGACTTATGTGGTGCTTATCCCCAAGGTTGACCAACCTGTTGAACTCGGACAGTTCCGCCCAATTAGCCTGTGCAATGTGGTTTACAAGTTAATTACTAAAGTGTTAGTTAGGCGTTTGAGACCCTTTATGGGAGATCTTTTTGGTCCTCTCCATGGTAGCTTTATTCCTGGGAGAGGGACTTCGGATAATGCTATCCTTGCTCATGAGATTATTCACTTTATGCGCAATTCTAAATCTAAAAAAGGCTTCTTAGCTTTTAAAATTGATTTGGAGAAAGCATATGACCGGGTTAATTGGGACTTCTTGGAGAGTACTTTGGCTGATTTTGGATTTCCGGCTTCGACTATCAAGCTCATCATGTGGTGTGTTCGCTCTTCTACCCTTTCTATCCTTTGGAATGGGGCTAAATTGGAACCTTTTCAAACTACAAGAGGTCTTAGACAAGGGGACCCTATTTCCCCTTATCTGTTTGTCTTATGTATGGAGAAATTAGCTCTCTTGATCCAGCGAAAAGTGAACTCAGGTCTTTGGAAGCCAATCCAAATTACTAGGAATGACCCAGTTTTTTCTCATCTGCTATTTGCAGATGACGTCCTCCTTTTTTGCAGGGCCTTTGATAATCAAGCCCGTTTAGTGAGAGACACTCTTCGGGAGTTTTGTGACATGTCAGGGTTGAAGGTGAATGTGGATAAATCCAAGGTGATGGCTTCAGCCCGTGTCTCTTGTGCTAGAAGAAGACATCTTCAAACTCTTACTGACCTGAGATTTGTTCTTAAACTGGACAAATACTTGGGTTTTACTTTACCTTGCTCCAGAATTAAAAAGGCTGACTTTAGTGATATTTTTTCTAAAATTGATAGGCGCATTGCATCTTGGAAAGCTGGGCTCTTGAACAAGGCAGGCCGCCTCTGTTTAGCCAAGTCTGTGATTTCCTCCTTACCAATTTATACTATGCAAACAATGTGGTACCCTCAAACTATTTGCAATAGCATTGATAGAAGAGTCCGTAATTTTTTCTGGGATGGTGACCCACACCACTGTGGCTGGCACCTGGTGGGTTGGGATAAACTAACCACTCCTAAGAATAAAGGTGGCTTAGGCCTTAGGAATGCTCGGGACACTAATACCTCTCCCTTAGGCAAGCTGGTGTGGGCTTTGCTCTCTGATGAAAATAAGCCTTGGGTTCAGGCACTCAAAGCCAAGTATATGCCTCATGGTTCGGTCCTAAATGCTAAATGTAACACTGGGTCTTCATATTTATGGAGAAGTATTATGAAGGCTAAGTCAGCCCTCCAGGATGGTTTTCATTTCAATGTGGGGCGAGGAGACACCTTAGTTTGGTTCAATGATTGGTCTGGGAATGGATGCCTCTGCCATCTTGTTCCTTTTGTACATGTCTCTGATTCACAACTCACCCTTAGAGATTTAATTGTTGATGGAAATTGGCGTCTGGAGCGTTTATATTCCTGGACTTTCCAAGATATCTCCAATTTATTTTTGGATGTTAACCCCACCATTAACCCCTTGGTAGCTGCTGGTTGGGTGTGGTCAGGTACATGGGATGGTTCTTATAATGCTGCTGCTGGATACCGTTGGCTGACTAGCCTTAATGTGGAGGTTTCAGATAACATCCCTTCCTTTAGATGGGTGTGGAAGTTAAACTGTCCGGAAAAGATCCGCCTTCTTATCTGGCTTATCCTCCAGAATGGCGTCCCTATCAACGCCAAAAGGTTTCAGTGCAAGGTCGCAAATTCCCCTGCTTGTGCGCACTGTTCAAACAACTTGGAAGATACCCTACACTGTTTGCGAGATTGTCCCCATTCCCTTGAAGTTTGGCTCAGATTGGAATTGGGTAACTCTCTGTTTTTCCAACAATCAGACGTGGAAGCTTGGTTGCGTACTAACTTGGAAGGGGCTCATGGAACTCTCTTCTTATCTGGGCTTTGGTGGTTATGGCGTTGGCGCAACAATCAATGTTTAGATATCAACAAATGGTCTTTGGAGTTTGTCCTTCGTCAGATTGTCTACACCCATGATGACTTGCTTCGTTTTGTAGGCCCTCAAGGGAGATCGGAGGCTGGTGCTTTCTATGGTCATTTTTGGACCCCCTGCTGATACCACCAAGATCAATGTGGATGGAAGCTTCTTTCCGGATTCCAAGCGTATGGGGGTGGGTGGTGTGTTCCGCGGTGCAAACAAGCAATGGATTTCTGATTTCTCTGGCTTCGTGGGACTGGGAGATTGCCTGGAAGCTGAATTACAGGCTGTTTTCTTTGGACTTCACTTTGCTTGGGATAAGGGTCTCCGGAATATTATTCTGGAGTCAGACTCCTTGGATGTCATCCAGCTGTTGACTATAAGCTTCTCTGCTCTACCTCCTGCTTACTTAGTTTGTGTTAAGCGTATTAAGGTGTTGCTCCGTCACTCTTGGACAGTGGTTCTTCGGCATATCCCACGAGCAGCCAATAAACCCGCGGATAACCTTGCTAGAGCTGGTGCGAGGGATGTTAATTCTTCTTCTGTGCTGGACACCCCCACACCTGAAGTGGGATCTCTTATTTTGCTAGATGCTTTAAGCCTTTGTTAGTTGTTGTTTTCTTTCCTTTGTCTTTTTTATTATTTCCACTGTATCAAAAAAAGGTCACCAATATTGTATAATGATTGGCACCACACAATATCTTATATGAGGCGCTCTTGGAATCGGTTCATGTGAAAGTGCTTGGATCACAACATTAAAATAATATATAATTATAATTTATAAAGGATGTATTTAAAAAAAATAACTAAATATTCATTATTGAATAACAAGTAAAATGGCTTGAATTGATTAATTTAAGTTCATTATTATAAGGCATTTATAAGTCACCTTATAAAATCCCAAATTTTAATCATTTTTATGAATTAAATTAATGATAGAAAATGTTTTTATAGAAAGGAACTAGGAAACGAGAAGAGGAAATGGAGTTAGAATCAAGGGGGAGTAAAAATCAGGAAAATGAATTCGGATGCTCTCGCTCAAGGCTCACTTGAGCGCGCCTGAGTGAGGGTATCGGTAACAGGGGAAATTTTTATTTTGGGTTTCTCGCTCAGGCTCGCTTGAGTGAAGGCTGAGCAAGAAAACAGAGTAAGATTAGGGGATTATTGTGTGAAATTTCGTCTGGACTCGCTCAGGCCAGAACAAAGTGAAAACAGAGCCAGGATGGGAGAGAAAATCCAAGTAATCGTCAGTTGAAGTAATATACCCTTATCTTTTTTCCATTCATTTCATTTAACTCCTCATAAACTTATGCTTACTTGAGAGAGAGAAAATCAAAGTAATCATTAGTTGAAATAATATTAAAAAAGGGTATAATTGAAAAAAGATATTAAATGACATCATTTGATATCTATT
The DNA here is from genome assembly GCA_026901365.1 of Sesbania bispinosa. NCBI lineage: Eukaryota > Viridiplantae > Streptophyta > Magnoliopsida > Fabales > Fabaceae > Sesbania > Sesbania bispinosa. The sequence goes on along the minus strand of QLOH01000787.1, from coordinate 63,560 downwards.
AAAATTTCTTTATATATATTAAACTCTTAAAATTTTATGAGTCAATCTTAACAATAAAAAACCTATATGTTATAGTAATAAACTAATATATTATAAATATTCAAATTTTAGGTACACAAATGCTCTCTTGAAGAAGTATTCCTTGACTTGGCATAAAATATTAAAAAGGTGCAAAATGAGAAAAAAATATAATTATATAAAAAGAAAAATAAATTCTGAAATTATCTTATTATGAACTTATTATAAAAAAAATAAACTTATTGTATGAAAATATGGAGCAGAAATAAAATTAATACAGTCAGGAAGAATAATCGAAAGCGGGCCCTAGAAGCATTCGTCAGAGCGCACAGTCCAAACTCCAGAGGCAGGCAAGGCAAGCGGGGTTCGTTGGGCGGTGGTGCAGTTGGACTCACTTCACCAGAAAGTCACTGCCACTGCGATCGATTCTCTCTTCCGCGGAAGGAAGGGGAGAGGGAGAGAGAGAGAGAGAGATGTGGGTATTTTACCTGATTTCGCTGCCCCTCACAATGGGGATGGTGCTATTGACGCTGAGGTACTTCGCTGGCCCTGACGTCCCTCTCTATGTTCTCCTCACCGTTGGATACACCTGGTTCTCTTCCCTCGCCATCATCATCCTCGTCCCTGCTGACATTTGGCAGGTACTGTATTACTAACCATCTCTGCCTCTTCCTTCATCCATTTCCAATTAACGTCTTTCCTATTGTTAATTTATTGTTTAATTTAATTCAATCTTATCATAGGGTTGCTCCACAGACTTATTAACGTCTTTCCTATTTCTGGAGAGTTTTGGATACATTGATAAGCACTTTTCTTGCATTTTGGGTGATATACTATTGCTATCCACTTTTTCTTCCTTTAGATTTTGAAAAAAATATAAGGAGGCTTGGGGCGTGCATTAATTCGTAGTATAGTTTGTTGCTTTTGACTCTATGAACCAGAAAGTAAGTTCAATCATATGTACACATAATTAACTGATTGTTGCATACTTGTATAAAACTGATTTTCTGAGGTCTTACTCTGTAATAGCTTCTTCTTTCTTGTTTCTTTTGGATTGAATAAAAAGAGGTCTCTAAAAGTCTACAAGAGAAGCCCCTGTAAACAAATCATGTGTGGACACCCATATAGATGCCAAGAAGAGAACTCAGTCCCACTAAAGATGAGAGGAAAGAAATTTATTATTAAAAACTCTAGCATCACCACCTATAAATCACAATAACCTGCCAACAATGTGCAATGTCGAAGAATTTTTCTATCCCTTTTCTTGCAAAGCCTCTGAGATGTGTAGGCAGAACTTGGTCCAATCCAACCATTACGCACAAACCCAATGATCCTCAAAAATACCAAAAATCTGATTTCAGTTTCACTTTCACAGCTTTTAAGTCAATATCCAATGCAGAAAGGATGGCTATTTGTCTCAGAACTCCAAAAGTACATAACTCAACCATAAGAAGTAGCCTCATGAGGCATATGAGTATGAAATAGATAATTTGTTAATTACCACTCTCCAAACAAAATTCTTCACCTTAGAAGGAGCCTTCTTAACCAGTTAACCTTCCAAAAGGATTTGGTTGTCTAGATATTCTGAACAGCTGGATTTCATATCTGAAACTCAAAGAAAGATTTACTTTATTTAGCATCAGAAAGACTGACTTTATAATAGTTTAAAAGTGTTATAGCTTCTAATTTCTGACAAAATATTGCACTCCATGTTGTGGACAAGGTTGATGTATGACCTCTTATTCGTAGTTAAGCTTGTCATTTCCTTTTTCTTTTCTATTTACTTCAATTCAGCATTTACTTGGTTAATACATAAGGCATCCCCTTCCCCTTTTCAGAAGGTAGATTTTGGAACTTCAAATAGTTAAATGGTGAAGAGAATTGTGGTTCATTGAAGAATTATATGTTCAATGATTTCATTCATATAATAGTGTTTCTTTCTTTAACACATACAGACAATATCTTCCCACCACGAGAATGGAGGCATTTCTTTCTTTTGGAGCTGGTCATATTGGAGTACTTTTTTGCTTACTTGGTATGCTTCATATAAAGGTTTCTATTCTATTAGTATGCCTGCAGCATTTTCATAACCTTTTGTTTTAGTTCAAATAAGTTGTATATTTGAGAAAGGCCAACTTTTAGCTCCACATATTGCATATTGGTCGAGGCTTTGTTCTGTCTATCATCTCACTGGTACTTTGCTTGAAAATGAAACATTCCTCCAGGCTCCTTGTTTGAGTTAACGGACTTTGTACTTTGTCATGTATATGACGTGGAATGGGATTAAGCTGAAATAAGTCAATAACTATTTAATGTGGATTTATACAATTTTTATTAACACATATCTGATTAAATTCAGATATTGGTTATGTTAAAGACCCAAGAGAAAGAGAGCTCAGCTGATAGATAAAGAAGAGAGAAAAAAGATGGAACAGCTTTGTGGCGGTAGAATTAATGGCAAACAGAAAAAAAGGAGGGAATTTTCTTCCAAGGGTTTCCCCTTCAATAAAGGGTTCCCTCGTTTTACAACTGAGCTACTGCTCAGTTCCATTACTAACACTTCCTAATGAATCTTATTTTTCCCCTCTCCTACTATTTAAGCTAAGCCCTTGCTCTTAACAACTTTAACCTCCTAACCAATGTTCTGAAAACCGGACCGGACCGGCCGGTCGGACCGGAAAACCGGTGAACCGGCCATGTGTCCGGTCCAACAGAACCTTAAAACCGGCCCAGTATAAAACCGGTCAAAAAACCGGAAAACCGGTCTAAAACCGGGAAAACCGGGCAAAACCGGTGGTTCACCGGTTCAATGAAATACTGCAAAAAAAAAACCCAATTTCACAAAGCCACATGTGTAAAGCAATCGTACCCTCACTCCATCAGCATTCAGCAGAACATTCATCCAAGAATAGGGACCAAAGAAGAACCTAAGCACACGCCGCCGTCCCTGTGCTTGGCTACCGGTCGTCCCAGCGCTCGCCGTCCACGTTCTCGCCGTGCCGCCGTCCATTGCGCTCCTCGCGACTGTCGTCATCCACATGCGCTCCTCGCGGCTTTTTTCCACTGCGCTCCTCGCAGCTGTCGGCGCTCGCTCGCTTGGCCGCCATCCTCTGCTATGAATTCTGCTGCTGGATGATTTGGTTGGTCCATAGCTGTAGCCTGAAGCCGTGAATCAGGAAAGTTTTGATATTATCTTCTACTGTTGATTTATGTTATTATTATCACAAGGTGGTATTTGGAAGTAATTGGAGAGTAATGATTATTATGTATTGTATAAATTCTTTAATTTCAATGTTTTATGTAAAAAAAAAACGACTCTCAATTATTTTAAAAATACAATATAAATTATTCATATTTTCTTTAATTAATTACTCAAGTTCATGGGACATTATATTCAAGACTTTTTATTATTTATATAATTTCAGTAAGAAACGATTTCGTGCTAATCATGTCATTTAGTTGCAATGGTTGTGCAATGGCCTTTAAGTTTTACTTTAGTAAGTGAACGTTCAATCTTTTGGGTGGAATGAAATCAATAATGAAATTTCACATTACTTATTACTTTTTAGTTTGGTTGAGAACCAGGGAAGTATATATTTTTCAAATTTCACATTTGTTTTAGAAGGCTACAAATTATTGACTGCACTATAGCTTGGAATCAATCTAAAACTGAGTTGTGACTGTTATTGGTGATTGTGAATTACTGAGCATATTACAAAAATGTAGAATTTGGCTTTTTATTGATTTATTGGCTCAAAATTTTTACATGTAAATTGTGTTATGTTATGGAATTATGATTTTTTTATTATATATTGTTTAATATATTATATAATTTTTTAAAAATATTATTTAATTAATACCGGTTGGACCACGGTTGGACCACTGAACCTTGAACCAGTGCCTTGACCGGTTCAATGACCGGTTCGGTTTTCAAAACCATGCTCCTAACCCACTGTGTAACTACTCTTATCCACCTGAGATCTGACCAATTCTGTAACTAACAGCTTTACCTCATTTTCCTTTATTCTTCTGTCCTAGGTCCCATCAGGTTGGTACTATAATTTGATATCTTTTATATACAATTTCTTGATAATATACAATGCCCACTTGCATGTTGACATTTTTCTACTATGGAACAGACTCTGAGGCTTGAGCCATGCTTCAAGTAATAATGAATGAACAAGCATAAGTAGTTGTTATGTATACTTATAAAACTCGGATGATTTTGTGTTTGTGCTATTATGCTATCTGTTAATTTGCTTTATTGTTACTTCTCATCTTCTCATATGCTTGCCACATAGTACTTCATACTAAGCATTTCAAGGAAGTATTTAAATTGAATTTACAGATCCGAAATGCAAATTTGCTCATGTACTTCAATTATGTTATCCTAAGCAGGGCTGTCGTGCCTCTTATTCAGGGTTTTGAAGATGCTGGTGACTTCACTGTATCAGCAAGATTGAAGACTAGTGTGCATGTTAACTTGGTCTTCTATCTAATTTTAGGATTGATTGGCCTTTGTGGACTTATTCTTCTCATTATGATGCACAAGGGCTGGTTGGTTCTCATCCTCTTAACCTTAGTTGTTTGGAACTATATTTTAGATTTTTGTTGCATGAAATTAGCTCTAAGATATTGCTGCCCAGTGTTTCCTAATTAGCTTTCTTATAATGAAGATTCTTATTTTCACTTGTAGAGTTCTGTTGTTTCCTCAAAGCCACACACATACCAACTAATTTCTCCTCGAACATTTACAATGTTATATGCAGATATGCTTTGTTTTAGCAATGTTTGACTGCATACTTTGACATGACTGATGTATTCCAGAAATTTGTGCCCAAACACTCTCTCTTTCTTCTGTGTCATGAATAATGAGGAATATGATTCATGTGAACCGGTTTTTATGGGGCATCTATAATGCACTACTTTATCTGTTAAAGCCATGAATATGCAAGTCAGATTTATATCCAATGTGTGTGTGTATATATATTTGACATCTTTGCATTTACTCCGAGAGGTTATATCACATTACCTCTGTGAGGGCATGTCAAGGAACCTCAATTTGACGTCTTGCCAAGATTCTGTGTTTATAATAATATAGATAAATCAAAGATCATGGTAACCAAGTCCAGTGTTTCAAATTTCAACACATCAAAAAGCCATGGAGACATTTTGGAGAGTCACAGATTTATAAAAGTACATATAAGTCACAGCTTTTCAAAATGTAGAATCAGTAGCTTGTATGGTTTTTAAAGTCATGGACGTATGAATGCCTCCCTTCTTCCCAATTACTTTATATTTTTTTACATGACGGTCATAGTTGACAAATTAACATGCGTTAAACCTTTTTTGATTTCTATGTATGTGTTTCTGTGTGTGTTTGTTTTTTGGTTGAGAGTTAAGCCCCCAGCCCACTGCTTTTATTTTTTTATATAATTTCTAGTTAGCTGATTCTTCTATAAACAGGAGTGGAAGTCTTTTGGGATTAGCCATGGCTTGCTCGAATACTTTCGGACTTGTTACTGGTGCATTTCTTCTTGGCTTTGGTTTAAGTGAAATTCCCAAAAGTATTTGGAGAAATGCTGACCGGACCACCCGCCAGAAAGTTCTTTACCACAAAGTTGCTAAAGTGGCTGTCAAGCTTGATGATGCTCAGCAAGAACTTTCAAATGTTGTTGTTGTAAGTGGTCTGTACATGTTGTCACTAAAATTTCTTTTGTACTTTTTAATTTTTATCTTTTCTGTTTTCCCAGTCTGCATGTGCAACCATGGAAAATTTGTCAATCTCTTGCAAGCAAAATAAGAATAATACACTATTCTTAAAAATGTGGGTACCGGTCTGATGCAAAATAGAAATGGTTCTATACAGTTTAGTTGAACTTTAGAGTAACCTTGTTTTTAAAACCTGCCCCACTCCCAGCAAAAAAACAAAAAACTTGGAGTTTAATGATGGTTTATTTCTGTAGGTTGCTCAAACCACATCCAACCAGATGTCCAAGCGTGATCCTCTGAGACCTTACATGGATGTAATTGATGATATGCTAACTCATATGGTATCAAACTTACATTCCTTGATTAAAAGATTCTGATTACAGAACATGGATCTTAGTTTGGATATAATCTTTAAATTTCCAGTTTAAGGAAGACCCATCCTTCAGACCACAAGGTGGCCAAGTAGGGGAAAGTGATATGGATTATGATACTGATGAGAAGTCAATGGCAACACTAAGACGCCATCTTAGGGGAGCTATTGAGGAGTACCGTAGGTATAAAAGGTAAAAAAATGATCAGCTCTGTCTTTTAAGTTTTAAGTGGGGTTATCCGTTACAGCAGTCATGAATGGTAATTTAGTTGTTATATTCTTCCTAGGAGTATGAACACTTAATGGAGCGATATTCGTTTATTTTTTGTTCATGTTAATGACAATGCCTACTGTCTATTCATTATAGATTAATGTAAAAAAAATCTCTTTCTTACATGGCCCACATGCATTACTTTGTTTTTATTTTTTATTTTTAACCATATTTATTTATGAATTAATTTCTCTGGTTAATTGGTTTCACTTAAATGGAGAACTGATTTAGCTTTGTTCCCTAGCTTCTATTAACATGAATGACCTTGTAAAAATTGGCTTTCTGATGGTATCCAATTAGGAAATATATTTCTTCTTGATGTGTATAGTTATAGTATGAGCATTGAAGAGATCAGGTCATAGAAAAGACCATTCCAATGTATATAATCCATAAAAGCTTTGTTGGGTTATTAGTTCTTTTGTTCATTGGCATTATCCAACCCTTTGACAACAGACTTGACTGGGTATATATGACAGCTTGATTAGTTAGTTGTAGCTCTTACTTTTTTCACATCCTTTTTTTCCTTGTATTATTGCTTTTGCAGTGAGTATATGACTTATCTACTAGAAGCCCTTGAATTGGAAGATACGACAAAGAATTACGAACACCGTGACTCAACTGGATGGTTTGCTTCTAATCATAATCTGTTTTCTGTTGCCCCATTTCAATATCCTTCTATAATATATTAAAGGTTGTTCCAGCTCACTTTGTGCAATTTTTTATGCTATCATTTCAGGAAATATATGTCAAGCATCAGACCTGCTCGGACTGGCAAGTTAGGGTCTTTATTTGACACTCTAGGTAATTATAAGAATTTCTACTAACCTACTCGTTCCTAAGTTCAGTAAATATTTTTTCCCTTGCAACTGGAATTGTATTGACTAGTTTTAATTAGTAATGCTTCTTCTAGTAGTTTCCCATGAGGTCCTATGAGCATGGTGCCATTTATGTATTCAAAGGTATCAGTAACAAATAATGCAGCATGTCCATCCTACCTCCTCTGTTATTTCCTATGTAAAGGAGACCTTTAGTGTAATTCTATGTTTTTTTTTTGTTGGTGTATGTATATAGCATTTGGGAGAAACTGTATGTGATGTTTACACATAATTCAACTTACTTGTACCGTGAGTGCATTAAGTACTTGAACCAATCAAGTACTAGTTACAGAGGTAATTATAAGCTGTTAGCTACAATCACAACTACTGTTGCTCTAACATGCTAGATATGTTAATGCATCTAGATTAGTATTCTAACACTCCTCAAGTTAATGCTTAATAAGCCCTCTGCCAAATAAACATATGAACAAAGAACATCAAGACCAAGGTTTTTCTGGCTATGCTGTTCGATTAGTATTCTAACACTCCCAGCATTGATTGATTTTTCTTTAGTTTGGGATTCTAACACTCCCTACTGCTTGGTCTAGATTTATCGTGATAAGATACATGGACATGTATAACAAACTGTAGAGAGTTGTTAAAATCTCAACCGTTGATTGAAAAATCAATAGTTATAATTCATACTTTATCCTCTAAAGTGCATTCAAATCTCTCCGTGTGTGTGTGTGTTATATATTAATTAATTAAAAGCATTTGTAATAGGCTTCTGAATAAATTATGGTTCAATGCAGAGTTTTTCTGGCGATGCATTTTAAGAAAACAAGTTGAGAAAGGCTTGGCTGTTATACTCGGTATCATTTCTGTTGCAATTCTTTTAGCAGAGGCAACTCTTCTACCCAGCGTTGATCTATCTCTTTTCTCAATTCTTATAAAATCCGTTGGAACAAAGGAGGTGCTTGTGCAGGTAGACCAAGTTTCTGAGAGATTACGTGTTTTGTAACACACTAAGATGCTGTATGTATATTTGAAATCTTTCACCTTGTCTAAAGAAAGTTTTTAATTAAGATTTCATTCTACAATATTGAAAATATTATAAAATAACAATTTAAAGAAAATTGAAGTCTATCATGTCTGATATGAACTTCTTTGTGATTGAGTAATTTGGGCTCTTTGGGGTGCATCTCTGTTAACTGCACCTGTATTTTCTTTTTAAAAAAATATGATTGGTTCTCAGCCTATCTTTTTTTAGCAAAATAAAATTGCATCCTTTTGGTTTAGGGGTGTACTGACTTAACAAAAGTGTTGAACTTAAAATTCAATTTTGGAGTTGGGTTATACATGAAATTAATGCAAACAAATTACTCATGGGATCTCACATTATGAGTTTTCTCCTTGATGAAATGATTGAAACACTTTAATTTTACCACATTATTTAAAATGAATAAAACCTGCTTTTTGAATCACAAATCTTAATTTTTTTTGCTTAGGCGTTTGCTTTTGTTCCCCTCATGTACATGTGCATGTGCACATACTACTCCTTGTTCAAAATTGGAATGCTGATGTTTTATTCATTGACACCCAGACAGACCAGCTCAGTTAACTTGCTTATGATATGCTCGTAAGTTTTATTTACTCCTGCTACTGCTACTTATTTCTTTTTCTTCAATTGCTGGTGCTTTCTTGTAAATATCATTTATTTTCTCTCTTGCTCGCAGTATGATTGCTCGTTATGCTCCCCCTATCTCATACAACTTTCTCAATCTCATTCGCCTTGGTTCTGATAAAACAACTATATTTGAGCAGGTAATTCTTTTATCATGGTTTCATATTTGTTTTGGTGCTCAACATATTGTAAGTAGAAAAGGACATAATTCACTCAACTATTTCCACATTAAGCTTATTGACCCAAGTTTGTTTTCTTCTTTATTTCTCTTTTCTTTTATTGTATCAGACAAAATAAGCCAACTAATAAATTATTTGGCAGCCTTTTATGAAAAGATTTTTGCTTTCTTTCTTTCCTATTAATTCTTTTTACTAATATGGTGCATTGTGTGACTGATTGCAGCGAATGGGGAACATTGATAATGCTGTCCCTTTCTTTGGAGATAAATTTAACAAAATCTATCCACTTATTATGGTAATATATACCGTTTTGGTTGCAAGCAACTTCTTTGATAGGGTATTTGATTTTCTGGGGACTTGGAAGAGATATATTTTTAAAACTGAAGCTGAAGATATGGATGGTTTCAATCCATCAGGATTAATTATCTTGCAGAAAGGTGAGCAAGCTAAGACTTCTGTAGTTGTTAAAGTTCTTAAATGATAAATCATGTCTAAATTAATGAACCTTATCATTATGTGGGATATTGATTTTGTGATGAATTCATATAATTTGTAGAACGGTGTTGGCTTGAACAAGGACATAAAGTAGGCGAGCAAGTTGTTCCTCTAGCAAGGGATTTTAATGGTATTGATGTTGAAGCTAGCAACAATATTATGGTATGTTGACATACCATCAAAAAGAAGCATGGAAGCAATCTTCTCTCACTATTTCCATCTTCCATGCAACACTTGTAGTTTATCATCATGACTTTGCTGGCTGCAAGATATGACGTTTGTTACTCTGCTTTTTACTTTTTGTGGTTTAACAGTTCACTCATGTTAAAGCTTATATTGTCCAGGAGAAGAATGGTGTTGAAATGAAAATGAAGGGAACCTCCACTCTAACCAATGCAGAAATAAATGGAAGTCTGCCTAAAACTTTGAAGGAAGAGACAAGGAGATATAGTTCGAGCAGGGAAGCCATCAGCAGCAAGTATGCTGCTGTTAGAGAGCAGAGTCGACTAGCATCTAAATTGAAGGCAGAAGAGAAAAACATAGAGTCTGCTAAGATACCCTTGCTTGATCAAGGCAATACTCATTCTGAGAATACTGCTGGAACTTCTGGTTTGGTTTCAACATGGCAAACAATGAAAACAGGCTTTCGGAGTTTCAAGGCCAACATCAGGAGTTAAGATCTTGTGTTTCATCATCTGAGTCCCTTGATGAGATATTTCATAGACTGAAACAGCCTTCACTTACAATGACGAGGATTATTTGATGGGGACTGATATTTGTGGTCCTTCTAGATGATATGCATAATTTGAGCAAGAAGTTGCAAGGGTCCTTAGAATTGTGAATGCAAGTCCATACTATCATGTACAGTAATGGGGAAGTCTTGCATCCTGTCCTCGGCTTCCTTCTTTATCTCTCTGTTTTACCCTTTCCCCCTTCTTTGGTATTCTATAGCCCAATGCAGTGTAAAGATGGAGAAATAGTCTGTTATACAGAAATTCATGTGCAGTACAAATTAATCTCATACCAATGATAGACAATCCACAGAAGCAATACATCCAAGTTGTACCATTAGACGGCATTGCTGAGTTTTGGTTTGTTTTGATTCATAATTTCATTCAACTGGTACGTTTCGCATACCCTAAGAATCCCAAATTGGATTTTTATGGATTTCATGTTTTTCGTGAATTTACATCCTGCTCATTTTTTCTTCTTTTAAAGTTACGTAGATATGAAAAGTGAGAAGAAAATTTTAGGCGGCAAATCTTCTTTTGATAGATGGTTCCTGGAACACTTGTGTAACAATGGAATGCTATCGTATATTGATTGTTATATTGCATAGATGAAGGAGTAAAGAATGAAGGAAAAAAAAACCAAAACTCCTGAAACGAAACAATGGAATGCCATCATATATTGATTGTCATCTCATTCTCTGATTTTCAGACGAGTTTAATTTTTATTTACAATATGATTTAATTGAGTAGTTACGTTGTTACAAAAGTGGATCTAAATTAAACTCGCAAAAAAAAAGTCAACCCTTTCGCTCCCTCATTGTCCTGGAATGCATGAAGGCCTCCTTGGATTCCTTTCTCGTCAATTTGAGTAGCTTGGACCAAAAACTACCTTTCTTACTTCCCTTGTTGTCTCCAATCACTTCCCTTTCTCTGAGTTGGCTTCCTGAAGAAGCAAAGGCAATCGACTTGCTCTTCTTCAGTCCATAATGGAAGCTAATCATGGAAGAAACAGAATCCGTTGCACTAGAAGTATGGCGGCGGTGGCGGCGGTGATAAGCCGGAGACACATAATTTGATGAGGCAGTAGAGGCAGAAGGAGAATAATGGACAAGATATGTTGGTTTGTTGTTGCAGAGCTTTAATAGTTTTTCTCTTAAACAAAAAGAGCAAACACCAGGTAGTTGGTTGTTATTTGGGTGTTCCTTGCACCCTGCTCCTCTTGCTTCTAACTCTGACAACTTCATATCTGATTGGTGCTGTTTTGTTCACTTGCGTAGCGTACGTGCGTTCTATCATTTTATAGTCGTAGATGGCTAGATGCAATGCATATATAGGAAACGTCTTTCCGCGAACCTTCCTGTTTTTGCTTAATTGATAATACTATTATAATTATATTTAGGGTTCGCAACGAATCAAGCTCTATGACTGCGTCCAATCTAATCGTGCTTCTGGATGATCCTTTTGTTTTTTTAATGACTTCTTTTACACAATCTCAAACAGAAAGCTGTGATATACCACCGAACACGTGGATCAGCTGGTAATGGGCTGTTCTAGCTTAACCAGTGGTCTCGAGTTTGAGCCATGAGTATGCAGCTGTGTTCAATACTCAGAGGGAGAGCTTTGCCGTCCATAGAGGTCCTACCCGGCTCGAAAAGGATTGCCTCCCGTGGAGGATACCTGTGGTATAATTAAGATTTTTTTTGTGTTAACTATATGTATTTTTGTAATCCTCTTGATTAAAGTTAAGGCTACCCATCCTCCTTAAGGATGTGTTTAGTGGGGATGTAACTCGGAATCTCTTTTCACGGTCTCAACCCGCATTGATAAAGCCACAATATATCCTATTACAAATAATACTAATTGCATAATTACTCATGATTTTATACATTTTATTAATATATTCCTTTTGAAAAAAATAAGGATGAGAATCAATTTATTGCAAGAATAAATTCTACTAAAAGTATTTCACTCATAAATTTAACAATTCATATAATGATTATACATATTAATTTTTAAATAAATTGAACATTTATTAGTATGTAATCTTATAAATGTTAAGTATATTGTAGAATACATATATTGTGGAGGGTTTAACTTACACCAAGGTAAGTTACACCAAATATTACACTATTATTCTTATTTTTATATATTTTAAAAGTATATATATTGATGATGTATTATATATATATATATATTTATGAGTGTATTTTTTGTTTTTATTTTGACATGTTTTAAAAAATTATTCTTATTGACCATTAACTTTCAAGATTTCTTTCATTGATAAATCGAACAAGTGGAAAAGAATACGTGGAAAATATTTGTTCTAAGAGACGTGCGAGTTACGAGACAAACAAAAGCAGCTAAATCAACATTTGTCCTTTGACTGTGGAGAAGAATATGTGGCATGTCAAGGCAACGCACGTGAGAACAATAAATAAATTATTTCTACGCCTCGTAGTCGTACGACAGAAAAAAGGGCGAAAAGAAAAAGATATTTTTTTGGGACAATTAGTAGAAAAGAAAAGATCACCCACACGAAAATCAAGGCTTGCTTGGCCCGGATAATAAACTCGCCAATGCTATATTTTTTTATTTTAATTTAAAGTATTTTATAATTTTTATTTACTACACTTAAGAGGAAATAGGAGTACGTTATTATTTATGTACTTTATATCAAATTATTCTTTATTTATTTTGGTGATTGATTGTTAAGCAATGTGCATGCACGTAGGGATGTTCTCTAAAAAGGTGAGCAATACGATGTTCCTCGTCTCTTGAAATGGCGACGTAAGAGGGATACTTGAGAGTCCCAAGTATTGATATGATATGATATATAAAAGCACAAATTCATGGTGTTTAGAACATAAAATGGAAGAGTATCGTCAAACGCCTAGTTAGTTAGCAAGGGTTAATTGAACTTAATTAATAGTTTTAAGTTTGAGCTCTAAATATATTTAGCTCAAATGAGAATAATTGTGGTTCCAAATAAAAAAAACATGATGTGATAACTATTTAAGAATGGTTGCGTTTTTTAAAATTAATGATATAATAAAGCCACAACAAGAAATTAAAGATGAGTAAAATAATTATTTTAATGTGTATTTTAATTTTAGCAAGATTCTACCTATTTCATATCTATTAGAAAAGAGATAAACATAAAAATTTCACATTATAAAGCTCTATAAAATTTTAATATAAGAGAATATTTTCATTTCGAAATAGTGAGCATCATTACACTCATACACTCTCCTACGTTAAAAGAAATCAATAATAAATTTCAAATGTTTTTTTTTTTCTTAAATACAAAAGTTCAAAAGAAGGTATTGGTGTAATCAGGGGCATGACCAGAATTTTTTCATTGAGTTCTTTTTATCATATTCTTTTGATGATTTTATTTACTCTTTTTTCTAGACTTTTTACAAATTTTTAGATGCATTTGTTATCTTTTTTTCATCTTTACCCCTCATAATTTTTAAACATTTATAACTTTTAGGTTAATTAATGTGAGGAATACAATAAAATTTGACTTACAAAAAGGATATCGAAAAAAAACTTACAATAAGGGTAAATTTAGAAGTTGCATGATTTTTTTAAAAACTAAAATATTAAAACATCTTTTTTTTTTAATTTTATTATCTAATCCTAAAAGTAAAATTCAAATCAAATCAAAGAAAATTCCCTTTTATACTTGTAAGATTTTTATTTTTTATCATGCAGATCTAAAAAATTACATTCAAATAAAACACAATTTTCTTTAATTTTAAATAAGACTTTAAGATTTCTAAATAAAAAATAATTAATATAAAGAATATATAAAAAGGAAATGAAGACTCAATACAACTAGGGAAATAATTATAAAGAAATAATATTATAAAATTTACAAAATATTTTGGGGGTGCCGGACTAATAATTAGTAAAATATTTTATGTAAAATCTATATAATTAATAAAAAGACTGAAAAATTTTGGGGGCTGTCCCTCTCGGCCCCTTGGCTACACCCATGAGTGTAATGATAATAACTATTATGAAATGAAAATAATTTCTCTTATAATAAAATTTTATTGAACTTTATCATGTGAAATTTTTCATTATTACACTAATAATGGTCAACACTCGTTCAGTGTTTCGAAAGTTTTTTACTTTCTATTTTTTTATAGAAATTTTTGGACAAAAGTATTTTGAAAGTTGAAGCAAATGAGAAAAGCAACAGGGACGTTAAAGCCTAATAGTGAGGGTGGGCCTAACGGGCTCCTTTTTTTTTGGTCAAGCCTAATGGGCTCTTTGAATGGAATAACTGGGTTCTTCTCCTCGGGGAAATGGGAGTTACTTTTAACGTCCCCTTTTCGCTAATCGCACTCCCCAATAATATTTGTAACTTTTAAAATTCCTACACTACCCCTCCCTACCCACCTCCTCAACCCACCTCCACCTCCCAACACCCCCATAACTTTGTAAATTTTATAATATTACCTCTTTATAATTCTTTCAATAGTTATCTTGTGGCGATCGATCGTTGCATCAATGGCAGTCTCAATTTTATGCAATTAAATTTGACCCCTGCAACATATTGGATCAAAATCCATTTTTAATGGGTTTTGTAGATTGTCCTTTTTCATTTTAAAAGATTATACTTTTTTTTATGAGAGATAAAAATGTATAATATTTTAATCTATTTTTTAATATAAAACAAATTTCTCAATATTGATGAAGCGTCATAGTCCCAATTGCATTTTTTTTTATCTCTCAACAATTTGTCACCGAAACTAATTATTTACATCCTATTGTTAACTATTACAATTTTAAAAGATAAAATGAAGTTATAAATATAGTTTTCAACTTAACCAAAATATTTATTCTATTTTATGATGTCTTTAAGTTAATAGTTATTGCCACCACATTGAGAGTTAATAAATAAAAAAATTAGCGAATTTTTTTATTAATGAATAAATTAAAATGTAAGATATTAATCGCTCAAGAAAAGGGCAAAATTTTTGAAAAAAAGAGAGCATATTTTAGCTTAAGCATGTGTTTTAGAAAAAGAGAGTGCAGTTAATTTAATCATTATTTTTTTTATGGACAATTTGTAAGTACCTTAAAATGTGACTACTTTTACTCTCTCAACTCAACTTCCTATTGTTCGTGAGGGGAAACTCTCATTCTAGGATCTAAGACAAATCACTAATCTCAATATAAAGAATTACCAAATAATACAAAGAATCTTATATCTGAAACCAAAATTATGATGACTAGTGGAACCAATTAAGCCAACCAAAGTAGCTCCTCCCCCTTAACTTTATCCAATAAATAGAAGTACACACATATATATAATCCTATGGTGGATACACGACAAGCTGATCCATCAGATTGCTCCTTTTCTCTTGTTCCTCCATTAATCAAGATTGTGGTGATACATATAACTACGTTACCTAAAGTCTATTCAAATTGATAATAGCATTGTGCGTTTATAAATATCTCAGAGGCAGCTTCCAAACTACCAATTGTGTGTTTGTGGCAGGCACTGCTATATTTATAAAGTACATATCATCATGAAAGCATTGCAGATATGTTCTGTTCTGAGAGAGTGACACCAAATATTTGTTTAAGAGTGATGATGATAGGAATAGAAAGCTTCAAAGCAGGGTCCATTGGTCAACTCAACTTTTCTGAATCTGTCTGGCTGATACAGTTTTGAGACATATAATTTAAATCCCCAACTACTCTATTCTGTTCTGTGGTATCTATTAGCTAAAGGGGAAGGACGATCCTAATTTGTTGGTATGGAATTGTTAATATCAACTTCACTATTCATCTCCATTATTTCTTCATACATATGTACTTTTCTCCCTTTCAGCAATCAACTGAAAAAGCTCTTTCTGAATGAAATTAGATTTTTGGACATACAACAATGTTAGCTGAATCAATCTGGTTTATAATAAAAATTTTGTAGTTTGTACAGAATGATTAAATTTAGTAAGTTGAAAAACACCATTAGTATTGCTATATATAATGAAAGATTAATTAATGTCTTGTGAATAACTCATGACATATATATATTTTTTTAAATAAAAGACATGCTTGGCTTATGTATAGCGCCACTCAAATCAAAAAAGGAAAAAAAAAGAATCATTTAAAGTAAACTAATTTTAACCATTTTATATATAAAAAAAAAGATTTGTAAGATTCAACATTCATTCCCCTTGAAACAGAGAAATTTCTTTCTTTAAAAGATAACCTAGAAAAAATTATCAAACCCCTGAATAAGATTTGACTAAGTACTCACGAGTACTCGATACTCATTTAAATCTGCAGGACTCTCAAAAACACAAGAATATAGACAAAAGTTCAGTTATCTCTAATGTAAATCTTTGTTATTTGTTCTCTTTTGCAAAATTAAAATGCTAGGTGAGTAAATTGGTGTAAGTAAAAGGAAGGGACATTCTCAAGCATGATGTTCATCTTGTTTGGTATCGAGTTACCAAAAACCAAGTTTTAAAGAATTGAATTGTAATATATAATTTATTTTTAATTATTAATTTTAAAATCAATTTTATTTAATAATAAATTAAATGGACACAACACAACTCACTAATTAATAGCGAAATTTATACATTATGAATATAAGTAGTGTTAAAAATAAGTACGTAATTCACTACTCCCACCGGTCCTATTTATAAAAACATTTTCTAAGGCGGGTCTTGGTCCTTAGTGGAGGTAGGTAAACAATTAATTAGTAGAGAGAGTATGGCACAATTGAGTAGTTAATTAGAAAGAGAAAGATAATGGGTCTTAATAAATTCAAGGGTAGTTTAGGAAATATGTGATACACATTCATGAAAAATTTATTGCAATCAACTAAATTAACTAACTTCTTTAATCCGTGTGAAGTAGTTAAAAGGTTCTTATAAATGGGACGGAAGAGAGTATAATTTTAGGCTCGGATCCAGAACAAAGCTATTAAATGCTATTTTTAATAGCGTTGATGTGCGGATTCGCATTTAAATTTTATTTAAAACCAAACATATTATATTAATACTTATATTCCCCTCATCCTAAATTTTACTAAATCATCATATTAATACTTGATACAATAAGATTTGATCAAGAAAACCATGTTCATGCCTTTTGTTTGTTTGAAGAGGATTCATTCATCCATCATTATATGAAAATACATAAAAGTTATTTAACACAAATTTATTTTCTTTTCTCTCCTTTTTCTTTTTAATTAATTATACAATATAAAGAGAAAAACTTTCACTTATTTCATTCTATTTTTATTCTTGCATTAAAACAGTATAAAATTATCAATTTTTCTCTGTTAAATTTGGATAATGTTTATTCTGGTTCAAAAAGTAATTTACAACTTTTTACAAAAACATTTAATTATAAAGAAAATTTTCAATATTTTATTTGTTCTCTTCTACCTCTTTTATCCCTCCATTAAATAACACAACTCATTCCTTTTAAATATCACATGTTCTATCCCATTTTAGCTTTGCATCAAAACAAAGTGCACAGAAATCTAAGGGCACCCTCTACTAGCTAGTCTTTTATGTGATGAGCACGAGTGTTGTGTGTATTGTGATTCGTGTGAGGTGTTGATCTTCGGAAAGCTTCACGGTTGAGATGGTCGTGGAGAAAGGTTATTTCAACAACTGCGACGACGACGATTCCACGAAGGGGCAGGGTGTACCCAGGGCCGACCCAATGTTTTTCTACGCCGAAAGCGAATTTTTTTATGAGGTCTTTTTAAATGAACAAAAATAATTTTTTAAAATATTATAACTTTATTTAAAATTTATCTTTTGATCCTTTTAAAATGAAAAATTATTTATTCAATTATTATAAGTAATTTCATTTAATATTTATTTTTCTATCGATAATAAAGTCAATTCATTTAATCTTTCTTGAGACATTGTTATTGAAATAATGTTAAAATCAATTATTAATAATTATTATTTATGAGAAGAGAGAAAGTCACGATAAACTGGGGCCTTTTTTCAGAAAAAAAATAATACTTAATTACTCTTAATAATTTAGTATTATTTACTAAATAATTATTAATTATTTTCTTAAAAAATATTGGTAACAAATATTTTTTTGAGGGCCTAAAATAAGGGTATTTTTTTGGGGGCATAAAGCGGTTGCTTCACCGGCTTGGGGGTTGGGCCGGCCCTGGGTGTACCTGCAGAGACTCCGACGCTCAACGTAAGATATCAATCCAACAGAGTAACAGTAGGTAATGATTAGAAGGCATGCCTGAACTCGTAGAAATCGAGGCATATATAAGGGAGTTTAGGCGGGAAAGTTCGTTATGGTCAGTAATGGACTTCCGTGATTTCCGGGGTCACGTGCTTGTTAGGCCGTGAGGTCACGCGCTGTGAATGGTCGAGGTCACGCAGATTCGTCGTAGTGAAAGAGTAATGCCGGCGATACTTCTCATAGGCGTAAGTGTTGTGATGAGTGACCTGAACATCAATGTCGACATACCCCAGCTAACGTGATGCCGGATTTCCATGTTATATATATATATATAATGTTGATCTCGCTAAGGTGTACGTCGAAGTCTTGCCGCTGATGTCGGAAGTCGAGTATGAATATACTCCAGAACAGTGAAAAGAGGTGGGGAAAAATGACATTAGAATCTTTTCAGTGACCGTGTGTGGCCAATAAGTTTGATCCATAATTGAGAAGCGGTCCATCTCAACAAAACAACAAATTATAGTCGGTTACTGCCTTCCGTTTCGCGGTCCTCTTTAGTGGTTTTTTCTCTCCAACAACATAATTGAGTAGCTATGCCGTAGCTATTTCGAAGTTAATTTTTCAAAGTCCGCTGGAGAAATCTGAATCCTTGCCTTACTGGGAGGGAGAATACGCCGAAGTCAATAAGTTTCTTAGCTAAATCAATACTTACTATTTAAGATCGATATATATACGATAGATAATAGTAGTAACATCTAAGTTTACTTCTTTGCACTTCTAATACAGTATAAACAAACAAACTAAAAAAACAATTTCCCAGTACCTAAGCTACCAGACCTGGAAAGTACGAGGTGATTCAAAAGTTATTCCAACTTTTATCACAAAAAAACAACTTTTATAATTTTCTTCCACCAAATGCGAGAGGTGACAAAATGAGTCCCATCAAGCGAATCAAATACGCTTATTAAGATGTAGGATTTGATTTTTAAAAATTGAGCCTTATTTAATATCAATTTTGTTTAGTCCAACCCGCTTTATCAAAATGACGGGTTTAACAAGCATTTTACGAACTTGGATACTATTTTAGAGTCCGAATTAAATTAGGGTTTTTTTGGCTCGACCCATTTTAGTCTGCACCCTGCATCAGACGGACCCAAATTGGACCGAATAGCCGATTTTTGCAACTCTCAACACCGACACTCGTTTTAGCTAGGTACAACTTCTCTTAATCGACCAAAAAAAAATTAGGTACAACTCTACCTTGATCCATTGAGCTGAGTTGTTTACATGCAAGTCCAAAATGCATCCATGCATCTTTGACCTCACCTTATGTATAACACGTCATCATGTATTTTTTATTTAAGCTTATATATTGCTTAATTATGTTTTAACCGTACATCTAATAATAATAACTTGTAGTTTAGGCCTTCGATTTGTTCAATTTTTTCATTCATGTTTGTCTCGCAAGAAAAAGGTGGCCATAGACCATAGTTCCTCGTCAGCGTCGTCGGTTTGGGATTTATGGAAGGGATTGTTTTGTCTCGTTTAGTTTCTGCCTCCTCGTCAATGTAAATGGAATCATTATAAGCGTCAACTATGTTAATGGATTACAAAGTACATACATATAGGTAACACTAAATCAGTACTTTCGTTCTCGACTTTTACACCGTCTTATAATTTTATCCCTGATTTTTCCTTAATAGCACTTTAGTCCCCGACATTATTAAAAAACATACACTTTAGGACATGTTTTTTAATAAAGTCATGGACTAAAGCACATTATTTTTAAAAAGGTTAAAGTTTAAAATGCATGTTGTAGGAATTAAAGTGTTATTTTAAAAAAATTAGGGACGAAACTGCAAGACACTGTGAAAGTCGATGATAAAAGTGTTAGTTTACTCTTTTAGATAACTGAATTTGGACGGTAATTGAAAAATAAATTAAGGACATATGCTATTGCTAAGCAGTCCCTTAAGACATTAAATATTTAGATTTTCAATAAAAATTTTAGTATTAGCTACTAAGACCCTAAATTAAATTGTATCAATAGTATATTCGCAAGTTATGATTTTTATATATGATAACATGTTTATTATTAAATTTTATCATATTCTCATGTTTTATAATTTTAATTATACTGAATGATAAGCAAAACAACTTATCATGAATCCGAATATATATTAGCAATACTCCAATTCTTTAAGGCACGGTCTCTCATGAACAGGAGTATACAACTTAGTCGCGGCTTTCAATTGGGCCCCATTTTGGCCTGTTTATTATGCCATTGGGCCTACTTGTCCCTACCACCCAGTTAAGAGTTGTTTTTTATGGGCCTTAAAGACCGTCGGATGAAAGAAATTCTTAATCAATAGAGTAATAGCATGGTTGACAAAAAAAAAAAAAGAGAGTAATAGCATGGAAAAATGTTAAGGAACGTGTTTAAGACATGGATTAACATTTTTTTAATATTTATTGTTAAGTCCAGTCGGTAGGTTGTGCCCAAACTCAACCTTGAAGGAACTATGGCTGCAAACCCCGCACTTCTAAGGAGTCTATATATGCAAAATTTGAGGTGCTTGATAACAGACTATTCATGAAATAACTTGAATTGGATTTGTTTTATAAACAAATCTATATATAAAGTCTTTAATAAATGGATTAAAATGAAATAAAATAGATCGAACATATGAATTAAGTTATATGCCTGGTGTACAATAAAAGTAAAATAGAGTAAATTATACGTAACAAAAAAGAGTAAATTATAAAAGTAAATCAAAGAGAAAACTGTAGAATAGTCGACTATTATATTCCTTTTTGTGCATATGTCAAATGTCAAATGAGTTATAGCTAGATTTGCTTGTAAGTTTTTTTTCCTTGCTTAAAATACAAAAAGCAAGTAAATTGCTTTAAAAAAAATAAAAAATAACAAAATTCAAAAAGCAAATGACAAAATTTCCATGTACGATCTTAGTACGTATATCAATCATATGCCAAATATTGAGTGTGTTGAGTGCATTAACCTTTATATATTGTGTCAATAAGTTTATGAATCTATAATAATCTTACATGAACAATGTAAATAAATTTTACATAAGTTGAATCATATTATATACTTTATTATCATATATTATTTTCTTCTCTCTTTTCATATCACTATGGATAATTTAAAAGTTGAATTATATAATAAGATATTATTGTTTATTTTTAAAAAATGAGATAAACTGTGGTTCTGAATTAATAATGAAAAATTCAGCTTCACATTTATATAATTATTTAACGTAACATCATACTATGATATGAGAAAATTATGTCGACACACGTCAAAATTTAATTAGAACTTATTGTCATTAGTCGAAACTGTCCCTTGACAGAATTTCACAAAATCGTCTGGCAAGATAGTTGCGTGTTTAAAACTTCCTCCAAATAAAAATAAAAAGACAGTAGTCACATGGGAAACATTATTTAGATATTCCCTAGAATGTGAACTTCATATTTGGCTGCGATGTAATATATGTCTGAAAAAAAATTAGTTATGAAACATAGAGTACAATATTTAAATTTGAAAATAATTTCCTATTGGAATGAGAATTAAATACTAGATTTTATTCCTTTTCAACAGATTTCCTCCCATAGTTTATTGTATTAATAGTTCATACCAGTAGTTGTCACCATCTAGTCTGGAATAAAAAAATAATTAGGACAACAAGGGATTTGAATTAATAAATTTATTTGTTAAGTAAAGAGGGAGAAAGAGAACAAGTTTGTGATCATAGAACTTGCCGACAGATAAGCAAATAGTGCACATGTTTGGTTTGAAGGAAGAGCACAGAAAAGAACAGAAATCAACTTGGCAACCAAAAGAAAGCAAACCCATACATGAAAGACACAGTTCCCTAATCCGTGTATTGTCGGCACTTTATGGTTAATTAGTCTTAAAACGACTCTTTTCAGGCAACATACATGGAACAATTACAGCTATGTGGTTAAGTATCAAATACGAAAGCTTGTCCCCCTATGTTTTTCTTGTTCTTCATTTATATATAAAGCGATCAAATTAATTTGTTTTGCATAATTAATTACTCATAATTTCGTAATGCATGTTTGGAATTAATTTTTGTTGAAATAGATAATTTTTTATAGTTAATTTAATCTTAATTAAACACGTGTTTTGGACTAGACTCTGAATGACTCATCCATCAAAGGATTGTGACTCAATTAGCAACCGAGACTGAGATTGAGATTGAGATTGAGATTAAGAGAAGAGCTAGCTCCCACATTTAATTCCCACTAAACACTCATTGGAATGTGTTTGTCCTGGATTTTTGCACAAACAAATGTATCTCTGGTCAGTCTAGGACGAGATACGAATCCTTTGATGTTTAACGTGGGTTCTACCTTAGTGTGAAATCTTAGGATGAAATCGAACTAAGAAACGTGACTCAAGCAAGAAACAGAAACTCTGCAGCGTAACAATGGCCCCTGACAAGGCCTTAACTTGCATTAAAAGAAAAACGTAACTTAAAGACACAAGCAACTGAGGTAATCAGTTACAGTACCATGAATTCCTAGCCTATAAAAGATACTGAAAACATACGAGAAAATATATGAATGACTTGAAATAAAAAAGAAGCAAGAGAAAATGAAAAGGTTGGTCTGCCAGGTCGCTACTTTCTCTAAGCTTGATGGTATTGTGCCTTGATCGCGACGGTGGATGCTACGGCTTTTTCAGGGTGCTTTTGAGTGTTCAGGTTGCGGACCTTTGATCTGTTAAGCCTTCTCCTATTTATAGCCTTCTCCCTGGTAACCGTCTTCCTTCAAATGGCTCCTTACAACTGCCTTGGAACTGTTTTAGCTCCACGTTCTCTTGCATGAACGCTGGTGGTCTTCTTGAGTAACTGCTGAAGATGACGTGGCTGTGAACACCTGCTAAACAACAACAAAAGGTAACTGATCTTTCGAATCTGATTACTCCAGAGTTGTTCTTTTCGAACACAAAAGGGCTTCGAGCTCTTCAGGCTACTATGCTTTCAAACTGAGGTCCACTTCAAACCTTCTTGCTCAAAGCCTGGGAATCCCTCTGCACAGAAACCTTCTTTCGAGTCTGATTTCTCTTTCCTTTCGTTCGAACCACCGGCCACTTTGACTCCCTTGACTACCGTCTGTCTTGGTCAATGTGCATGAGATTGCTTCCCATTGGCCTATGGAGATGGCCTCCTCAGAGTTATCGAAACTCTTCTCCTTTAAAAGGCATGGCCTCAGGGAGAATGCACCATTGTTTTCATCTGTTCTTATGGAGAGGCCCTTGGTATTGGCCGTCCTGTACGACCTGAGAGTTCCATTCCCTTTGGATTTCAAGTCGTCGGGATATCCAACATTAAAGGTCACTTCACAGAGGACCAAGACCTCAGGTCGAACAGCACAGCCAAACCACCAGGTCTTAGCCCCATGCAAGGTCTGGTATTGCTTCCACCTCCTTGGTTCCAGCTTCAACAATGGGGCAGGAAATCACATGCTTGCTCTGCGCCCAGTCTTCTGATCCTGGAGGGTGGAAGAAGGAAGAGGAGAGGAAGGTGCTGAGGAAGAAAAGGTCAGAGAAGAGGATGATGAGAATGAGGGATCGAAGGCTCTGGATTATTTGGAAGATCCTAAGCTTCGAGCCTCTCATTCTCATCGTTCGACCCTCTGTTGCCTTCCCCTTCCGAAGACATGACACTGGCAGGGAGCTTCGAAGATCATTGTGTTCTTCAGCTCGAGGCAAATACCTGCTAAAATAATTTAGGGCATAGGAATGAAGTTCGAATAGCGAAACTTTGCTTAGAAAATAAACTTATTGTATTTAATTTCATATCAATAAGATTTCCTTTGTTTGGAAATTTACTGAGCCACTTCGAGTTTCCTTGTTCTATTTCTATGTTTACTCTCTTCGAACTTTCATTTTGGCTTTGCGTTTCGATTCTTCACTTCGAATTTAATTTAACGCCTAACAAAATGGTTCCGAAAAGGTGAGAAAACTTAACAAATTGTAATTAAATCTCGAACAAAATTTTCTTTAATATAAGAAATACATGTGATGAAAAAAAGACATAAACTATGAATGACTCATCTTAACTGAAATACCATATTTACTATAGGATCCAAATCACCACAAGATACTAATTAGTAGACAAGGATAACATCATCCCGGTCTAGGAAATACCCCAAACAACTCAAGCCAAGCCACGATCCTGATCTACGTCTTCAACTTCTTACCCCGCCACCTATATATATAGATAACCCACAACTTTAAATGTATCTCTCATCGTCCATACTGGGTAGCTTAGCTAGCCACTAACATAAACGATTAAGCATAGGTTAAACTAAATTATAAGATATGCATGTTACCAAATTAGAAGTGGATATAAGGGCCAACATCACCGATAGGGATGTAAAAAAACGTGTGTCCGTGGGTACCCGTGGATATACCCGCAATAGGTACCCGCATATTTATATAATGGGTGGGGACGAATATTATACTACCCGCCCCGCGGGTACCCGCGTACTCATTAAAACATATTTTTTCTATTAAATATAGTTAAATATTAGGATTTTTTTATTATTTTATGATGAGATATAATTTATTTATATTATTTTTTTATTATATTCTTAATATATTGACACGTAATTGTATTATATAATGATTATTTATTTATATAATATGATATTATAATATATTATATAATATTTCTTTTCTTTTTTTATAAAATTTAAATTCTTAAACATTAATGAATACCCATGAATACCCGCGAATACCCATTACCCGCATAGATACACATTAATGTTAGCGGGTATGTATACGGGTAGGCACTACCCCCTCCCGCCCCGTTGACATCCCTAATCACCGAGTGCTACCTCCATCGATCTCCATTTGCTCTAATTGATGAATTGTCTATGTAAACCCCTTCTTTAGAAAAGGGTTGAGATCGATATGCTACTCTTTCCCGACTAAACACTACCAAAATTATTCTTGACTTAAGTACATTGAAGTTCTTTATACAAGTCACCTCATGTCCAATATTTTGAATAGAAAGTTATTATTTGCTAACACCACGTACCATTTACGTACCTCTTGAAGCGTCATCTCGGACTATCCTTAGTGCATTTGAGTCTCGATCATGACATGTATATAGAAATTCGATTATAATAATTATCTCAAAATTAAAAGGACAAAACACGGTAAGAATGCGTGTTTTTAGAAGTGAGTATTTAGTGACCGCGCAAAGCCGTGGCAAAGTTGAATTTTTAATTAATTTTTTTACTTTTTTTATGTAACGTCGGCCACATGCTTTATTAAATAGCGACGCTAATGGTAAAAAAAATTTAACAGGTCAACGCTAAAGGCAAAAAAAAAAAATTACCATCGACCTTCGTAAAGTTAGTGACGGTATAGCTGTCGCTAATTTCTTGTTATTTTTCACCATGTATATAATATTTTGCACTATATGTTTCAAGAGACAGATATAGTATAACATTAATTCTCCTTCTTTGTATCATGCAGGTTGTGGGTTTGATCCTCACACAATTGATAAATTTGGAAAGAAAAGTTATTTTTTCCGAAAAAATTATTAGCGACAGTCAGGTCGTCGCTAATGGTCGTCGAACCATTGAACTAGCGATGGCCAGGCCGACGCTATGTGGCGTCAGTCGTAAAATGTCGTCACTACTGCATTAACGACGACTGGTTGGCTGGTTCTAGACCGTCACTAATTATGAAATAGCGATTGTATTTTCCCTGTAGTGCCATCGCTAAAAAACGTTTTTCATGTAATTAAATGTGAGAAAGACATTTTTAATTTTGGAAGAAAACGATACTGGTTAACATCTAGAGTTCAAGGATTTGCATGAGATTATGAGATAAATTATCCCTATTTTATACTTGCATTTAAAATCTTTGTGCTTGTAATTAATACGATCATAATATTATTTAAGGTTAAATATATTTTTGGTCCATGAAATATAGTTAAAATTTACTTTTAGTTCATGTGATTTAAAATAAGTGGTTTTAATTCATTAAAAATTTAAAATACACCAATTTAATTCTTTTCTTGCAAATTTTTCAAGCTATGAATTTTTTAGCAATTTTTTTGTTAAAAAGTGAAAATGACTATTTTAGTCCTTATTGATAAAAATTCACAGTAATATTCGTAAAAAAAATTGTAGGAAAAATATACGATATATAAAGAATAAATTAGTGTACTTTTAATTTTTGAAAGACTAAAATCATCGGTTTTAAATTATAGGGACTACACAAATATCGCTATATTTTAGAGACTAAAAATATATTTAACCTTATATTGTATGTAAAATAAAAATAAGGATATTTAATTTCCTTACAATAATAGTATAGATTAATTTACTCATCATCAAAAACTCCCACAAAACTAAAACAATTTATTACATAGGCTAAACCATTAAGTATGTAACATTTGACATTCAGTCAATTCAGAACATATTAAATGTGAGCCTATGCTAGTTCACATAAGATTTAAAAATCATCAATCTCATATTAAATTTAATTAGTATAAACATTTAATTAAAATTACTCTAAATTAATGTGGCTATAGCAATATTTATATTAAGTAAATTCTCATTCCCTTCGGATTTGAATATAAGTAAAAAAAATTCACATATGGTGAACTAAAATATATACAAATCTTAACTAATTTCACCCCAATTAATGAGACCATTCCAAAATACTCTTTATTTAATTATGATCTTATTTCTCAGTTAACTTTTTAGCTAATTTTATCAAACACACTCTAGTAAAACTAGCTGAGAAAATAGATAAAAATTGAAAAGTTAGCTGATTTAATTGAAAATGTTAAGGAAAACCAACTAAAAATGGTAATTAAAATGACATATAATTAAAGACATAATTAATTATTAAAAAATGATGAGTGAGAGTTGTTGAGGAATAAATTTTTAATAAAATTTTAGTTAGTAACTGAAAAAGTGAGGGTCCGTTCGGGATGGTTGTGAGTTTTCAGTTTTTGGTTTTTAAAAAATTTCAATAAAATTTTTACAACTCAAAATAAAAATTAAAAACTTATTTTTGTGATTTTTTAAAACAGACATTTTGAAAATCACAAAAATAATTTCAGTTTTTTGTTGTGAGTTATAAAAACTTAATTAAAAAAAATTAAAAATTAAAAACTGAAAATTCACAAGCATCCTAAATAGGCCTGAGATTTTTAAAAAAGTCACCTCAAAGTAATTTTTCAATAAAAACTAATAATTACATAAAGAAAACTGCCTTAACAAAGACTAATAAAATAATTTCAAATACAAATTTCAGCTTTTATGCGGTTAAAATATCTATGCAATGCACTCTAATTCGTAACTCGATAAAATGTAAGAAAAGGTAAATACTAATCTGAACCTGTTAATTAGCCGAGCCAGAGATAAGCGTGGGTGGCTCGTATACTATTCAGCAAGGAAGCTGCAGCCCCTGGAATAGAGATGGCAGGATGTGGACGTAAGTGAGATTTATTATTTTCTAATAAAGCTTCATTAGTAGTATATACTATTAATTAGTATGATATAAAGATAATAATAATTGGGCATCGCTTTTTTCAACGGTATGTCCCCACCCCCGATGTATGACACGTACCAAACTCAAAATTTTCAAAAGAGTTGGAAATGGGCGTCACTATCACTTTTTTTTTTTCAAAAAATTATTACCCAGATAATTAATTTTTTTTATGTATAATGAAAATACTGGAATTTAAACTTAGAATTTTATGTAAACTAGTATTTAAATTCTCCACCATTTTCCAATCCTAATGGATACAAAAAAAAATTGGAAGTTCTGTTTATCATACATGAGTGGTATTGAAATGAATAATCACGGGTGCCATTTTCTTGCCGGCCGGTTAATTGCAAGAGTAGTTAAAGAGGGGGAAAATTAAAGAGTTCCATGTATAATTTCTGAAAGAGAAATGTAATTCATACAACTGTATAACAATACAACTAAGAAAGATAGAGAGAGAAAAGAGAAAGAGGAGAGAGAAATGTGAGATTTGATAGGTGATGTGATGGAGAAATATAGAGAGAGAAAATATGTTGTATGAGTTGTATGTTTTGGTTGTATGTATTTATTATCTCTTTTTGAAAATGTGAGAGTGTGAGACGGACATATTCTTTGTTGGATTTAATTAGTATACACCGTCAATGTAAAGAAATTTTACACAAACATTCAATGGTGTGTCGCCACATCATTTAATGAATGTGACACCTCATGTGTTATGTATTAAATTCAATAAATGATGTGGCAGCACATCATTGGACGTCTGTGTAAATTTTTTTTACACTGACAGTTAAAATGTATGTCAGCGAAATTCAAATAATAATGGTTATATATTGTGTATTAGAGGTTTTCACATTTATTTTTGTAATAAAAGTGTGAATTAATCACCTATTATTAGTATTGACATCTTTATTGTGATATATTTATTAATAAAATTCAATTTCTACTTCTTAACTTTTTTTTATAAGCAAAGAATTTAATTAAATAGAGTACAAGAAGTACTCCAACCTATATATAAAAAGCATCAGTAATAGAATTTTGATAACAATGTCATGACAGTAATCAACCCAAATGAAAATTAGCTACTGTACTCCTTTCAATCTAAAATTGTAATATAAAAAATTACTAAACAAGCTGCAATGCAATGACAAACATCATAGTCTTCCATTTCTTATTTAGATGCATTAGTATGTGTTTTTCTAGCAATACCTCACATTTTTTAACAACATTGATGCTTGGATTATATACTTAGGTTCCACCTACCATATTGCTTGTAAATTAAAGTTCTTTTAGTACTACAAATTAATTATCTCTTTTTGATAGATTTAGTGCTTCTAAACAAGTCAAGAATTGCAATTGTAGCCATGACACTATGTAATTAGTTCTTCATTATTTTTAACAAATGTGTTTTATCTTCTATAATTTCATGTTAGACTTAATTTCTATTAGTGCTCTATTTAAAAATCTATCTCAATTCATAATTTTTCACATTAATTCTTTCCTCATCCAAGACCTCCAACAAGCAAGGGATAATTGCATTGATTCTCTAGCAAGTGTACCAAAATCAACTGTAGTATATATAGCAGAGTAAAAAGGGTTGTCATACCCACAAGGAACTATGTTTTCTGTAAATTCCGTAATTTGTACACTCACTAAGTATCTTTACACAGAAATCGAATTTGTTCAGAGTTGTTGATAAGGAAAAGTTTCAATAACATTCAAATAAGTATAAAAGTACACTAAAAATATATAGAAAGATTCAGTTAACAAAGTTGAGATTGAATTTCATCTATTTCACTTTTTTGTTCTGTATTATGGTTTAGATATACCAATCAAAACTATCGATATTGATGACGAAAATCATTTATACTGATTCCTCGAGCATAAAATTCATAAGAAAAATCTCCTAGATATCAATTCATCAAATATTTTAACAGATTATCCAGCATTGCGATCAAGTGTTATAAGTAATGGATACATTGGAATCTATTCCTAGTATTGCAACATATCAAGTATTTTCATTCAGATCAGAATTCAAGATGTACTTTCCAGTTAAATCTCAAAATTGAAATCAGGATACTATTGACTAGATAGAATCAGGCAGTAAGAGTAGAATGAAAATACCAATATCGAATAGAAACGAAATTACTATATATATATAAATCACCAGAATACATCTGAGTTCGAATCGACTACATTCAATTCAAAGAGAAGATTTAGCCGCTCATGGGAGCCATTACAAACACAAGATTTGGAGAAGAAATGAAGAAAAACTGCTTCCGGAGCTTTTTGTTCCTTCCCGTCCTCGTCCTGCGCTTTCCAAAAATGGAAATATGTAAGTTACGATCCCTCGTTCTGTTTCTACCTCTGTTTTAATGTTGAGTAAGTGAATTCTCGCTTGAGCGAGCCAATTCTCGCTCAAGTGAGAAGAATACTCCACGCTGAAGGAACGTGATATCGCTTAAGCGAGAGATGCTCGTTTGAGCGAGAACGAAGCAGAGGCAAAACTCAAATTTTATGGCAATTGCGCTCAAGGATTGCGATTTTTCTTCTATATATTTTTCTCCTTTCTTCTTGACTCTTTCAATCTTCTTCCTTCTCCAATCTTCAATCAACTTGAAAAATGAACAAATTGGGATCAAATGACTTCATTTACACTCATATCTCGGAATAAACAGTTGAATTCAAAAATTCTAAAGATAGGAGAAATAAATTCCAAAATAAACTCATTTCAAACAATAAGTGCTCACATTCATCATTGAATTTCACTTAAATTGAGCACTTATCAAATTGGCAAGGGTAATTTGTGTGAATGTTATACTATGTCCTTGAAGTATAAAAGGATGTATACCATATTTTTCTATGCATAGTTCTACACCCTTTTTAAATTCTAATGTGCTATCTATTAATTCTTTAATTATTTGTATGCAAAAGTGCAAGCCTATCACATGTTAGATTGGTTACTTATCTAATAAGGTGTTAAAAATATTAAGCAATAAAATTCCTTTTGCTTGTCCTTTGAACTTTTCTTCACATTTGTCTTATCTTCACATTTGTGTACTATATGTCTTTTATCAAAAAATAGAATATTATCTTTTATTTCAAACAACAATATTTCTTAGTCCCCTTTTGATCTAATAACTGTGATATTTAGGTTCATTATGATTAATGCACCTACAATGGTAAACAATTTTTTTTTACAATTGTACCAGGTTTATGTGGTTGTACTTGCTTGAATCAAAATTAAATGCCCCTTCATTTATTCAACATTTTATTATTTTTGTTAACTTATTTTGGCAAGAATATCAAATAGATAAGGCTAAAAAAGAATCTGAATTTGCTGCAGTTATCAATTTAGTGCATTCATGTCGTCCGATTAAGATTGGATGGTTCATATGCCGAGATATTTTTTAAATATAATTTAATGATTCTGACATCTAAACTGTTCGATTAAAGATCGGACGACCCTGATTTGCTAACTCCGTGAATGCACCAAATTGGTGACTACATCAAATCCGAGTCCACAGTGCCAAAGAATTGGCTTTATTGTATGTTTCCTACAAATAAGGAATTTTGCATAATTTTTCATATCCTTGTCATAACCCAATGGTAGAAAGAAAACACCAACACCTGTTGAATGTTAATAGGTCTTTGATATTCCAATTTGATATACATATCAGTTTCCAAGGGCAATGTATCATCATTGCAACATTTCTCATTAAAATACTAAAACTAATGCTGAAAAAATATGTCCTCACATTAGCTTCTATATAAGAAAGTTCTCAACCATTCCAACTTGAGGATATTTGATTGTTTATGCTTAGTTCATCCATTATTCCAATCTAGCAACCTTTATGAGTTATCCATTAGGATAAAAGGCTACAAGATATATGACTTGTAGACTGAATAATTTGTTATCTTCAGAGGTGTGATTTTCCATGACAATACATTTTCTTTTCACACATTTCCTAGCTCACACTATAGGAGGAATCTATTTTAAGACATTATTACTCCTAATCCACTACACGATATATTGTCCTCATTTCAGATCCCACATTTCAGAACCATTCTAAGTAAAATTTATAACCTAATCTAACACCACACTACCTACACTTAGACGATCCTCAAGAAAGATGAAACCACCTACCTATCTCCAGGACTATACCTGGACTATTTTTATTTGATTCAACATTTCCTATCTTACTTAAACAATTCCCCAACCTTACCAAAAAATTGTTCCATAAGTTTTAGCCATTAATTATGAATCCTAAGTACTATAATCAAAATGTGAAATTCCTTGAATGAAGGCAAACTACTATAAAGTGAAATAGCTAAAGGTGGAAATAGGGGCGCGATGCTTATCTTTCTTTTGCATTTTTCTCTCAATTGATGTCAAATCAAATAACTCCTAAGTTTATTATATTTCTCATTATTTTCCTTCTTGCTTGTTTCTCTCTTTTATCTATTTCATATTTTTAGGGACTAAATTAATTAGGGTTAAAAAAGACTAAATTATGGGTAAAAAAATGTTTTTCATCTATGTATTTGTTAACATTAGTATTCATTCCTGACTTTTAAAATCTTTATTTTATATTCTTATATTTTTAAAATATATTCATCGTAATTCCTAATATTAATGTGTTTTATTAAGTTATTGTCGTATTTAATAGACTTCCATACTACTTTTTAGTGTTTGGTCATGTTGAGTACATTTCCTTAAGCAATTGAATTAAATATAGCAACCCAATTAACTGAGCTATGATGATGATGTTTCAAATGTATATGGATGTAACAAACTTTTTAAAAGTTGAGAATGAAAACTAAAAATTGATAAAGAATACATGAACAAAAAACCACATCTAATCCCTAAATTAAATTATGTATCATTTTGACTTGTTCATCTTCAAATAATAAAAATGGACTAAATAGTTAAATTAGTCCCTGAAAGATGAGTTGATTTCAAGTTAGTCCTCCAAAGAAGGAAATCTCAAAAATAGTCCCCGAAAGTGTACTTCGACTTTCAAGTTAGTCACTCCGTTAGTTTTCGTGACTTAACCATAACAGAGATGCTTAGTTGGCACGTTAACTGCAACGTGGCATGCTGACATGGAGATCTACGTGGCATAGATTAAAACTGTTAGAAAAAACTCTTCATTTCCGTCCCTCACATCTTAAAACAATATTCATTTCCGTCCCTCACATTAGAAAATAAATTTCATTTTAGTCCCTCACGTTAAAAAATAAATTTCATTTTCGTCCCTCACATGCATTATGCAATTGAATGGAGATTTTTTTTTATTCTAGCTTAGGCTTCTGGGTAGGGATGACAATGGGTACGCTATGGGTAGTGTACCATAGTGTTCGTTCCTATACCCGTGTTTTTTAAAAAAAATCTCAAACCCGCCTGGGCAGTAACTTTAATGCATGTCCTCGTACCCGCTGGGCACCTATATGTTCATACCCGCGCTCGTTACCCGCAATTTAGTTAAGTGAAAAATTAATAATTCATTAAAAAAAAATATTGATTAAGGAAAATTATAACTCAGTTGCAAAATTACTACAAAATCATTCAAAGACAATTATTAAATATCAGTTATATAATAATTTAATTAAATCTAAACACATTAAGTTAACATTAAAAAACACAACACATATTCTAGTGTAATATTTTTATTCTGTAATATACTATATATATCAATTTTAAAAACCCGCAAAGCGGTAATGTGGCACTCTGTTAGATATATCATATATTACAGAATAAAAATATTACATTAGAATATATGTTGTGTTTTAGAACATTAACTTAACGTGTTTAGATTTAATTAAATTGTTATATAGCTGATATTTAATAATTATCTTTGAATGATTTTGGAGTAATTTTGCAACTGAGTTATAATTTTCCTTAATCAATATTTTTTAATGAATTATTAAATTTTCACTTAACTAAATTGCAGGTACGAGGACATGCATTAAAGTTATTGCCCACGCGGATACGAGTTTTTTTTTAAAACGCGGGTATGGGGACGAGCACTATGGTACACTACCCATAGGGTACCAATTGCGACATTGCCATTCCTACCCAAAACCCTAAACTAGAATAAAAAAATCCCCAAAATTGCATAAGCTTCTTTATCAATGCATGTGAGGGACGAAAATGAAATTTACTTTGTAATGTGAGGGACGAAAATGAATATTTTTTTACGATGTGAGGGACGAAAATGAAAAGTTTTTTCTAGCAGTTTTAATCTAAGGCACGTAGATCTCCACATCAGCATGTCACGTTGCACTTAACGTGCCAACTAAGTATCTTCGTTAAGGTTAAGTCACATAAACTGATGGAGGGACTAACTTGAAAGACGAAGCACACTTTCATGGACTATTTTTGAGATTTTCTTCTTTGGAGGACTAACTTGAAATCGACCTCATTTTTTAGGTACCAATTTGACGTTTTAGTCAATAAAAATGGTTATTTTCATTTTTTATTGACTAAAGTGATCATCAATCCCAAATTAATTTTTTAATGACTAAAAGATGTTTTACTTTCACATAATCCATTATAATGACTTCGCGCGAGTAACATCTTTTTAATTAGGTGTTGAGCAAGAAATTTAACATTGTTATCAATTAATTTGAGCTGACCCATTGCTTATCATCAAGAGTACTAGTGGAGTGGTCCTGTAAAAAGGCTAGGCCATTGAACACATGAAGAAGTGAATGTGAACGAACACATACCTATGGTCAAATGTAGAGAGTCTCTCTACGTAGAAGCTAACAAATGACCATCGCAATCCCATTATTAGTAGTCCGCAGTGTTTTTTGTCATAAAATGTGACGTCTCTCTCATTCCCTCTTTTCCTACTCTATCTATAGTCGTTGTCACTCCTCGCAACTCGTGTCTTCTCCCACACCACTTGCTACTTTCAACATTGGGCGTTGATTAATCAGCTAGCTAGCTCAGCTTCCCAGTACTTCAGTTGATAACCTGCTGTTCATATTACTAGTAGTTGACTATGTTTCGATTTTGTCTTCCTTTTTCCCACGATGGTGGGATATCATACCATATCCAACGAGTAATTTAATACGGTTTCATGTTGCGTTAAAAAATATCTTATATATATATAGATTTAGTAATATTTTTAAGAAGAACCATTACCAAATTATAGAAATATTTTTTTTTTTGTATGCTCAAATTTACATGGATATAATTAATTTAATTAAATGTCAAATTTTATAATATTAAATTTAATAAAAAAAATGTATTGTTATCATGTATATGTAAGGTTAATTACATGATGGGCCTTTTCAAGGTTAATTACCAAATTATTATTGAGTTTTAATTAGAACATGGTTTTTAATAATTAATTGATAGCGGTAACCAAATGAATTACATTGATCATCTCAATTATTCAATTTAACTCTCGTTCGAATATTCACGCAATTAATTGAATTATCCATAGAGTTAAGACAAATTTTGCTATGGAAGTAGAAATTCAACTTTGACAACTGAATATATATTTGTTTTATACTGTGTCATATATAGTTTCCTATTTTACGAAGGAGAGGAGTCGCGCGTTCAAAGATTATATAAGGTGCTCAAAGAAATGGGTCGTAATCTTTTTTTTTTAGGGTGTGTTTTGTGAGTTTAGAGGGGAGGGAAAGGGAAGGGTTAGAGGAAAATTTGAGGGGGAGAAGAGTAGGGAAAAACTTTGTAAAATATCCAAACTCACAAACAGAAAGGGGGGAATGATTGGTAATAAACATTTCCCTACTCTTCCTTTCCCTCCAAAATTCAACTCATAAACATACTCTTAGGGTCGACGTAATCATGTACCCTTCAATGAGAGAAGGTTTTGGTACCTTCTTATATTTTTTTTTTTTTTTGGATTAAAGGGAGGTATATATATATATAAGGACCAAAGTTACATAGGAATAAACCATGTACTTCCTGTTAAATCATTTCAAAGATATATATAAAATGAATTTTGAATGAGACACACATGTGTTC
Source organism: Sesbania bispinosa (assembly GCA_026901365.1). Classification (NCBI taxonomy): domain Eukaryota; kingdom Viridiplantae; phylum Streptophyta; class Magnoliopsida; order Fabales; family Fabaceae; genus Sesbania; species Sesbania bispinosa. The sequence goes on along the minus strand of QLOH01000787.1, from coordinate 27,519 downwards.
CAAATGCAAATATGGAAAAATGAAGGAACGCAATAAAGAATACAAAATAATAATTATTGGGGTCAGAAAGTTTTTTAAAAAAATTAAAAATATAAATTCTAAAGGTTAAAACATTGTTGCACAACTATAAAAATACCAACCGTTTAAGAAAATTAAGAGAAATTTATTAAATGCTCAAAAAAAATACAAAAAATCATTTTTCAGTCTTGTAAAGTTAAGAGAAGTTTATTAAATGATTAAAGAAAGTTCAAAAAACATTGTTGCAAAGGGTACTGTAGAATTTCTCAAAAGAATTTACTAGTAATGTGCTATATAATATTTAGGAAGCATGGATGTGCAGATTATATATTGTGCATTTGAGTCTTTTTCATATTTTTTAATAATATGATGTGATGTTGTTAACAAAGAAGAAAAATACATTTTTTTGGTCATTGATAAATACATTTTTCTATCGTATAAGAATTCATCATAATTAATTACACGCAGGACTTCTTATTTATATTGAAAAGTATCATCTTTGTTTTTTTTTTTTTAAAAAATCATGGCTTACTATTAAGGGTCAGTCTAGGGTGAAGCAGCGTGTGGGTGTCATACCGGTATGACACTATTTTAACCTGGAATAACAGGTCATGTTACCTGCAAAAACAAAAAAAAATTGTAGAATTTACAGGTGAGGACCTAGTTGAAATTACTGAGAGTAAGGGTAGTGAAAAGCTAATTATGTGCAATTTTCTCTCTATTGGAGAAGTTTGAGGTATAAATAGTCTATACTCTAATACTTATGAACAAAATAATTAAAATTAGAGCAATATTGAATGTATTTTATATTCAATTAAAATTTTGTATTTATTAAATACTTTATCAATATCAATATACTTACAACGTAACATCCTAAATTTTATTAATTTAAATATTAATTAAATTAAATAATTAATTAAATTAAATAAATAAGTAGAAAAAATAATTAATAAAATAAGATAAATCCAATAAACTAATAATTAATAACTCGTTCTTCTTCTTTCTTTTTCTTGAGAAAAAAATTAAACACACACACAATATTTACAAAATGCAGGTTCATTAAAAGCTATTTGCTATTGCAATATTCTTCTCCATTATGCTTAAACATGGCATAGTTTTAGGTGTTATTAAAGTTCTGAAAGTAGCTGTCACCTTTCCAAGAATTCTGAGATGCTACGGGTCGGCTGTTTAGAATTTTGGTTAACATTCAATTATCCAGCAAGCATAGAAGACTTTTACTATTTCCATGATTGAGATTTATTAAGACTAATGCGGGGTTGTGCCCGTTTAGCTAGAATGTGGTGCTTTGGTTTGAGCATGTACCTAACGTGAAGCTTTTCAAGTTATATTACGTAAATGCACTCTGTTTTACTCTGTTCAAATAAAACAAAGTCTGCAAAAGACGTTTCTGTTACCTAACGTGAAGCTCTGCAAAAGACGTTTGTATAACTGCATTTAGATTTTAACTGCAAAAAGGGTTGTGTGTTAATTTATAAAACAATAAGATCTTAACTGCAATAACAACAATTTTTTTTTAAAAAAGCGAAGGGATCAATTGGCAAAAAGTACATAACTGGTTTAGCAGGTTGCATTCATTTAATCTAGACCGTTAAAAAAATAATTCTAGATCTAACGGTTAAAAAGATGTGTCATACCGGTATGACACCCACCTAATGCTTCACCCTAGACTGATACTACTATTAATTCAAGTACGTAAGATAAATTTAAATCTTTAATTACTTGAGATATTATTAATTTGACCAAAAAAAGATATTATTAATTTATATAAAGTCATTTTTTTCTATATAATAAATTTAAGCCCTTGAAATCCCCTTAGCATGATATATTCTCCTTAGCGGATAATATCCTCTTTCTCATAAAATCATGTATCTTTTTTATATAATGACAAATATTCTAAACTTTCATATAAATAAAATAAAATTAATATCAATTATCTTTCTAATGAGTTATTAGTTATTAAACTAAAGATGATTAGACTAATTTCTATCTCTTAAAATTCAAAAATTGAAATATTTATTTATTTTTTATTTTTAATTTATTTTAATATACTTTTTATATCTTTTTAATTATAAAGACAAAAAATATATTCGTAATCCTTTTGATAATATATAATTTAGATTAATGTAAAATTCTATAAATATGATTTATATAATAATAGTTTTTAATTTAACGGTAAGTTTTGAAAAAAAAATATTTATAAAATGGTTATTTAATAATATAATAATTGATGTAACTTATAATAACGTGTAAGTTGAAACCCTATCTTTTTATATATATATGGCCGTTTGCGCTGAGATTATGACTAGTGCGTGCAAGCATTTGATCTAGAAGTTTGCATAAACAATGGGTATTAAAGTGTACATCCACAACCACTCTTGGGCCCAGAAAGAAAAGGAAAGAAAAAGAAAGTTATAGGTGAGCAGTAGTCGTACTCAATATACTTAATGGCCATGGGTGAGCAGTAGTCGTACTCAATATACCCTAATGGCCATGACGAACAAGCCCCTAGCTAGGGTACATCTTATAATGTATCAAAGCCCAATTAATATTACCATATAGTCTTCAACTATATAAAGGTGTATTTTTCAACCAAATTGGCTTCTCTCCTGCGCGTGTTCCGTGTTGCGCGTCTCCGGCCCGGGTTCTGGACTGTCTGATGGACATCGGACGGTCCAGATTTATTGACTGTTTTTAAGGAAGGTGAGACTGTTTTTAAGGAATGTGGGTTGCATGCAGAATTCGAACCGTCCGATCTCCATCGGACGATCCAGAGCCCGAGCTGGAGATGCGCAGCACGGAACCCGCACAGGAGAGAAGTTGGATCATTTTTTAACAGTTTTTATAATCTACGCAACATTGTACGAAATAAAAAATTTATTTAAAAAAATTATATTTAATATTATTAATATATTAAATGTTGTAATATAATTTCTTATTAAAAAACTCTACTTGTTAATATTTCATTTCATTCAATATTATATAAGTTAAAAAAATCCATATTTTAATTGTATATGTAGAGACGTAAGACGACGGAAGATTTTGTGGTGTTTGACATATTTTAAAGTTATATTATGTTGTAACTTGTAAGTCATTTAATCAATCATATACTATGACATAGCTGTAGCTTGCTGGAAATGACCTTCTAATATTCTTGACTATACCTTTGTTAGGGAATGGGAACGGCTCTCTTCTACAATCTCAGTCCGGAAAATAACATTGATAGATGGCAATTTCAATATCAATTACAAATGTTTATTTTAATTAAATATGTAGTGTTACGAGTCCCACATTATCTAGATACAAGGTTAAAATATAATGTAAGTCTTGAATAATTCTCACTCTATGTTTGGTGTTAGGGAAGTAACAAGGAAGGAGGGGGGAAGAGGGAAATAGGGGAGAAGTCCACCCTCTTATGTGTTTGGTGTAGTGGAGAAAAGGAGAGAAATGCGTGGGTCCCACAGTTTTTTTATTTCTATGCTAATGTGAAGAGAAAATGAGAGAAATGCGACTCACGCGTAAATAATTGATTTTTAGTATGCAAAAATCGATTTTTGCCCACATAATTGCTGCAGATAATCGATTTTCAGTGTGTAAAAATCGATTTCTGACCACATAATTGATTGAGATAATCGATTTTTTATATTAGGTTTTTTATACAATTTCTCTTCCATTTCTTCACTCAAACCAAACAACCCACCTTCACATCTCACTTTTATTTCTCATCTATTTCACTCACACCAAACAACCACAAAATCATCTCTATCTTTTCTCTATTTCTCTTTTTCCCATTTCTCTCCTTCCTTTCTCTTCTCTCTATTTCTCTAATCACACCAAACATATACAAGTTAGCTTTTGAGCTTAAATTAAGCCCAAATAAAAAATATAATTTTTTTGGGTGGGTTTTGAGCATGCAATTGAATTGAATTGATCTCAAGCATAAAGTAAAGTTAAATTGATTAGAAGTTATATTAAGAAATACAAAATAGACAGCTATGGTATATATATAAACAAAGTGCGCTCCCTTTTTTCCCAAATCCCTAGCTAGCTAGCTCTGTCGAACATGCACCCACCCACCCACCCACAGGTTCTTACTCTTGTCATCATCTGATTCTTTTTATAATGTTGGAGTTGGAGGTGATTGCCATCATCTAGTTCATGATTGAGCAAAAACGCTGTATATATAAAAGCTGCAGAGAGGTTCGTGAGTATATATGAAAGAAAATGGTGGAAAGAGCTTTTGGCAATCATTTTCTTATCCGTTATTGTCCAACCCCCAACACTACCCCTATGTGCCTATGTCCTTGTTCCCATCATTAACTATTTTAAATAATAGTACCATCACCAACCACTGCCCATTAATCGTGTGCCAACAATCGATCGGAGAGGGATGTTCATGTTCTGTTTCATATGCCTATTTAATATTTATTGATCGATCGAGTACATTTTCAATATTAATTCTCAAAAATATACAATATCGATCTGAGACTTCAACTTATCACTTTCTTATATGTCATACATATATGAAATTTGAATTATTTCGTTTCTATAAAAATGAAACTATATCAACATTTGACTTTTTGGTTTGTTAAAAAAATTGAGCAAATTTTTTACGGTTAAAAAATTTGCTTTTAATACCTCAAATATAGCTATTTTAGTTTCAATATTTAGTCTATATATTTGTGTAGGATTTATTGGTCTTTCTGCATATCAAGTGAACTTGCGCGTTTTGTTAAATGACAAGATGAAAAATTAATATAGGAATATTACTACTAAAGTCATAATGATATATATTACAAATTAAGGTCATATATTGGATTTGCTTTTGTTTTGTGCATAACAAATGGTAATGACTAGTGAGGACAAAGTGGAGCATGCTACCTAATATGTAAGCTGTTTCAGAATACCCAATATAAAGGGGAAAAGCGATACAAATAATGGCGATAATTAAATCTGTGAATTGAGAGGGTTAGCTAACAAAAGTGGGATTTTTTTATAAAAAAGAGAAGCAAACAAGGATTTGAAAAAAAGAAAGTGAACCAACGTGAAGCACCTGAAGTGGGAGAAAGGCAACAGAGACATTATAATAGTCAATAAATTCTATAGGGAAGAAGAAGATCCCATTCATTGTGGTTCTATGCAACCCACTTGGAACAAAAGCTATTATATTAATATAAAATAAAAATTTGCGGAATCATTAAACTCGTTATTTAATCCCCCTATCCCCTTCACAGGGACAGTTTTAGGTAGGGTGTAGGAAAATTCTTTCACACTGTAAAGTCTTTATCACTGAAGAGAAATGCTACATCTTATAACTCTTTAAATAAATTTTACATATTAAATTAATTGTTGAGATAATTAAATACCATTCTTATTTTAGTTAAGTGAGTTATTAATAATGGTTAATTAAAATTACAAAATAATAATACATATATATAGTAATTCATATATTGACAGATATATAATTGGAAGATCTTATGTATGTAAGGTAAATCTAATAATTAATCTGAGCTTTAATTTAGTTAGTTTAGTTCAATTGCTAAGAATCGAAGTTGTTTCTTTAAAAGGCTTAAGATTCCCGTTATCAACAATCTCATGATCATAATTAAACAAATTGATCAGTCATTAGTCATAAGCATATTGTATTGTTTAAGAGTGTCAAGACTTGAGATAGAGTGCCCGTTTGGTTTAAATTTTGTACCATTCAGAATCAATTCTGCAGAATTGATTTTAAATCACTTCCGTCCAACGTATTTTGTAAAGCGTGCATAATCCATCTCAACCATTCATTTCTAGAATCAATTTTACTCAACTGTAAACCAAACGGACCCTTTGCTTGTTAATCTCATATATTTTGGCCACATTTTTTTTTGTTTAAAAAAAGGGAAAAAAGGAAAGAAAAGAAAAGATCTTTGTCTATAGAGGTGCCAAGTTTATTAGGTAGTAGATGAGCTGTCAGCAATCGGGGCGTCGAAAGAAGGAACACTGTACACATTCTCGTCGTCCAGCTCCCAGCTTTGTTGCAATTTTTACGTGACATTGACATCTTCTATGCATCATGGGTCCCACATCACATGGCTCTACCAATGCAGGAATCAAAGCTAGGCCCGTCTCTGACCCACATATATGTAGGGGACCACACTCCTTAATTTCCTTTTTTTAATATTTATATTTATATTTCGCTAGCTTGGTGTTGCTGGTACCACTATACCACAGTTGTTTTTTTCTCCATCTAATACTGTAAATTAACAAAGCAGTGTGAAACCAAGGATCAAGAAGCTATATATCTGTTTGTGTTTGGAAATTCTGAAAGGGCAAGGGTAAAACAGTGTTCCCTGGGAACACCACATCGCTATTTATTGGTTTAAATATCAGAATTGAACAAACTGAATTACTACCTGTTAGGCTGTTACTATATATTTGGACAATTGAAATTTTGATTTTGTTTTAGAAAGCAAAGTAGTACTACTAATTAACAGTGGTTGTGAAATAAGGTGCAGTGACTAGGCAGTCGTGTTGATGAGGAAGGACCACATGGACAGGGGTAGTGGACCAGCCCCATCACCGTACACGTGTACAATGAATGGGTTTCAAGAAACAGAACACGTACTCGTACGCACGATCACAAAAGATAAGTGCAGAATATCAGAGAGAGAAAAGAAAGGGTGCCATGTGCGACCCTGCAATATAAGCGGGCTTTTCGAGTGAGCTGATGCCTAAGCCGTACTCCCACAATAAAATGCTGTTTTGTTTTTTTGTTTTATTTTAAATAAATTAAAAATTAAAATAAAAGACGATTTGCTTTTCCAGGAAGCAAACGCAGGCTACGTGTCGTGCTGCATCTGATTGGTTGTTTGTGGGGTTGCTTTCTCCTTCTCCTTATTTTATTTTTTTTATTAAATAAACAATTATTTAAAAGAAATCTTGTTCTTTTAACTAATGAGGAGTATATTGACCATGATGCGTTCCAGTCCTAACATGATTGAAAATTGAAAATAACTGTACAACATTTGTAGTAAGATTATTTTTAGAAAATTTATTTGCTTTTTAACATAAAAAGTGAAGGATGTTAATGTTACGAAGCAGATCCAATCATGCGGCACGACTTTTTAGGAAACGCTCTCTTTAATCATTTTTTGTCTTTTTCTTTTTTGGCATCGGATTTGATTAAAGCAAAGGCCACAAATAAACGCAAAACATACCTATTCTTGCTAGGAGTAATATCATATCACATCGAATTCCTCGTCCCTTCCCTTCACTGTGATTTGTTAATGGAGTTGGAGGCCTAGTAGGCTTCCGAAATTCATGCATGGTTATTGGAGCACCACCAATCCACCGTAATACTAACATTCTGTTAATTAAAATGAGTTTCAGTATGCAAAATTTGGGTTTCTCGATGCTGCCCGCAGATCACAAGTGTTTATGAGTGAGTTACTCCTATCTTGGATATCCAATGTCCGACCAAATTAACTATCATTAGATCATTCCAGTTTCAGCGAATTTATTTCTAGAAGTTCCCATTCCATTGTCATGCAGTAATTAGGGCTTCATCACGTGGTATGAGTATGGGAGTAAAAGCCCAACATACAGAAGTTTTTGTATTTGACTTATTAATTATTAAATAATTACAAAAAAATTGTAAATTTAATATAACTTGAAAATTTATAGGTATGTTATTTAAGGATTTGTCTGCACGGTAGATCATGGTTCACGTGATTCAGAATATAAAAATATAATAATTTAAATTTCAGATCATCTATCAAATTTAACACTCATTTTATTAATTACTGATATTAAAACAATTGTCAGTGACTTTTAAGAAATATTGGTTGAAAAAAAAAAACTCAAATTGATAGTACTGTGTAATGTAAAAGTTTCCCCTTCAACTTTAAATTGACAGATCATCAACGGAACTAGCATATGTTGTATTGGAAAATCATATTTTTCCTTAAATTAAACTCAAATAGTTATATAAAAGTCATTTAATAAAAAAAATTATCAATTCACCATTAATAACACCAAAAATGTAAATTGGACAAGGTGGACCAAATTTGTTTGGTCCACCCTAGAATAGTATGTGATTTAATATTCCCTGTTTCTTTTTATTTTTCGTTTAAGGTTTTTGCACAAGGATTAAAAAAATGCAACAACTATATCTTAATTATTAGCTTTTATTTTCCAAATATATCATTTCTCTTTCTCTCATTAATGCATTTAATATCTCTTTTTTTTCAATAAAATGAATTCATTTTTCAATTTTATTTTACCACTATACCACAAATTTTTTGTTGGAAACATAAAGAATACATTTATCAAGACTTTGAATTTGTAGAACATTTATGATATAACTTTATAATAAATATTTAAAATTAAAAGAATTAGATTAAGAAATGGGTAAAATTGGAAAAATAATATTTATTATTGCTTTGATACCTGAAAACGACACTTATTTAGAAACAAATTTGAGACCCTAAAACGACAATTAAAAAGAAACAAAGAGAGTAGTAGATATTTATTTGTAGTTTAAGTAACATATTAGACGTTAAAATAAAACAATGCCGATGAATATCAATAATTTTTTTATTCATATGAAAATTAATTAGTGAACTTGGTCTAATCTTTAGTCAAATTGTTGGATTGATCAATTTTATATTCTATAAAAATATACTAAATAGTGTCCACACACACGCACATACATATATATATATATAGTGAAGATACAATTTTGTAAGATTTTAACACTTAATAGTGAAGTAGCGTCGGAATTGGGGTTAAGGGATCTAAGTGGTGGTCAGACTTATGGAGTATTGAGGCTGATGCAGTGTACTCACATGAGTGGTTTTCTAGTAATTGCGTTAGAGTAGTGGGGGATGGGCAACATACATCTTTTTAGAGGGACATATGGTGTGGTTCGGTTGCATCTTGTGAGCGATATAGAAGATTATTTTCTATTGCGGTCAATAAAGATGTGTTGGTGGTTGAAATGGTTGCTTGGAGGCATGGGGGAATTGCTTGGAATTGGCATTGGCGAAAAAGTCTCTTTCAATGGGAGATTGAACAACTCAACTTGCTACAGGCTGATTTGAATGTAATGGTGTTACATCCTGATCTTAAGGATAGGTGGAGTTGGAAGGCAACTACGGAAGAGGTGTATACAGTGCAATCTGCTTATAGTGCTATTATTAACAATAGTATTTATGCAGAAATTCCACTATATAAGATTCTCTGGTCAAGTTTGGTACCATCAAAGGTGGCTGGTTTTGCCTGGCGAGTTTTGCTAGATAGAATACCATCCAAGCAAAATTTAATTAAAAGGAATGTCTTATAACCTTCTACTGGTAGTTGTGTTTGGTGTGATACAGCTGTTGAAACTACTTCTCATTTACTGTTTGAGTGCCATTTTGCATACCGTGTTTGGATGTTGTGTTTGGATTGGTTTGGATTATCTGCTGTTTTGCATAATAATGGTCAGGTTAACTTTGCTCAGTTTGTGGGCCTTCCTTTTTGTGCTCAAAGAAATCGACTTCGGTGGTCTATAGTCTGGATGTCAACAATTTGGTCCTTATGGCTTGCTAGGAATGACATGGTATTCTCTGCTAAAATTCATACATCTGCTGAAGTACTTGATCTAATCAAAGTCAGCAGTTGGAAGTGGTTGAAATCTAAGGATATTGATTTTGATTATCCTTTCTCATCTTGGGCATCTACGCCATCATCCTGCTTGTCTCTGTGCTGAATTTCAAAGGTTTTGTGGTTTGGTGGTCATTATTTTTTCCTGTTAGTGGGTATTATGTTATTGGTCTTATGCCGGGTGTATTGTCTTCTTTGTATTTTATAGGCATTCTATTAATTGTTGGGACTAGTTCTATTTCACTTTAGCTTTGTATACGGGTTAGAGTACTCCTGTACTCTTATTTATATAATTTATATTTGCTTAGCAAAAAAAAAGATTTTAACACTTTATATATCAATCTAAAATTATTTCATATATCACATGTTAATATCATATACATTTTTAAAATGAGGATGGTTCAACTTACATTGATGTAAATTACTCAAAGTGTTAAACTATTGTATAACTTTTTAACAAATAATTATTTTTCAAACAAAAATAACTAAGATAATTTGATTGATAAAAATTGTTTTTATTTAAAACTAGCTATTAATTGTATGAGAGTATTAAAGTTTAGCCCACTAAGGGTTTAGATTTTTTTTTTCATAAAATTAATTTTGATTTCAAACTTTTCAAAATGTAAATAATAGCTTAAATTTTTAAAATTTTGAAACATACCCTTAGCTCCCATAAATTATACTTTGTGTCTAAATAAAGGATGATGTCAAAAAAAGAAAATATTAATAAAGAACCAATATATTAATGTCAAGCTTTAGTAAAAGAGGAGGACTTTATAGAAAAAATAAATATAGAAAAGATCTGCAAATTATTGCATTTTGCAATTTAAAAAAGTGTTCTTGAGATTTGTTTATATATATATTTTTTTAGAAATTGCACTTTATAACTTACAAAAGATTTTTTTTGAAGACTTTTAGTTTTTTAAGAAATTACATAATATAATCTGAATTTTTTTATTTGCAAATCACTTCTTTTGTTTAGAAAGAAACACAAATTAATTAATTAAACAAAGTCCTTTATTTATTCCAAATCTCGTGAGGGATACGAGGACTGGGTTAGGTTAGATAAGAGGGATGATGGCTGGTGACTAGTGACTAGTACTACCTAGAGATGGTTATCGAGCTTAGTTTGTCTTTTAGTCCACCTGATAAAGATAGTGGGGAACATAGACGTCATCAAGCGTGTAGTGTGTGAAAAGGGGATGGAATCTTCTTCACATACTTGTGCTCAACCAGGTCATGGATATTGGAGGGTTTTTATAGGTAAGGGGAGCTTCATTTAGGTACATGATTTTCATGGAGGCCTCTTGGTCACTGGGGCATGAGGAAAGCTCCAAGGTTAGCTTTTACAAAGAAAAAAGGTTCAACACCAAGTACACATTTGTTGGTTGTTACTCATGTATATACATAGTTTTTCTTTAATTTTGGATAAGTCTAATTCAACGATAAAAATTAGCTTGTAGTACGAGAATTATCTAAAGTTTATATAATTTTATTTGGTCTTATATATCCAACACATATAAAGCGTGAACATGGGTGGGGCTTAATAACAAATCTAGAATAAATTATGATACTATTTTAGATTTTGAACTTTTGAGTATAACTTAATCCCAAAAACTATGAGACTTATATGATTTTATTTGACCTACTCTCCAAGAATTTAAGATATATAGATAGAAAATTAAAATTTTATATATCCTTTAGAATATTTAAATGTATATTAAAAGTTGATATATAGAAGACTAAAATTCTTTCTTTTTTTCTGGTCATGTTAAAATTCTATTTATGGCCTTCCATATATATATGATGGGAAAGATGTCATATATATTCTTTGATCAATGTTCTGCTTTCAAGTAGCTAGTTGTTAATTATAAAATTATGAATCCGAATAAGATGTAGAGGGAAAATGAAGTTGCTGGAATTTTTGTCAGTACTATTATTGATAATTGAATAAATGAATTGTCTATTATTTTAACCTATTTAAAAATCGTCATTTAATTTTTCATCAAATTCTATTAATTCTTTAACTGGGTAACATGACCCCATGCATTCAGAAAAAGTGAAGAATTTAGGTATTCTAAAATGAGAAATTTATTTTTGAGAAAGAGGTTAAAAAATTATAGTCATTCATGCTTGATATTGTGATGAATTAAATGCATGTATGTAACAAATATAAATCAATATTCATTGTATAGAATTTAAATTCTAAATTAAACTATTGTATTTCACTAGTTAGTTTAGTGTACTTTTTAATATTTTTAAATACATGTAATAGCATTTTTTTTATTACTTTTGAGTTAAATAAGTATTTTAATTATTTGATTTTTAACTTTTTATTATATAAATTAATTACAAATATTTTTTTAAAAAAATGAGATTGATGTTATAATTATATATGCAGTATATAGTTTTTTAATAATAATAATTTTATTTTTTTATATATTTTCTTTAAATAAATTACTATGAAATTTCCTAAAAGACAACGCTGACAAACGAGGGACACGTGCTCAAGTACTAACTTGTCTTCTTCTCTCCATTGCAAAACGTCCAAAACCGTGAAAGAGAAAGAGAGGTGTATTTGAAATTTTGAATGGTGATTGGTGAATTAAGCTTTTAGCCAAATTTAGTGCATAAACACTCTTCACTAGAACAACAAAAATGGCAATCAAGCACGGGTAGAGATGGCAATCGGTAGGGTTTGGGTAGGGTACTATAGTACCCGTCCCCATACCTGCGTTTTTTAAAAATATCCGTACCCACACCCATACCCGCATGAGTAGTGATTTTAATACCCGTACCCTTACCTGCGGGGTATTAAGTACCCGTACCGTACCCACTACCCGCACTTTTATTTATTATAATATAATAAATTGATTAAAAGATAAAAATTAATTAAAAAATAAATGAAAATAATTTATAGACTATTTAGGTTTAACTTATAAAACAACTATGGCATGAGAAGTGAATGAAAGATTAAAATAATGGGAGGAGAAATAAAAATTAGCTCATGTTTTGCTATTTTATTATTTAGGACAAAATTATAACATTTTTTTAGTAATATATATTAATGTTTTTTTGAGAAAATATTAGTTAATAATATAAATATATATATATAATTAATCATATGTATATAAATTACATTAAAAATATATATTATATAAGTGCAGGTATGGGTAGGGTAGGGTACCATAGTACCCGTATCCATTAAAAAGTGCGGGTAATTACCTATACCCCTACTCAAACTCATGTGATGGGTAATTACCTACCCATTATTGGTAATTTTTGCGGGTACCCATTGGGTCTGGGTCCAATTACCATCCCTAAGCACGGGTAAAAAATAGAGCAAATTATATAGTCGAGTGAACCCACTTAAATAAACAAATTACTTAAATAACATGCATAATTTGTGTAGATAAATTTAATATGATATGTCAAGGTTTAAATTTATGATTTCTAACTTTGTAATCATTAAAAGTTTTGATCTTGAGATAATAAAAAATTATAAATTAAAGTTTAATTATGATACACTGTCAGTGTAAATAAGTTTTACATTATCATTCAATAATATTTTGTCACGTCAATTAATGAATATGACACCACATATGTTATTAAATTTATTAAATGATTTATCAACGTATCATTGGATCACTGTATAAAACTATTTTACATTAACGGTGTATAGTTATTAAATCCATAAAATTAACTACATTTAACTACTTAAAATTTAAGAATAAAAACATTAAAATATAATAAAAATTATATATTTAGTGTATAATAAACCACATGATGCATTGAGAATGAAAAATATTTTCTTAAAAAGTTTCATATTTGAGAATGAATGTTCAAGTTTAATATATAGGAACTAACAAATATTTCATGAATTACATAAGTACTTTTATATAATATAAAAAACAATTATAAAATAAGAAAGAAACTAAAATATAATATAGAACTATAAGCTTTTAAAACTTTAAATTTTGAAAAGTTTAATTTAAAGAAACTGATAGAAAATTTAAGGGAAAATTGCACTCACCTCCCCTGAGGTATGTCTAAATAATAAATACTTCCCCTCTAGTTTTTGAAATGCACTCACCTCCCTTGTCTAAAGTGATATGATAAAAAAAAAACTCGTACTTGTGGATATTTATCTATATACCAGCAACTAGTACCCACATATTTATTAAATGAGAGGGGACAAATATTATATTACTCGTCCCGCAGGTACCCGCATAGTCATTAAAAAATATTTTCTATTAAATATGATAAAATATTAATTTTTTTATTATTTTATGACGAGATAAAATTTTATTTTATTATTTTATTATTTTATAATAATATTTTCAATACATTAACTTGTAATAATATTATATAATTTTTATTTATATTATATAAAATTAATATAATATGATATCATAATATATTATAGGTCATTTTCTCTCTTTTTTTCTATAAATTTTGAATTTTTAAATATTAATGGATACTCGTGAATATCTTTTACCCGTATGGGTAGCTATTAATTCTAGTAAGTATGGATGCAAGTAGTGTATAATTTGTTTCACCTCGTTAATATCCCTAGATAATCCTCATAGTGTCAATGGTAAGGGAGATTTCTGCATTTTAAAAACTAGAGGGGAGGTCTTTATTATTTAGACAAACCTTAGGGGAGGTGAGTGTAATTTTCCCAAAATTTAATGATACTCAGTAATATTTCATTAACTATCATTTTAATTAATTGAATAAATTTAAAAATTGATAAAAAAAGTAAGAAAATTAATATTTTTCTTTGATTAAATAAATAATTAAAAATAAACATTTTTTTAATATAAAACTTAGACTACATATCAAACATGGAAGTGAGAAAAAGCATTTAACAAAAAGGAGTGTGAGATAATCTTGCTTACATAAAATAGGATAAAAAATATGAGTTTAATTATCATACACTGTCAGTGTAAAGAAATTTTACACAGTCATCCAATAATATTTTGCCACATCAATTAATGAATATGACACCTCATGTGTCATTAAACTCATTAAATGATTTGTCAACATATCATTGGATGACTGTGTAAAATTATTTTACACTGACAGTGTATAGTTATTAAATCCAAAAAATATTATCTTGTTCAGAATCACATTTCTATAGTACATAACATAATTTTAAATAATTGAAATGAAATTACTTTAATTAAACACATTAAAATTCACACATTTTCAATCATTAATTTTAAAATAAATCCTATCTCAGGATAAACCAAGCATATACTAGCACAATGATCGAAAAAAAAATCATAAGACATAAGATACATGGGTCATTTGTCCCTTACATAATATTAATTAAGATCTCCATTTTTTATTTAATGTGGGACTTTTTTTTTCTCACACTTCACTAAAGAAAGTGTTTTTTTATGTAAGATAACATGAGACAATTGTAAGAACCTAAAAGAAATATTGTGTTTGGTTATGCTTAATTGGTTATGATATTCATATTGTAAATTTTTATTTTCCTTACAGATCTTTTGTTTTATTTTTGCAAGACTTATTTTTTATAGAAAAGAAAAATGCATACCAATAAAACTGCAAAGAAAATTAAAGAGGGGTAAAAAATTAGAATGATAGTGGAACATAGAATATAGATCCATTGGAACAGTAATATTGTAGGCATCAATTGCAAAATTTTTACAGCAGAGATTTCATTAGGACCTAATCATTATTATTCATAAATTACCCGCACGGCTGAGAGAGTAATGATGTTCATCATTCACCTTCAATCGTCATCTCCGACCCCACGCCATGCGTGCCCTTCTCTCTCAGTTCTCCTCTTTCATCACCATGCGAACCTTCAAACCCAACGCCATATTCCAATTCATTTTTACAACCATCTCCATCTCTCTCCAATACTATACACCGTGCAAAATCTCTCTTATTCCCTGCTCTCAAATTAAACCCCTCAATCAAGACCTTCTTTCTTCTTCTTCTTCTTCTCTTTATTAACTCCACTCTTCCGAACAGTACCACTGCAGGGTCGGTGCTTGTTCATCTGAGAAGAAATTGCAGGCCTCATCTGCACTGAGAAAATTGTGCTCTTCCATCTTCACATAGTGTGTTTGGTACTGCTTCTGGAAGTGGAAGCAGTTCATCGATGAAGGCGATGACGATGAGGAGCAATTGAATTTGAGCGAAGACGACCCAGGAGACATCAAAAGGTTGTGACTTTGAAGAACCCCAGATGAAGAAATCGCCGCGTTTGGGCTATTGTTAATATTCTCTTCATTCAATATTGCGCTTGAGTCACTATCTGAAGAACCATCTTTATTGAAGTCCAAAGGGAAGAGCGCTGAAACTCCTCCTCCTTCTACTCCTCCCACCCCATCACAACTATTGTTGAAGCATTCATAACTCAAATCCTTAGAATCGGATCCAGGAATTGGGGTTTCAGAAACTGTGTTCATTTTGTATTCTGAGTCTTGCAGGGTTGTCATCATCTCTTCTTTCACTGAAGCACCACTTTCAGTGTTTTCCTCTTCAAGCCTTGATTTCAATTCCTTAATCTGCCAACACAAATCCAAATAATTATTAATTAATGCTCTTTTCCAAAAGGGTTCATAAAAGAGTGAAGTGAAATTATCAATTTGATTATTTTCTACCTCTTTGAGTAAGGATTCATTGTCTCGTTGGAGGGTGTCATAGTTAAGTTTAAGTGTGTCATAATTGGCTTCCAGAACACCATAGTCTCTTTCCAATTGCTTGGTTTTCCATCTAGCTCGACGGTTTTGGAACCAAACAGCTACTTGTCTTGGTTGCAAGCCAAGCTCTTGAGCAAGTTTCACCTTCCTTTCTGGTTCAAGCTTGTTTTCTACCTCAAAGTTCTTCTCCAAAGCCTTGACCTGATCAACACTTAGTCTCCTTTTCTTCTCAGATTGATGCCCTGATTCTTCAACACACCCTTCCTCATCAAGTCCTTCCAACATGGACTGAAAATCCCTACCATACACGTGGTTGTTCCTTGGACTTTGTTCCTCTATATCAATGCAAATCAGACAGAATACAATAGTTAGTATATATAACAGTTATGTTGTCTCTTGAAACAAACACAGAAAAAGCATAATTCAACATGATGAGTTGGAATGCAATTCACAAGCTTGATCGCAAAAAAAGTTGGGACAGGACAAAGCAGAAACACGCATCATGGATGTGTCTGAATTGTAAAAGAAGAAAAAAACAAGCAAAGTTTCAATTAACCTGTTGGTGGACAAATTGTCATGAGAGCACCCAAAGAATCGGAGCTGCCAAGTCTCTTCATGAGTACTAATAAAGCACGGATCTTATTAGATCAAGGTCCTTAAAAATTTGATCCCTTTATTGTTTTTTCAATGTATATTAAGATCTCAAGAAAAAGCTGAGTGGACAAAGGTTTTCTATTTTTTCTTTTACACCATTGAACAGGAATTTTGGTATCTTAAACAGCGCCAAGTTGCACAGTTGTTTAAGCAGCTACTACCATACAACCAATTATCTCCATTAACTCCCATGTGTTCCTTCTTTCTCAACACCACTTCTTCTCCCTCTTCACCCATCAAACACTTCCAACACACACAACAAAACAAGACAAGTGACCAATATCTTAATTTCTCACACCACTCTGGTCTCTTTTTTATGTTATGCTTCTACATAATTACAAGGGCAAATTTTATAGCTTTGGAAGGAAAAGAATAGAAGGAAGGGCTGAAAATAGAAGGGTTTTGAAATGAGATTGAGAAAAGAGAGGGGAAAGGGTTGAGAGAGTGGAGGGTGAACAAGTTCACAGCCCAGCTTAGTTGAGAGGTTGTGTCTTTAAATAAACCAAGGTGGGTTAAAATTTGACTGGGGTTAGGTGACTGCTACTGCGGTTGGCTTAGGCTATGAATATGATATGAAATGAACCCCAAATTCAACCCAAATGCAACATTTTGTGCACCGGTTTAGCCGGTTACGCTTCCGGTTTTTGGACCGTTTCCTCAAAGAGAGGTAACGGCATCGGCTTGGCTTTCGGCAGCTTGGATCCACCATTTGAGTTGAGCCGACTTAATATTTCGTCAGCGTTTTACTATCACAACCATCACTAGCATGTGGGTGATGTGATGCCTTATTTTTTTTATATTCA
Source organism: Sesbania bispinosa (assembly GCA_026901365.1). NCBI lineage: Eukaryota > Viridiplantae > Streptophyta > Magnoliopsida > Fabales > Fabaceae > Sesbania > Sesbania bispinosa. The sequence goes on along the minus strand of QLOH01000787.1, from coordinate 9,713 downwards.
GATTTTTTATAAAATAATATTTTTTATAAACATTTCAGATAATGCAAAATTATGCATATTTTGTGTTCTAATTATTAAGATTTTTTTAATCATTTTTTATGTTTCTTGTTAATTTTATAATTCTTTGAAATTTCATGTATCATTCTAAATATAATAAATTATGTTAGGGTCTCACCGACAAAGGTTTGGAGAAATTTGGAAAATTCCTCAGGTACATAAACGTTTGTTACAGTGTTTTTACCATTGTGTAATGAAAGCTGAAGCAAAAAAAAATAAAGAGAGAAAGTGGAGATTTAGGCACGGAAATCGTTATAGTAAAAATAATGTAACAACTATTTTATGTACTTGTATAATAACTCGATAAATTTTATTTGGGTTTTTACCATTGTGTGATAGCAGTTCAATAAAAAATAGAAAGAGAATGTGGGATTTGCACACAACGGGCAGGTTGGTAAAAACAGTGTTAAACACTGTTTATGTATGCTTAACATTTCCCATTTTATTCACATCACATTTGAAAGTTGATAAGAATTGGAGTTCTAATTATAATCGAGAATTGAAAAAGTTTACAATCTAAAAAGACTGAATGACCATATAAATTGTGACATGTCTCTTATTATATTCTAGTTTGACTTGAAAGTTTATTTAAAACACAACATTATGTGTAGTTTTTAAATAAGTTAAGAAACATGGGTTTTCTAACATGAAATTGTGAAAAGGGTTATAAATTTTAATAAACTTATTATATAAAGTATAAATAAAAATTATTAATCAACGTATGATTAATACATTATAATAGCATTAATAAAATTTAATTATATATGTACAAAACATATAAATAAGCTAATTTGATAGGTTAAATTGTTCTTCCCAAAGATATGTCTCATTGTATTTAGTTAAATAATTTTTTCTTGAATTATTAATTGTACATGGTTTATTTGTTAAGTAGATTAGTTCTATATTTTTTCTTTTTGATTTTGTCAAGCAATTTTTTTTATTAAAGTGACTTTTGCTTTATCTTCAATTTATAATGTTTAGGGTTCTATGGTATTTCTTGATCCTATTTTCTTGGTAGGATTCATAGCCTAAGGCTCCTATGGTATTTCTTGATCCTATTTTCTGGGATGTTATACATTGGTTTCTAAACACTGAACCCGATGGAGATTGATTTAGGTGAGCAACCCAAAATAAATTGAATGTGTGCATGAAAACACTAAGCTAGAAATATCGTTTACACATTTAATTTTCTACTTGAGAGATTGAGACATTTATCAAATAACACTTTTTATTGCAATCCCTTGTTTGACCTTGTTATTTTTTTACATGACATTCACTTTTGTTTGAATTAGTTGTGGTTTTAACTTTAAAGCTTAATCTAGTTTGATCTTCTTATATCATGATTTTTCAGTTTTGATTGTAGCTAGTCAAGTAATGTTTCAAATGAGAAGGCCAAGAACGCATAAATTTTTTTCCTATTTTTTCATTATTTAGTTATATTGTATATAACGTGCCATCTCATATATTTTCGTAAATCACCACCCATATTTTCTATCAAATGCCATTTTTAGTTGGCTAACATGCGCATCATGCTTTTTTCATAAGATTTAATTAATATGCTTATGTGTAAGTTTATTTATTTAAAACTAAATTTGAAAGAATAATAAAAGTAATAAAGTGATATTCTTGTTCTTTGTTGTGATTCCCAATAACAAAACGGTTGGTATAGTTAACCTCATTGGTTACTTCATCTTGTCACAGATCGTGATCCGTGTGCCATTTCTTTTAAGTCACGCGCAACCGTCAATGCCCACTCCACATCGATGGCTATTATCTACCCATCTCATCTTTCCAAAATTTTCACAATTTCCGCCTTTTCCTTCCCTCTCCAAAAAACCCCTACTATATATGCCCCTAAACACCGTCCCCTTTACCCATTCTTAGTTTTCATTTACTTTCTTGAGACATAAATACTCATTTTCCTCTTTTCCCTTCCGTTCAATCAACATGGTTTGTACCAAACAACAAGTCATTTACAAGTCCACCAGAGGCATTCTGCGAAGTAAGCAACCGGTGATAAAGTTCGCTCAAAATTTCGCTTCGGCAACCAGGGGAGTGAAGAAGCCACACAGATATCGACCAGGGACAATGGCGTTGAGGGAGGTCAAGAAGTATCAGAAGAGTACTGAACTACTCATTAGGAAGCTTCCATTCCAGAGGCTTGTGAAGGAAATAACTCAGGACGTCAAAATCGATTTCCAATTCCAAAGCAACACTGTGGATGTGCTCCAAGAAGCTGTTGAAGCCTACCTCATTGGTTTATTTGAAGACACAAACCTTTGTGCAATTCACGCCAAGAGAGTTACCATTATGCCAAAAGACATTCAACTTGCTCGTAGAATCAAGGGCGAGAAGGCTTAAATTAGAAAATGATATTAAATTTTGCTTAATTAGTTTGGATTAGGGTCTTAATTAATTTTGATGTGTTTTAAAACCTAATCTTTATCTCTTACAACAAGGCACCATCTTTTAAGTGTTTTTTTATAAGAATATTTGCTATTGGAAAGGGTTAATAGTTAATGAATAATAGATAAATAACTTCTTTAACTTTGAACTATTTTCTAGCTTTTACTTTCTTTTTCAACCTTTGAAATTAAACTTTAACTCTATGAATATCACTATATTTTATTTATTGTTCCTTCTTTCAATATTCACCATTCAATTTTCTAGTCATGGAGACCTCTTAACATTGTTGCTATTCTTGCTGATTGTTAATTTGCTCACCACTTAATTGATACCAAAACATCTATGCTATGAAAATATAAATGAATGTTTTAATTCAAAAGATTCAGGTTTTTTTACATAATTTAAAAAATAGCTAGAAATGTGTTGTAAAAAGCATAAAGTTATGTCATAAGTGTCACATCAACATAAGTTAATAGTATTAGTTTTTAGGAAATTTCATTATAAAAACTTAGAGCTAAAAGATTTTTTTTAATTTCAAATTATAAGAACTTACAAAATAATTCATCCTTAAGTATATACATTGAAATATAAATATTTCAGTGAAATTTGTGTAAATGTATATTTAAGTGAATAAAGATAGTTATAATTTATTAGATGATAGATTTTAATTGAAACAATAAAATTTTAAAATTGTGTAAAAAAAATTCACTAGTGTGGATTTTAAAAAATACTATTATTAGATAAGTTTTGACTCATAAGTGAGATTCTTTATACTTTGAATTACTATCTATAATATTCAAGGTTATATACAAGACTTTGGAAAATGATTTTTTGGTGCAAGCCCACAAGTATTCTTCACAGAAGGAAAATATGTTTCAGTCAGGTCGGACCTCTATAGGTGGCAAACTCTCCCTCTGAGTATTTAATACAGTTTTCAAAACCATTGGTTAAGATGGAACAACCTCTTACTAGTTGATCCGCAACCTTAGTAGTAGACTTGAGAAAATGATTGATAATTTAGGTATTGTTTGTAAGAGCTTATTTGAGTTTATCTTATGACATAAGCACTTATGTAATTGTTTGGGTAAACTTATGAAAAGAGCTTATGACATGCTCATAAGCTGTTATCAGCTTATTTCAATAAGCTCCTGAGAATATCTTATAAAATAGCTTATGGAGAATTTAAGTACACTACACCATTTTCAATTTTCATCAATTTTTTAAGAGTTTATTCATTAAGTGCTTATTAAATAAGGGTTTATGTTATAAGCACTTAAATAAGCTGTATTTCCAAATGGGGCCTAAGTCTTCAAGAAAATTTATTATTTACCATTAATTACTTTTCTATTATACTCTCATTTTTTCTCTCTTCATTTATATTTTTTTTCAAAAAGTCACCTATACAATAAATGGACACGGGTGGGCCGGGAAGAGATAGGTTATTTTGAACAGTTTTTCTATAGTGTGCCCCAGGACACATTTTAAAAGTTATTAAAATCCACTTTCCAATACCCATTTCAATACATTTATTATGAGAGAAAGTAATTACTAATTAAAGAGACTTAACTTTGATTTTTAAATTAAATTTAATTTCATTTTTCACTACAAGAAAAACACATATTAGCGACGGCCCATGGCCTTCGCTACACAATGAAAAGTCATCGCTACAGGCTACGTAACGGCGGCTTAGAGACTGCCACGTAAAAGTCGTTACACAGCTCATCGCAAATGCAATAGCGACGAGCAAAGTACGCCTTTGCTACATAGAGACAACAAGATCGTCGCTGGAGCCGTCTCTAAAAACATGGTCGTCGCTATGAATATTTTTTTTTCAAATTTTTATCTAGCGACGGCTGTAGTGACGGTCAATGCTATCGCTACAGGTAAATTTTTTAAAATTAAATTTATTATTATTTATTTTAATATTTAGGGTTTAGGGTTTATTATTTATTAATTTTAAAATTATAAAAACAATACTAAATACTATATGAACACATCGAGAGGGGAAAACACACGCACACACATATAACATATATACACAAAATCTGTTAAAACATAATACAATAAAACCATAAAAAAAACATAATGAAAAAGAAATCAATGGTGGTGATGACGCTGGGGCTATGGTGGGGCTAGCTCCTCCTCCTCATCCAACGGTTGGTCATCCAAGGAGACATCATAGTGGGGGTGCGACTGAGCCTGAGCCTCCAGCAACTGCTGCATCTGTCGTGGAGGTGTCCCTCATCTGTGACTCCACCTCCCTCAGGCGCTCCTTGTAATTTGTTTGTTGAGGTAAAAGTAAAATTAGTTATTAGTTATATATTCAATTGCATAAATATAAATTTATATAAAAAACACTTACATAGGTGGACCGCGATTGGTCATCTACCCAGCCACCACCCCATTTTACCTAGGTGGCAACAAAGAACTCGTCCAACTCGACCTCCCACCCAAGCTGTTGAGTCTACACAGAAAAATTACATAATTTAATTAATTTAACAACAAATAGAAACATAATATAGAAGGGTGTTTGTTTATACATACCATATCCAACTCCAACGCCGCCTCATGGTGGGCCCTGTGGCCCGTGGTGTGGACTGCCCCCCCCCCCCCCCGCGTTGAGAAGCCCGATTGCTCTTGTTATGGGCGGACTTACCCTTTAATTCCGCAAAGTCCAAGTAGGACAAAAGAGCCTCCTAGGCCTCCTCACCACACCACGTGGGCCTCTTCCCAGCCTTCTGAGCCTTGTTCATCATATCTCGAAGGCGACGAGCAACCCTCTGCTCGTACAGCTTCTTGATTTGGGCCTCATGAGAAGGGTCCCAAGTAACTCGGTTCTGCAAAATAACAATATGTAAGTTATGACAAATTAACATATTTTAATAAGAAAAAATTTAAAATGGATAGGGTTTATAATTACCGTGAACTCTTCCCACCACCTGTCCCTTACATCCTTCGAGGTTACCTCCCAAAGGTAGTGAGGACCCCGGAACTGCGAACGGATCGCATAACCAATGGTTGCGATAGGTGGGCTGTTAGGCACCCACCTGCAAAATAAATATTCAATATTAACAGTTAAAACAATTAAAGATGTTATATTAATATCAGTTCTAAAGAAGGAAAAAAGATAAACAAACTCACCCATTTCTAAATGGTCTGATAATAACCCGACCTTGAGTGTCTACCTTATGAGGTCGGCTTGAGCCGACACCCTGGAACCGAGTTGGCTCCCCATCAGACTCATGGTCAGCGTCCCTATCCAGCTGATCCTGAGCGTTGTCCACGTCTAGGTCGGACACATCGTCCTCCTGCACTGGAGGCATCTGAACTAATCCCAGTGTCGGGATTAACCACATATCATCGAACTGGGGAACAAGAAGAAGACTGGATTGCGGCCTTCGGAGCCGCTGAAGTAGGATGGATGCTCCGACATCTTATCAGAGTGTGAGTAAGAGAGGTCGGCCCTCTCCTGCATCGCGCGAGCTGCCCGTGCACGTAGCTCGCCCGGTGGGATGGACCTCCCTCTACTCGGTGGGATCTTCTCTCCACCTCTACCACGCATCCTAGGCACTAATGACTATAGACATTATATAAAAATTAAATAATTATATAAATCAAAATTACTAATTACTAATATACCAATAAATAAAATAATTACTAATATACTAATTACTAATTACTAACTACTAATTACTATAGACATTATATAAAAAATAAATAATTATATAAATTAAAAAAACTAATTACTAATAAATTAAATAATTATATAAATTAAAAAACTAATTACTAATAAATTAAATAATTATATAAATTAAAAAAACTAATTACTAATTACTAATAAATTAAATAATTACTAATATACTAATTACTAATTACTTTACTAGTATACTGATAAAACTAATTACTAATTTCTATAGACATTATATAAAAATTAATTAAGTATATACTAATTACTTATCACTAATATACTAATAAATTAAATAATTACTAATATACTAATTACTAAAGTAATGTTTAAAACTATTAACCTAATTCCTATATCACATTAATAAACTAATAAAACAAATAACCTATTAATTACAAATAAATTAATTAAAGCTATAAAAAAACTTGTTGCGACTGCGTAGAATGAACAAATATGGAATGAGCTCTAAAGTCACCTACAGGAAATTATTTTGAAAATTGATCGGTTCAAAATGATTCTATGAAGGAGGGGAACTTTTTAATCGGTGAGTTTTTTAGAATAAAAAGAAAGAGGAGACAGAAAGAGAGGGTGACCGTATGAGAGAAAAAAAGGAGTTTTGAGGAAGAAGAAATTGAAAATGGAGGAAGAGGGGAGAGGGAAAGTTTTTACGTATACAACTTTTTAACGTAGCGACGACTAAGTCGTCTCTAAGTATTAATTGCACTCAACAGTGCATTTAATGCGCTGTAGCGACGCTATAGTGACGCATTATGGCCGTCTCGACCAGACCGTCACTAATTTGCGTTTTCTTGTAGTGATTAACCCTGCCTATTTCACTTCTATCAATTTTATATTTTCTACCAATTAAACTGACATTCAACGCGTCACAGGGCATATATCCTTTTTCAACTCCTTTTTTCATGTTAAATTATATCATATATTATAATGTTTCAAGCCAAATTGCCAACACATAAAATAATTAAATGTCGTGTTCTTTTTCCATTCTGATCTTTAAAATCCAAGTTCTAATTAAGTTACATAACATAATATAATGTTATTTTTGCATTGAAACATAAAAATATGATTATCTGAAGCATCCAACTGCGTCCAACTCCCACTGACAGCCAACATCCAAGAAAATGTACATAAAAATACAAACACCAATATGAAGCTAATAAAATATAAAATTGATAGAAGTAAAAAAATCAGGGTTACAAATGGAATCAAATTTGCTTTAAAAATAAGAGTTAATGTTCTTTAATTAGTAATTACACTCTCACATAATAAATGTATTGAAACAGGTATTAAAAAGTGGATTTAATGATGGTTAAAATTAGGGGTGTAAGCGGGTCCAATCTAACTCGCGAACCCGATTGACCCAACTCAACTCGAATGATATTTAAGGGCCTGTTTGGTTTGAGGAAACATTTTCTGTTTTCATTTTCTGTTTTACATTCTATTTCCTCTTTTCTGAAATTTTACAAAGGAAAAACTGGAAATACTGAAAACAGCAAATTTTTGTTTCCAGCATTTCTAGTTTTTCCTTTGTAAAATTTCAGAAAACAGGAAACAGAGAATGGATTCGGGTTTCAGTTCGATTCGGACATTTTCTTTCAAACCCGATATGGTTCGGTTCGAGTATCGGATTTGCCTATATTGAACCCGATAGACCCGAACCAAACCAAACCCATAAAAGAAGCCTTAATCTTATTTCATTTTCCTTCCCATAGAGAAGAAAAATAGGCGCAATGGCAACACAAGCAACGGTGGTTCTCCAAACCTATTTCATTTGCTACTCTCATTTTATGTTTCCCTATTTCTTTTCTTTTTTTCATATTATATTTTAATTTCATGTCATCTTCCACATTTTTTTAAAAAAAAGGAAAAATGTTCATGACCCGATAACCCAACCCAACCCGAACGTATTCGGGTTGGTTCGGGTCGGGTTGCTCGCCCAAAAAATACAAAACCCGAACTAACCCATCATCATTCTATCGGTTCGGACTTGATGTCACCCAAACCCAACCCGACCCGATTACACCCCTAGTTAAAATATGCTCTAGGGCACACTATAAAAAAATTGTATTTTAAAATGGATAAATATATTATTCAACAAAATACACATTAATTGCACATAAGAGCATTAATTATTCATGACAATAAAAAGTGAACCAAACAAAATTGTCAAAACATCATAAAACGAAAACATAGGGAGTTCTATTTGTTTCTAGATTTAAAAAACACTTTTTTGTTTGATAGACAATTTTTAAAAATAATTTTGAAAAGTGACTTTTTTGGTTTTTAATAACTAACATTCCAAAAACACTCTGTGATATTTCGGAAGATTATTTTTTTTATTAAAAAATTATTTTATAAAATAGTTTTAAAATTTTTAAAAATAAAACTGAATAAATACACCCATATATACACCCATATGATCGAGTTTTCCCTAAAACGGTTGGATTAATAAAAATCACATTCAATCTAGAGTTATCCTTATATGTCACTATTTAATAATTAATGATGTATTTATATGTCATTTTACCATTTGTAGCTAATTTTATTAAACAATTTTAATCAAATCAACTAGTTTTCTCGCTTACACCTAGCTTTCAACTTTCAACTAGCTTTTCAGTTAGTTTTACCAAACATATTCTTTATGTTTGTGAGTGCAGTATCGAATCCAGATCCTTTCCTGGATCCAGATCTTCTCTTGTCTCTTCAGCCTCTCCAGCAAACTTTAACTACAGAATCATTAGATAATTAAAATCTATAGCTATTTCACAGCTAAATTTTATTGGAGAGGCTACACAACTAAAAAGGATCGGTGACGACTACGGTGAAGTACCAAGCTGGGTGGTTTATTTTTAAGGCAACAAACAGACTTGTAACAGCAGGTTGCATTGACGGGAAGCCTCCAATAAATTGAAATTTAAAATATGCCCGAAAGTTGTTTAAAATTGTAAGCTAGCCCCCTTTTTTTGTTTCTTACTTTCTTTGACCAGATTAAAGTTGAACACCCCCTTCTTCCCCATCAAGTTGCCCATGCCTTCTCCATCACTAGTGTCGAAATCAACGTACGTAATGCACCCCATTGACGCAACCCATGAAGCCACCAAAACTCCCTGTTCCTCACCAATAGTCACCATTGTGAGCTCTCTCTCTTCCAAACCGCCGACAATGGCTGGACCACCTTCACCAGAAACCGCGGCAGCCGCGCCTCCATCTCCAGCCAGACTCATCGCACCTCCATCTCCTGCCGATTACGAACCACCATCTCGTTGCCACTCACGTAACAGAACCACGCCTTGGCTAAAGTCCAGCCATCATTGTCGTTGCATTGCCTGAAGCAAGCCTCATCATCGTCGAACCAGAGTCCACATCCTTCCCCATTGCTGCACAACAAGTCTTCGTAGTCGTCCAAAATCGACTCTGTGATTTTGAGACAAGTTCAGGGACATGATGCTCAACAAGGTTCTAAGGTTGAAAAAACGGTTCTTTGCTTGGTTGAGCTTCAGAGGTAAGAAGAAGAGACGTTTCGAATTTGGTAAATTTGTACTAGATG